>JAJJMB010011506.1:88910-403232 GCA_023531105.1 Papaver atlanticum | reverse complement strand
AGACACAACTGGTCATGTCTAATCTATGACCTGGCTCGACTTACCATGGCCTCTTAAATAATTCCTAGAATATCCTCGCGAAATACATTGGTTATTCTTCCTCGGGCCCTATGACAGACTCCTAGAACATCATTTCTAGATACACTGGTCATGCGGCTCCATAAGACGTACAAAATCGTAACTGAGTCCCAGCACATCCCAATTGAGATACGCTGGTCAAAGACAAATGATCCATAGTCTCCTAGAGATATTATTAGCCATGCGAGCCTCAGCCGTCCTTATGATGATTTGAGCGGAATCAGCTCATCTGAGGATTCTCGTGCAAGAACCAGACTCGGGCACAAGTTTCATGTAAGTACAAGCATCTTTTACATCTTCTCAAACACGCTTACGACTAGTAAGTTGAGTTGGATTCACGCAGCCTTTCCCAAAAATGTAGATAAACATCCCTAAGCTTTGTATGCTTATCAAAGGGACCCACCAGCAAGAATTCAGCCTCCACATGACATATGTGACCGGCCACACAAGAATCTCAACTCTATACACAATTTCTATTTTATAAGGTGTTTTTTTTCTCTAACGTGACTCATCCTAGTCATGCTCAATGATTATGGAATATTCCTTTAATTCGGTCAACGTCCGCTACAGAGTATCTTATCCTTCCTAACACATCATTATAAAGGATGACTAAATTAATACTAATAGGGGGATATTAGTTAGGATTTTTCTCTGACGATATGCGATACGAGTGAAAAATACTTGGTTATTTCCAACAGCAAAAATGAGTAAAGGCGGTGGAAAGGAATAAGAGGATAAACACAGCCTAGTTTATCCTTAGTTATTCCTAAAAAGAAGGGAAGAATGCTCCCCACGGAAAGTAACCTTATTTTCACCTACCTAATATCAGAGAATTCAATTATAAATATGTCATCTATTCACCAAGCTAAACAAACTTACTCAGTAACTCTCAGAGCAATTCTTATCCAAACCTTGAATTCTCTGATCTCTCTCTTCTTGAAAAGGAGAGGGTAACTAGCACATCACAAATTATTTCATTCGGGAACCTATATGGACAATCCATGTATAATATATACGCTTGGTTATGAAATTGTATATTAGATTTATAATAATGTAAACCTAGTGTGTACCCGAACTGTACAAGAACCGAATTCCAATAAAAAAAAAGTCTTGCAATCTATATTTCAACACATGAATTCAACAAGAACGAGTCTTTTAGTTTCTTTACAGTTTATTTAATACTATCTAGGTTTAAAAAGTACAACCTGGGATATTTCAATTATAAAGATAAACGATATGATGCGGAAAAGAAATAACATAAACACCAGAAATTTTTGTTAACGAGGAAACTACAATCTTGTAGAAAAATCTTGGATCTAGTCCAGATTGAACACATATTGATTTAATTTGTTAGAGCATTGCATGGTTGAACCCACCAAGCATTATATCACGTTTGGTTGTCATACTTTAGTTCTAAAAATTGATTCGCTTGGTACGATTTATAAATTCAAATTTGTTAGGTCATACTTGGAAGTCTACAAATTTTGAGACAAACTCTTGTTACTCTGAAGAACCTGAAGACGTATCGACATTAACGAACGCATCATCCTTCTGTTCGATATTAGTGATACAAGACTTGACTTGTTTTCATTTCTATCTACGTTGCTTTCAAGTCGGTTATATTGAAAATATAACATGCGATTATATATATATATGAATCTCTAGTATTGGTGACTTGATCATTACATTATGATCAAAGTGTCAAGGAAGAATATACAAGTTGTATTACAACTTTGGTATATGAGAATACGAACTATAACGTTTATCTTTTGAACTTCGTATATGAGACATAACATAATCTATGTAATTTTTTTACTAGATTGTGTGATGAACTTTAAGGTGATCCATGCCTAAAAAAACTATGTTTAACTACATCAGTTTAAGGAATTAGACTTGCAAAATTGGTTTCGTAGTCGAAGTGGATTAAAGGGATTTGGTGGTCCGGTTCCTATTGGGGATCTCTAGCAAGATACCTTGGGGATCACTTGCATGATCGATCTTGATAGCAATTGTATTTCTGATTTTTCATATACACTTTAGAGTTTACATGGAATTCAAAATATGAGTTGATATTTAGGAAAGTTCACTATGTCGACATAATGAGTAATTTGAACCTGTGATAAAATATAGGGATATTTAATGGTTGGTACCCAGCAAATGTCCAACACATTGGTTTGGTACCCAACATTTAAAAAATTAAGGGTTGGTACCTGGACCCGTTAAAGACTGTCAAGTCAAACCATTGACTTGACATAACGTTACTTAAATAATTAAAATTAATAATAAATTCTAATAACTAAACGACGTTAAATCATTTAATCACACGGTTAAAAATTGATTGATCGGACTGCTAACATTCTTCTTCTTCCTCCTCCAACCAACCCAACAGGTCCGCCATTACCAATTTTTCCTTCATCTAATATTTAGTGAAAATTGCAAACCACTCATAAAATCATCAATCCAATTCAATCCCTTTGAAATCTAAACAAAAACTAATTCATTGTATCATCAAACTACAATAGAGAAATACCTATATTCCCTAAAAGGAAACCACAAAAGTAATTAAATCTGAAAATCTTTATTTATGATCTTCGTGTTTATAAATGAACCATCACGTTATGCCATTTATGCAATTCAAGTGAAGAATACTTCTCAGAAATCATTGTTCTCGCTGGAAAAAAAACAAACACCTTACTCAAAATTTCATTAACTCACATAAAAACTCAATCTTCTCAAATTGTTCTTCTTCGATCGATTCGATAAACAAGTAAAGCCTAACTCCATACAAATAAACCAATCAAACTCTAGATTGTCATCCCCTAATACTAACTCAACCCCCCCAAATTTCCAAATTAAACTCTAATTTCAATTCTTAACAGGTAGAAATGGTAACAGAGAAGAAAAAAAAATCATTCGAATGGTTCAAAAATGGCGATGACATTAAAATTGTTGGTTATATATTTCCAAATCATTCTTCTCGGTTATCTCTGTTCTCGGAGTTGCAGAGAGATGACAAAGAGATGATATCAAAAATGGCCACAAGTTTAATTAGTTTTAGGGTTTGAGTAGAATTATCTAATCGCGTCCGTTTATTCGGCTCCAAGTTCAGATTTGGACACGTATAATATTTGTAACTAGACGTCAGGATATACCTGGCCATTGTCATAAAACATAAGGTTATATCGTAATTACATATTTTCTGTTACGGAAATACTAACTCGGTTAAGTCAATGGTTTGACTTGACGGTCTTTGACGGATCCAGGTACCAACCCATAATTTTTTAAATGTTTGGTACCAAACCAATGTGTTGGACATTTATCGGGTACCAAACATTAAATAGCCCTAAAATATATTCCTTGATACTCAAGGTGAGATCCCAAACTCAGATATTTGAGAATCTTTTATTAGGTTTTCGAATTTATATGTCTTTACTTTCTTAGCAAGTAAAGCATATCTCTTGAGAAAATATTAGTAAAGTAGACTTGTATGCTAGCTAATATTGCATCCATGAGAGATTTCTGTATATGAGTTGGAATTAGACAAAACCGAAACTTGGTATTTATTGCATACCTTTTGATATTTTCGGTTATGTAAATTCCTTGGTGTTCAAACTACCTTGGTCTATAAATAATGAAGTTTGATTTTACCAACTTATCCCGACCCACGCAGTTCATTTTGTAGTCTATGTGATAGCCAACTGTTAGTATTATTCGTAGTACTATCTTGGAAAGGAAAGCAACCTAATTAGGCGAGATTTCTTACGTCCCCTCTTTAAAGTCTTCCGTGGGATTAAGAATCATCTAGAAGTATCGTTGGTGGAAAACTAGAATCGTATTGTTATTTTAGTGTTCGATTATTGATTTGATTGGCTAACGGTAGCTGAACCTTGATCATCACTAGCTTGTTTATTTTGTGATCCTTGTCTTCTGATATAAGGTCACTCGAACTAGATTATTGATTGACAAAGTTCAGATCTGTTTTTAGTTCTGAAGATAGGCTTGTGATCATCCATTGTTAACAGACTTCGTTCTGTGCGTTATTGATCATAAGGGAATTAAGTTATTTGTGCAGGTACATTAAAGACCAAAGATTTGAAGACAAGAATATTTTTAGGGGAAATAATCGTTTGGTCCTTTTTTAGGTGGTCCCAAGTCTGTTTGGTCCTTTGGGAAATGCGTTTCCTATTTGGTCCATAATTATTTGGATATATAAAATGGACAAAAATATCCTTCCGTATTATTTTAACATTAATTTTTGTAACTTTTCTATTTCCATAATTATTTGAGTTCATGCTCTCTGATGAACTCTAAACTTCTTCTTCTTTTCCTTTTCTTGTAGGAGTTCATTCTGTTTGATGAACTATAAGGTGTTTTGTAATGCTTTTTGTATATTCGAGTTTATTCTTAAAAATGAACACACAACAAAAAATTCATTAATATGAACAAATATAGCTCATTCTTAAAAAACAGAGTTCGTTCGTCAAAATGAACACCCAATCAAAGTTCATTATTATGAACAAAAATCAGAGTTCATTCTTTCAAATGAACACCTAGTCAAAGTTCATTATTATGAACAAAAATCAGAGTTCAATTGTCAATATGAACACCCAATCAAGTTCAATATTATGAACAAAAATCAAAGTTCATTCTTTCAAATGAACACAATCGAAGCTCATTATTAAATCAGAGTTCATTTTTTCAAATGAACACCCAATAAAAGTTCATTATTATAAACAAAAATCAGAGTTCATTCGTCAAAATGAACACCCAATAAAAGTTCATTACTGTGAACAAAAAACAGAGTTCATTCGTCAAAATGAACACCCAATAAAAGTTCATTATTATTAACAAAAATCATAGTTCATTCGTCAAAATGAACACCTATCAAAAACAACCCAATTCAAACCTAGAACAGAGTTCATTCTTTAACATGAACACACACAAAAAAAACAGAGTTCATTCTTTCGAATGAGCACCTAATAATTCAGGATCTGAAAACAGAGTTCATTCTTTAACATGAACACACAACAAAAATCCATAAAAATTGAAAGTTCATTTGAAAGCGAAGAACAAATATCAGAAAAACGTAAATCTTCATCTTCTTCATCGTCTTCATCACTTCAACAACAAGAACAACAAAAGAGAATAAAAAACAGAAAATCTTCATCATCTTCAACCACAACAACAACAAATAGCAACAAAAACAAAGTAAAAATCTCCATCCCCTTCATCACCATCGTCTTCATCATCATCATCGTCATCGTATTCATCATCATCACCTTCATCGTCATCTTCTTCATAATAACAAAAACAAAAGAAGAAGAAACAGAGAGAGAAAGTAGATCTGGAAAAAAAAAATACAAATTCTAAAATGATTCCCTTCTATCTTAATAATTGAGTATATATATGGTCCACCAAAAGGGTATTTCTGCCACTACCAAATGGCAATTACATTATCTATGACGTCATCCCGCGTGGGTATTGTCCACCCTGGAACCAAACAATAATTTCTTGGACCACACAGTAATATATATTTTAGAAAAGGACCAAACAGATAGTTGACTGAATCAACTGGACCAAATGAACTCTAATATATTATTCTTATGACTAAATAGTATTTCCTACTATTTCTTATCGGATTCTAATCTTTATGATATACATTTCGCACACTTGATTGGCAGGGATCCGACGTAGCATGTACACTTGATTGGTTTCAAAGTCACTTGTACATTAATCCAATACTGGGGTTTTGATCCTAATAATTAGGTTCGGTTTTGATACCTATTTTATATACCCAGTGTCACCTTGTTAAAAAGTAATTAATCTCCTTGGCAGTACTTTTCTGAATTAGATTACACCATATTGTCTCAAATAGGTTGATATAAAAAGATTGTGGTGTACTTGGTATCCTCGTCATTTCAATTGGTATCAAAGAAAGAAAACACGAAAAGATCTAACAATCTGTGTTTTATGCAATCCAACCTATAAGACAATGAACCCGGGTTCATGTGAATCAAGTTTAGTTAACATACCGCCAAGATTTGATGGTACAAACTATTTGTGATGTAAAAATGCTATGAAGTCATTTCTTGAAAAACCGTGGGTATAACAACCACACCAAATAATTCGTTTAGCAATATGTATGGACAAACTTCAATATACTTTCAAGAGAATCAACTAGACAGTCAGACTCAATCTTAAGAAAAGTATACCCAAGAGTTGTATCTCAATTTCTCAATTCAATCCGCAATCACACAAATATGAATTTGCGTGCCCGATTGAATATTGAGAAATAACTTGAGTGGTACCAAAGACCAATGTTCAAGTGTGAATCAATTTATATCAACAACCAAAGGTTGGATTATCTAATTGATTGAACTTACGCACAACCTGTGATATTTAAATTATATAAAAAAATATAATGCGGAAAAAAATAACACAGACACCAGAAATTTTGTTCACGAGGAAACCGCAAATGCAGAAGAACCCCGGGACCTAGTCCAGATTTTAACACCACACTGTATTAAGCCGCTACAGACACTAGCCTACTCCAAGTTAACTTCGGACTGAAATGTAGTTGAGCCCTAATCAATATCACACTGATCAAGGTACAGTTGCGCTCCTTACGCCTCTGAATCCCAACAGGACTCTACGCACTTGATTCCCTTAGATGATCTCACCCACAATTAAGAGTTGCTACGACCCAAAGTCGAAGATTTTAATAAACAAATCTGTCTCACACAGAAAAGTCTATCGAATAGATAAATCTGTCTCCTACAGAAATACCTATGAGTTTTGTTCCGTCTTTTGATAAATCAAGGTAAACATGAACCAAATGATACACCGGTCTTATATTACCGAAAAACATCCTAGTAATATCAATCACCTTACAATAATCTTAATCGTATGGTAGCGAAACAAGATATTATGGAATCACAAACGATGAGACGAAGATGTTTGTGACTACTTTTTATCTTTCCTATCGGAGAATAAATCTCGAGAAAATCTTAGAGAAGATAGAAGTCAATAACGATAGAATAAAGCAAGATCAGAACACGCAACTACAGATAAAATAGTTGGGTCTGGCTTCACAATCCCAATGAAGTCTTCAAGTCGTTAACCTACAGGGTTTTGGAAAAACCTAAGGTTAAAAGAGAATCGACTCTAGTCGCAACTAGTATCACACATGAGGTGTAGGGATTAAGTTTCCCAGTTGCTAGAGTTCTCCTTTATATAGTTTTGAAATCAGGGTTTGCAATCTAAGTTACCTTGGTAACAAAGCATTACAATATTAGCCGTTAGATAAAAACCTGATTAGATTCAAGCTAATATCTTTCAACCGTTAGATCGAACTTAGCTTGTTATACATAAATTAAATGTGCTTTCATTTAGATAAGGGTAACCGTACCTAAACATGTGGACACGGTTGGTTCAATAATAGTTAACCGAAGTTAGCTATATGAATACTTTCTTATCGACCTTGTTCATCTCAATCACAACTAGTTCAAATGACTCAAATAAAACTAGTTATGGAGTTGTTCAATTGTCTATATTCTCGTAGAAGTATACAAGACACAATTGAAGCAAAATCGATTTTGATTCACTTGAATCAATTCATGAACATTATAGCCACAGTTTGCAAAAGATTGCATTACTTAATATATAAATATATTAGTTCATGAATAAACCGATTTTAGAACTTAACCTACTCAGGTACACATACTGGTACGCATATCTAAGTAGCCGGACTGAGTTTGGATTCGCCAGTATGCATACCGGTACGCATACCACCAACCTCAGTTGAAATTCCGGAACTTGAAACTTACGACGTACGCATACCGGTATGCATACTTAAGTTCTCGGACTTTCACAAAACCAATCAGTACGCATACGGGTATGTATACCATGGTTCCCGGACTTTCACCAAACCAAGCAGTACGCATACGGGTATGCACACCATGGTTTTCGGATATGGATAACATATATGCAAGTACGCACACTATGTTATATCCAATCATGGTTAATCATTCTAAACTCCATTTTCAATCATTGAAACATTCTCGGAAAACGGGAATAGCTATCTCACATAAACTATTAGCTTCAAAGCAATTTTCAAGTGATCAAATGATCAATACGAAACATTTCGAGTCTACATCAAATGACTGTCTCACATATATCATGTAAGATGTTAGAAGGCGATTTCCACATGATCATCTTTTGAATTGCGTCAAGAACATAAGATGAACTTGGTTAAAGCAAAAACTTACTAACACATATTTCGAGAAATATGTAAGCGAGTTACACTCAGCTCGAAATATCAAAAGTGAATAAACTGAAAACTATATCGTTATACGACTTTTGTCTCAAGAAGGAGATAGAGTAGAAATAGACTTTCTGAGTGATAGATGAGTTCAAGTCTTCACATACCTTTTGTTGATGAAGTTCCACAAACTCTCCTTAGTATTTCTTCGTCTTCAATCGATGAACGTCGTGAAGTCTAAATCTCAACTACACAATCTATCCTAATCCGAGACCTAACCGTAGATAGACTAGAAATCAAGACTTATAGTTTTTGCAACTAAACTTGACAAACAAGCTTAAGATAGCAATGCTTCCGAGTTCGACCGAGCAATGCTCTAACAATCTCCCCCTTTGTCAATTTTAGTGACAAAACTATCAATACATATGGATTACAAAATAAATAAACTTTGTAGCTTCTCATCCAAATGCTTGATCTCCTTGGTTCTTCAACATTACTCGAAATCTTCGTCACTTCCAAGTACTCCATGATTCTAAAGGTGTTCAACTCAGCATCATAGTTGTTGAAGATCTGTAGCTATAACAATATATAAAAACAAGATGTTTTCGTATTGTTATACAGTGTCATAGTATTATTACACAACATCAAAGTTCAATTGTATCACAACTTTTACAATAACACTATGGTGATATGTATCACTACCCCTTAGTCAATACTTCATCTCACATGAAAACCACTCCCCCTTACATAATGATCCGTAAACCATATGTATTTGTAGTGTGAACTGCACATTAATTCTCCCCCCTTTTGTCAATAAAAATTGGCAAAGGTACGAAAACTAGTGGGATCCTAATGAAATTTTCATAGAGATACTTCATGACCAAAAGAGAACATATCAACTTTGTTTAGATGCAATCATATAGCCGAAACTAAATGCTTTCATTAAGAAGTTTATAAAGATAAAAGATAACACCTATTATATTCCGCAGCCGCACTCCCCACAAAGATTTGGCAATTAAGAACTCTCCCCCATAAAATGTCATTCCAGAAAGAACAACAAGAGCGACCTTACTTTTACTAGAAAAGAAGGATTTCTTTGGACTTAACAAATAACATGAAAACATGAATTTGTAATCCAAAATACTCAATTAAATTAACCACAAGAGAACCCATGATTAATTTAATCGGAAATGCTCGACATAAGAAAACTTACGGAGCCACACAGTATATCACAAAAGTGGATCAGGGAAGGAACAATATTGTGGAATATACAAAGATTCGTTATATTTTTCATCAATATTTGCATAAAGACATATAATAGACTTAATCTTTGCAACCAAAAGTTCATCCTATCTTAATCAATATTTGCATAATGACATAATAGGCTTATCTTTTGTTGTCAAAAGTTCATTTTATCAATTATCAATAAAGACATATGATAGACTTAACTTTTGAGCAAAATATGGGACAATCACAGTTCACGGACGCAAACACACATATCCCATAACAAGTTGCAATATACAAAACCATAAAGATTAATATTTCAAAATCATCTTCCAAATAAACTTTAGAATTTAAATAAATAAATCTAAAAACATTGCAAGATGAAAATCGTTGGCAATAGCTATGTGTACTCACAATAATTGCTATTCCAAACCCTAGTTATTCTTCTTAAAAACACAAGAATAAAATTCTCATAAGAAATTTCCTAGACATTAAGAAAAATAACAAGCAAAAATCAAAAGACTTCTAAACCAACAAATCCAATCATGAATGGAAATCAACGATCACTTCCGGAACCCCCACGAGTCTTGAGTCCTTTAAGCTTGTGATTGACAGCATCCACTGCTTCTTCTGAGAAGATATCCTCATTGAGAAGATCTTTAACCTGTGTCTTTATGAGAACAATGTCTGAATTAACCTTTTTCAACTCAGTTCTTAACACATCAAGATCCTTCATAGTATCAACGAGTTGCAGTTTTGCTTCCTCAAAGTATTTAAGAAAATCATGAACCACTTCCGCAGAAACCATATCCTCATTCTCAACATCCTGATGAGTATAGGCATAGTAGCATGAGGCATCAGGATTTTGATCACAATCTTCTACTAGGGTTCTTTTTTTCCTCCCTTAGGACTTGAAACCAATACCTTTATCAAGAAAACCTCTTGCAAAACCAGCAGTGCGAGAAGGTTAAGAAATTCTTGACAAAGAAAGACAATAGCCTAGAGTATGCGTACGTGACTCAATAGGTTTGGTATTTAAATGGTTTATTAGGTAAGGTGACTTTTAGGGTTTCTAAAGACAGTTCGTGACAAGTAAATCATGGGTACCCGTACGAACACAATCCGAACCCAACAAAAACAAGACGGATCTTAAGACTCCACAGTAATTTTTCTACGTGAAGATTTTCTTTCATAATTTTTTAGCTCAATAAACTTTATATCTCCATAGAGAAACAATTTAGAGCACAAGAGTAGCAGGCAACATAGTTGCAACAAAAACTTTTTCAAAAACAATAAAAAAAATCGAGATTATTGAGACACAACCAATACTTAGACAAAGCTGTCTAAGATTTTTATGAGTAAGCATTCAATCCTTGTGATTGATTAGCACAAGTATGAGCTCTAAGATCATTAAATGAATGGTGTTCAAGATTGAGTCTTTTCTTTCTTCCAGTTCTAGGAAAGAATCCTTTTTGATGTGAAAAGTTATCATAAAACTTGTTGTCATCAAGATACGAGACTACGTTCGATTTCTTACCAGAGGAAGTTTGTTTGGAGGATTTTGACAGCCTGTTGATACGAACCTTGTATCCTTCAATTATCAGATTAAGGTTGTCCTTCATATCTCCACTGCTACTTCCATCTTCAGGAACCTTTTTCACATTCTGAACATCATTCTTCTCATTAGGTCGAGGGGGACCTTTCTGAAATCTCCTTGACCAAATTGTATTAAGGCTAAAATTTGTCCGAACATTCGATGAGCAAATTGAACTAACTTTCCTGGAAGAGTTCACAAGGTGAGTACTAAAACCAATAGGTTTAGACATCTGAATGTCAGTTACACGTTTGAGTATTAAATCTAAGGTGTGTTGAAGTCGAACAATAAAATTGCCATTCAACCTAGATTTGCTTTTCCGTTCAACATGTCCTTTTGAATCACAAAAGAGACACACTTTCTGATCACCTGAGTGATTAGAGTGAACATACTTAACATCATAGTTATGAGATTTGTTCCTTCCGAGCGATATGAAGTTTCCTTGATTAGAGGAAGATATACGCACATCTTTTCCAATAGGAAGGGATTTCAATTTTGCTTCTGGAACTAAATTTCCTATAGTTGAGTTAGAAGCAGTTGGTATAGTGGACTCTTTAGAACATCCTTAAATAGAGAGTTTACTTAAAAGATCTTCAATTTCCAAGGCATCTTTTTTGAGTTTCGCCTCGAGTAAGGTTCGTGAAGAGCAAACTTCGGCGTTTTCCTCGCTAAGATCCTTTAATTTAGAGTCACGAACTTTTACTATACCGATGAGTGTATTGACATTGTTTTTCAACCGATTGATTCTATCAACCTGGATTCTAACAAGATTTAGAATCACTTTACTCTCTTCGACTGCATCACTTTCTTAAACAGAGTCAGACTCGTTTGAAAGGTAATTAGGGTAACACTTGTCAATGCAAGTCTGTTTCGTTGGAAAACTAGGTTCATCTATATTTGAGATTTATAAATCTTTCTCTTTAATAGATTTCATAGAAACAGAACTTTTGTTTCTGGTGATACGTTTATCAGAGATAAAACTATTGTCCATAGAGTCAGATCGCCACAAACACGGACTTATGAGTTCTTGAACGTGTTTGCCTGCTCTGATACCAATTGAAAAAACGGGGGTATAACAACCACACCCAATAATTCGTTTAGCAATCTGTATGGACAAACTCCAATATACTTTCAAGAGAATCAACTAGACAGTCAGACTCAATCTTTAAAAAGTATATCCAAGAGTTGTATCTCAATTTCTTAATTCACTCCGCAATCAAACAAATATGAATTTGCGTGCCCGGTTGAATATTGAGAAATAACTTGAACAGTACCAAATACCAATGTTCAAGTGTCAATCAATTTATATCAACAACCAAAGGTTGGATTATCTGATTGATTGAACTTACGCACAACCTGTGATATTTAAGTTATATAAACAAATATAATGTGGAAAAAAAATAACACAGACACCAGAAATTTTGTTCACGGAGAAACCGCAAATGCAGAAAAACCCCGGGACCTAGTCCAGATTTTAACACCACACTGTGTTAAGCCGCTACAGACACTAGCCTACTCCAAGTTAAATTAGAACTTGAATGTAGTTGAGCCTTAATCAATCTCACACTGATCAAGGTACAGTTGCGCTCCTTACGCCTCTGAATCTCAGCAGGACTCTGCGCACTGGATTCCCTTAGCTGATCTCACCCACAACTAAGAGTTGCTACGACCCAAAGTCGAAGACTTTAATAAACAAACCTGTCTTATACAAAAAAGTCTATTGAATAGATAAATCTGTCTCCCACAGAAATACCTATGAGTTTTGTTCCGTCTTTTGATAAATCAAGGTGAACATGAACCAAATGATACACCGGTCTTATATTATCGAAAAACATCCTAGTAATATCAATCACCTTACAATAATCTTAATCGTATGGTAGCGAAACAAGATATTGTGGAATCACAAACGATGAGACGAAGATGTTTGTGACTACTTTGTATCTTTCCTATCAGAGAATTAATCTCGAGCAAATCTTAGAGAAGATAGTAGTCAATCACGATAGAATAAAGTAGGATCAGAACACGCAACTACAGATAAAATAGTTGGGTCTGGCTTCACAATCCCAATGAAGTCTTCAAGTCGTTAACCTACAGGGTTTTGAAAAAAACCTAAGGTTAAAGGAGAATCGACTCTAGTCAAAACTAGTATCACACATGAGGTGTGGGAATTAGGTTTCCCAGTTGCTAGAGTTCTCCTTTATATAGTTTTCAAATCAGGTTTTGCGATCTAAGTTACCTTGGTAACTAAGCATTCAATATTCACCGTTAGATGAAAACCTGATTAGATTCAAGCTAATATCTTTCAACCGTTATATCGAACTTAGCTTGTTATACACAAATGAAGTGTGCTTTCATTTAGATAAGGGTAACCATACTTAAACATGTGCACACGGTTGGTTCAACAATAGTTAACCGAAGTTATCCATATGAAAACTTTCTTATCAACCTTGTTCATTTCAATCACAACTAGTTCAAATGACTCAAATGAAACTAGTTATGGAGTTGTTCAATTGTTTATATTCTCGTAGAATTATACAAGACACAATTGAAGCAAAATCGATTTTGATTCACTTGAATCAATTCATGAACATTATATCCACGATTTGCAAAAGATTGCATTCTTTAATATATAAATGTATTAGTTCATGAATAAATCGATTTTAGAACTTAACCTACCCAGGTATGCATACGGGTACGCATACCTAAGTAGACGGACTGAGTTTGGGTTCGCCAGTATGCACACTGGTACGCATACCACCAACCTCAATTGAAATTTCGGAACTTGAAACTTACGACAGTACGCATACTTAAGTTCCCGGACTTTCACAAAACCAATCAGTAAGCATACGGGTATGCATACCATAGTCCCCGAACTTTCACCAAACCAAGCAGTACGCATACGGGTATACATACCATGGTTTTCGGATATGGATAACATATATGCAAGTACGCACAGTATGTTATATCCAATCATGGTTAATCGTTCTAAACTCCATTTTCAATCATTGAAACATTCTCGGAAAACGGGAATAGCTATCTCACACAAACTATAGCTTCAAAGAAATTTTTAAGTGATCAAATGATCAATACGAAACATTCCGAGTCTATATCAAATGACTGTCTCACATAAATCATGTAAGATGTTACAAGGAAATTTCCACATGATCATCTTTTGACTTGCGCCAAGAACATTAGATGAACTTGGTTAAAGCAAAAGCTTACCAACACATATTTCGAGAAATATGTAAGCGAGTTAAACTCACCTCAAAATATCAAAAGTGTATAAACTGAAAGCTATATCGTTATACGAATTTTGTCTCAAGAAGGAGATAGAGTAGAAATAGACTTTCTGAGTGATAGATGAGTTCAAGTCTTTACATACCTTTTGTTGATGAAGTTCCACAAGATCGCCTTAGTAGCTCTTCGTCTTCAATCGATGAACGCCGTGAAGTCTAAAGCTCAACTACATAATCTATCCTAATCCGAGACTTAACCGTAGATAGACTATAAATCAAGACTTATAGTTTTGGCAACTAAACTTGACAAACAAGCTTGAGATAGCAACACTTGCGAGTTCGACCAAGCAATGCTCTAACATTTCTCCATTCTTGCGACTTTAATATATGGATATTAGTCGTTGATGGGTATTGTTTCCTCCGATGATTGAAAATTCGGAAACTGAGTTAAAAAGATTAGATATGTAATCTAGTTAAGAAATGGCTCTCGCAAAGTAGAATTCAGATTGCTTGAATGTTATAATACACGCAGTAAGCTGAGATCTTTAGCATCACGTCTCCACGAGTTAGACATCAAAGGATGCTTAGGATAATCTTAAGAGTGTATTCGAAGATAACACATCATCACATATATCCTTATCAAAATTAGGTATAATTATTTTTTTATAATTGGATCCTGATAATAAATTAAGTTTATTCTGATGTTAGTTTGACTTATCAAAATAAGGGAAAATTACTTCGGGTAATTGTTTACTTTGTAAGAGGCTAAAACAAATTACTTTAGTAGTTTCGGTTTTAGTGATGCTAATCAAAAGTGGTATGTTAAACCTGCTTACTTTACTCTTATAGGTTTTGTTAGAGCACTGATCGGTCGAACTCGCAAGCGTTTCTATCTAAAGCTTGTTTGTCAAGTTTAGTGATCAAAACTATAAATCTTGATTTCTAATCTACTTATATTAATGTCTCGGAGTAGAATAGATTGTGTAGTTGAGCTTTAGACTTCACGGCGTTCATCAATTGAAGACGAAGAACTACTAAGGAGAGCTTGTGGAACTTCATCAACAAAAGGTATGTGGAGACTGAAACTCATCTATCACTCAGAAAGTCTATTTCTACTCTATCTCCTTCGTGAGACAAAAGTCGTATTACTATATAGTATTCGATTATACACATTTGATATTTCGAGCTGAGTTTAACTCGCTTACATATTTCTTAAAATATGTGTTGGTAAGCTTTTTCTTCAACCAAGTTCATCTTATATTCTTGATGCAAGTAAAAAGATGATCATGTGAAAATCTCCAAGTAACATCTTACATGATTTGTGTGATACAGTCATTTGATGTAGACTCGGAATGTTTCGTATTGATTACTTCAATAACTTGAAAATTGCTTTGATGCTAATAGTTAGTGAAAAAAACTATTGTCATCCTCTAAGAATACTTCAATGATTGAAACAGAGTTTAGAACACTTAACCATAATTGGATTATAGACATAGTATGTGTACTTGCATATATGTTGATCCAAGACCGGTATAGTATGCATACCCGTATGCGTACTGGGAAGGTCAAGTAAAGTCCCGGAGCCTTAGTATGCGTACCCGTTCACATACTGTCGGACACAGTCCAAGTCTAGATACTTAATTATGCGTACCCGTTTGCATACTTGAGTAGGTTAAGTTCTAGAATCGGTTTGTTCATGCACTAATACATTTATATAATAAGGAATGCAATCTTTTGCAAACCATGGCTATAATGTTCATGACTTGATTCGAGTGAATCAAATCGATTTTGCTTCAATTGTGTCTTGTATACTTCTATGAGAATATAAACAATATAACAACTATATAACTAGTTTCATTTGAGTCATTTGAACCAGTTGTTGATAGGATGAATATGGTTGATAAGAAAGTGTTCATATGGCTAACTTCGGTTAACTAGCCAACAAGGTGTACACGTTTAGGTACGGTTACTCATATCTAAATGAAGGTACATTTCATTTGTGTGTAACAAGCTAAGACCATCTAACGATGGAGAGATATTGCTTTTGTTTCAAGCAAACTTAGCTTGGCTCTTAGATCAGGTTTAATCTAACGGTGAATGTTGATTGCTTTGTTTCAAAGCTATCACACCCTGATTTAAAAACTATATAAAGGAGAACTCTAGCAACTGGCAAACCTAATCCCCACACCTTCTGTGTGATACTTGTTGCGACTAGAGTCGATTCTCCTTTAACCTTAGGTTTTTCACGAAACCCTGTAGGTTAACGACTTGAAGACTTCATTGGGATTGTGAAGCCATACCCAACTATTTTCTCTGTAGTTGCGTTTTCTGATCTTGCTGTTTTCTATCGTGATTGAGTACTATCTTCTCTAAGATTTTCTCGAGATTTAATCTCCGATAGGCAAGATAAAAAAGTAGTCACAAACATCTTCATCTCATCGTTTGTGATTCCACAATATCTTGTTACGATACCATACGATTACGATTATTGTGAGGTGATTGATATTTCTAGGCTGTCCTTCGAGAATATAAGTCTGGTATATCAATTGGTAGGCTAGTGTCTGTAGCGGCTTAATACAGTGTGATGTTCAATTCTGGACTAGGTCCCGAGGTTTTTCTGCATTTGCGGTTTCCTCGTTAACAAAATTTCTGGTGTCTGTGTTATTTCTTTTCCGCATTATATTTGTTTATATAATAGAAATATCACAGGTTGTGTGTAAGATCAATCAATTAGATAATCCAACATTTTGTTGTTGATATAAATTAGTTGACACTTGAACATTGGTCTTTGGTACTGTTCAAGTTATTTCTTATATTCAATCAGGCTCGCAAATTCCTATTTATTTGATTCCGGATTGAATTGAGAAATTGAGATACAACTCTTTGATATACTTTTCTTAAGATTGAGTCTGACTGTCTAGTTGATTCTCTTGAAAGTATATTGGAGATTGTCTATACAGATTATTAAGCGAAATATTGGGTATGGTTGTTATACCCCCGTTTTTTCAATTGGTATAAGAGCAGGAAAACACGTTTAAGACCTTACAAGTCTGTGTTTGTAGTGATCTGACTCTATGGATAGAAGTGTTATCTCTATAAACGTACCGCCAGTCTTCGATGGCTCGAATTACTTGTGGTGGAAAATTGTTATGCGTGCATTTCTTCAAGCGCGTGATTTTCAATCATGGGTCTTCGTTGTTAATGGTTATAATCCTCCGGTTGTTACAATAGGCACTGTAACGGTTCTAAAGGATATTGGTGATTATGATGCTGTCGAGATTCTTGCTGCAAAGAAAAATTCTGACGGATTGAATGCAATCATCCATGCCATTACCTCAGATCTTCGGCACCATGTGACTACGTGCACTCGGTCTAAAGATGCTTGGGATATCTTAGAAACCGTATTTGAATGGGAAAACCTTCGTATGGCTAATGATGATTCATTTGATGAGTTTAATCACAAAGTGTCTGAAATTGTTAATGCATCTGTAAGACTATTCCTGAAAAGGACATTGTGATGAAAATTCACAAATCATTGCCAGCCAAATACGACTCTAAGAAACATGACATCATTGAAGGAAACAACCTTGATACGTTTTCCAGAAATACTCTTGTTGGAAAGCTAAAAATTCTTGATCTCTATCAGAACATCTGCATTCAATGCTGTGACCAATACAAGTGAATCCTCTAACTTGTCTTGGGCTGATGAATGTTGTTCCAATCATGTTGGTTTTTATAAATCACTAATTACACAAAAGATCTAGGATATTGTAAAAGGAATCAAAAGATGTGAGAAAGGTCTCTCTTTGATCAATGTTTTAGATGATTCAATACAAGAAAAATCATCCCAGGTTGTAAATAGCTTGCATACTTTCAATGTTTGCAATGAATTTTCAGCTCTCACAGTAGAAACTTCTTCCTACTCAAATTATGATTCAGAGTTTGAGTATGACAATGAGTGTTAGAGCACTGCTCGGTCGAACTCATAAGCGTTGCTATCTAAAGCTTGTTTGTCAAGTTTAGTTGCCAAAACTATAAGTCTTGATTTCTAGTCTACTTATAGCTAAGTCTCGGACTAGGATAGAAAGTGTAGTTGAGCTCTAGACTCTACGGTGTTCATCATACAAAGACGAAGAACTACTTAAGGAACTGGTGGAACTTCATCGACTAAAAGGTATGTGGAGACTTGAACTTATCTTTAACTCAAAAAAATTTATCTACTTTATCTCCTATCTTGAGACAAAAGTCGTATTGCTATATAGACTTCGATTATACACATTTGTTATTTCGAGCCGAGTTTATCTCGCTTATATATTTCTCGAAATATGTGTTGGTAAGCTTTCGCTTTGGCCAAGTTCATCTTTACAAGTGACGGAAGTCATGTTGATCATTTCAATATCTTGAAAATCGCTTTGATGAAAAATAATGTGTGAATAACCTCTATTTAACATCCTCTAAGAATGTTTCAATGATTGAAATGAGAGTTTAGAATATATAACCTTGAATGGATAGAAACATTGTATGTGAACTCATACGTGTGTAAGTCAAAAATCCTTGAACCAAAGTATGCGTACTTTGCTGCTCAGGATAACCGGAACTAAAGTCCGCGTACTGCCGGAAGTTCACGTCCCGTGAATTTCTGCTGGAGTTTGTGAACTGAAAACAAACTCAATCCGGGTACTTAAGTATGCGTACCGGTATGCGTACTTGAGTGGGTTATTTTCTAAAAACGGTTTATTCGTGAACTTAAACTTATATAAACTAAGGAATGGATATTTGCAAACCGTGGCTATAAAGTTCATGAATCGATTCGAGTGAATCAAAATCGTTTTTGCTTCGATTGTGTCTTGTATACTTCTATGAAATCTAAGCAATTGAACAACTCTCTAACTAGTTCTTTTGAGTCATTTGAACTAGTTATGGTAAAGATGAATATGGTTGATATGAAAGTGCTCATATGGCTAACCATTTGGTTAACTACTATTGAACCAACTAGGTGTACACGTTTAGTACGGTTACACAAACCTAGATGAACGTGCAATTCATTTGAGTATAACAAGCTAAGTTCGATCTAACGGTTGAAAGATATTAGCTTGAATCTAATCAGGTTTTCATCTAACGGTGAATATTGAATGCTTTGTTACCAAGGTAACTTAGATTGCAAACCCTGATTTGGAGACTATATAAAGGAGAACTCTAGAACTGGGAAAACCTAATCCCCACACCTCCTGTGTGATACTAGTTGTATAAGCTAGAGTCTAATCTCCTTTAACCTTAGGTTTCTACCGAGACCCTGTAGGTTAACGAATTGAATACTTCATTGGGATTGTGAGGTGATTGATAATTTTAGGCTGTTCTTCGGGAATATAAGTCTGGGTTATCGATTGGTTCCTGTTCACCTTGATTTATCAAAAGACGGAATAAAACTCGTAGGTATTTCTGTGGGAGACAGATTTATCTTTTCCTGTAGACTTTTCTGTGTGATACAGATTTGTTTATTAAAGTCTTCGACTTTGGGTCGTAGCAACTCTTAGTTGTGGGTGAGATCAGCTAAGGGAATCAAGTGTATAGTATTTTACTGGGATCAGAGACATAAGGAGCGCAACTGTACCTTGGATCAGTGTGAGATTGATTGGGGTTCAACTACAGTCCAGACCGAAGTTATTTTGCAGTAGGCTAGTGTCTGTAGCGTCTTAATACAGTGTGTGTTCAATCTGGACTAGGTCCCGGGGTTTTTCTGCATTTGCAGTTTTCTCGTTAACAAAACTTCTGGTGTCTGTGTTATTTCTTTTCCGCGTTATATTTTGTTATATAATTGAAATATCACAGGTTGTGCGTTGAATCGATCAATTGGTAAATCCAACCTTTGGTTGTTGATTGAAAATTGATTGATACTTGAACATTGATCTTTGGTACCGTTCAAGTTAATTTCTCTTGTATTCAATTAGACTCGCATATTTCTATTTTCTTGAGTAAGTATTTAATCGAGAAATTGAGATATAACTCTTTGATATACTTTTTATTAAGATTGTGTCTGACTGTCTAAGCTTCAAAAGAGCAAAGTATATCAACCTCCAAAGTCGGCACACACGGATCAAGGTAAGAACATTCCTTATGTTTGCCACTATTGCAGAAATAAAGGTCACCTGGAAAGGAGATGTCGTTTCCATATAAGGAATGAAAAACTTCATGATGTTCTTGTTTGGGCATCACAAGAAGTTTTGAAACCAAGATCATATGTTAAGACTAATCCCCTTAACGTTATAGGTCGTAACTGTCCAACCTTTAGGAAAAGGAATCAGTGTTGTGATAAACCTTGGTTTGCCTATAAACATCATACGAAGTCTTTTGACAATCGTAATGATTATCAAAAGGATAACTTTGTAAAGACGAAGACAAGATCCGATGTTCCCAATTGGAGAAAGACTAACTTGCAAAAGAATAGTCAATCCAATTCTCTTCCGAGAAATCTAGAAAAGAGTAATGGGAAGAAGGTTCTGATTGTTCCTAAACGCACTCAGAAGTGGAAACCAAAGAAATTCAAAGATACTTTGAGTATGAAAAAGAATGATCTCCCAGAAAATTTCATGACTATGGAGAAGGCAGTATCCATGATGTTGGAATTAAAAAGTTCTTTGGAAAGATGGATTTGGATGTGAAAGGTTCTAAAAGCGATCTCTTTCATTATAATCCAAAAGTCACTTGTGGTGAGCAAGACATTTTTCACCTCAACACAACTTGATTGTATTGTAAGTGCATCCTCACCAAGGTATGCCATGCTATGTATACGGTGAGGGAAGCACGAGAATATGGGCACACAGATTATGTTCGGTAAGGCTGTAGAATTCGACAGGATTCTTCTAAAAAGGTATGTCTATAAACTTGAGCAAGATTTGTGTTTTTATAATGATCCATGTACCTTGCTTATCGTTCATTTCTACCTAACTTGATATGTGTTTAAGGTTCTTAAGTGTTTAGGTTTAAAAATATTAGTTCGGGATGTTTGGAATTCATGGTACACATATCAGGTATGCATACCCGTTTGCATACTGCTCCAGGTCATGAAAAATTCGTTTGCAAACCGGTATGCATACTTGCCTGTAGACGTCGATATTCGGTAAACTTGTTTTGTCCGTAACTTATTCTTCCGAACTCGGATTAACCTCGTTCTTTTTGCATTCTCTTCCTCTTTGAATTCTATTCAAAATGGAGATGAGAATTCCTGAATTTGGATGAGTCAAGATTGGTCTTTGTCCCGTCTCTTGTTTTTGAGTGTTTTGCTCTGTTTCGTCGCACTTGTTCCACTTCTCTTGGACTTGGGCACTTGGATTCTTGAAGTACTACTCATCTAAGCTCATTTGTAGCTTTTACAAGAATGTTGTTGGTGAATCACAAAGAAGGAAGTTCAAGAATGGGCAGTTGTACGCATTGTTATGGGATTCTTGAATGTTCACAATCATCTTATGTGAACTATGGCGTATGGTCGTTAATGACTTTGTATGTTCTTCTTTGTTAAGAAAATCATTTTATACGCCTTTGGTAGCTATTATTGGTGTAAATCCGTGAGAAAAAGATTGATTCTACCTTATAAGGGTAAAGATTGTTTTTGCAGTATTAATCTTTATTGATTTTATATATTGCAGAAATAATGTTATGGGATATATGTGTTTGCGTCCGTGAACTTTGATTGTCCAATATGTGGTCAAAAGTTAAGTCTTTCATATGTCAGTATGCAAGTATTGATAAAAGATTGAATGAACTTTTGACAAACAAAAGATAAGCCTATTATGTCATTATGCAAATATTGATGGAAGATAGGATGAGCTTTTGTTTACAAAGATTAAGTCTATTATATGTCATTGTGCAAATAGTGATGAAGAGTAGAATGAATCTTTGTTTATTCCGCAGTATTGATCTTCCCTGATCCATATTTTTTATGTGTATACTGTGCGGCTCCGTAAGTTTTCTTATGTGAGCATTTCCGATTAAATTAATCATGGGTTCTTTTGTGGTTAATTTAATTGAGATTTTTTGATACAAATTCATGTTCTTATGTGATTTTTTAATGTCCAAAGAAATCCTTCTTTTCTTGTGAAAGTAAGGTCGCTCTTGTTGTTCTTCCGGGAATGACATTTTATGGGGGAGAGTTCTTAATTGCCTAATCTTTGTGGGCAGTGCGGCTGTGGAACATTGTAGGGGTTATCTTGTATCTTTATAAACTCCTTGATGAATGCACTTAGTTTCGGATATATGATTGCATCTAAAAAGTTGATATGTGCTTTCTTTTGGTCATGAAATGTCTCTATGGAAATTTCATTAGGATCCCACTAGTTTTCGTACCTTTCCAATTTTATTGACAAAAAGGGGGGGAATTAATGTGTAGTTCACACTACAAATACATATGGTTTTCGGATCATTATGTAAGGGGGAGTGGTTTCCATGTGAGATGGAGTATTGACTAAGGGGGAGTAATACATATCACCATAGTATTGTTGTCAAAGTTGTGATACAATTGAACTTTGATGTTGTGTAATAATACTATGACACTGTGTAGCAATGATTGAGACCTTTTGTTTTCTCATTGTTATGGCTACGGATCTTCAACAACGATGACGCTGCATTAAATATCTTAGGAATCATTGGAGTACTTAGAAGTGACGAAGATTTCGAGTAATGTTGAAGAACCAAGGAGATCATGCATGTGGAAGAGAAGTTGCAAAGTTTATTTATTTTGTATTCCATATGTATTGATAGTTTTGTCACTAAAATTGACAAAGGGGGAGATTATTAGAGCACTGCTCGGTCGAACTCGCAAGCGTTGCTAGCCCAAGCTTGTTTGTCAAGTTTAGTTGCCAAAACTATAAGTCTTGATTTCTAGTCTACTTATAGCTAAGTCTCGGACTAGGATAGAAAGTGTAGTTGAGCTCTATACTCCACGGCGTTCATCATACAAAGACGAAGAACTACTCAAGGAACTAGTAGAACTTCATCGACTAAAAGGTATGTGGATACTTGAACTTATCTATCACTCAAAAAGTCTATCTACTCTATCTCCTATCTTGAGACAAGAGTCTTATTGCTATATAGACTTCGATTATACACATTTGCTATTTCGAGCTGAGTTTTTCTCGAAATATGTGTTGGTAAGCTTTCGCTTTGGCCAAGTTCATCTTTACTCGTGACGGAAGTCATGTTGAACGTTTCAATATCTTGAAAATCGCTTTGATGAAAAATAATGTGTGAATAACCTCTATTTAACATCCTCTAAGAATGTTTCAATTATTGAAATGAGAGTTTAGAATATATAACCTTGAATGGATATAAACATTTTATGTGAACTCATACTTGTGTAAGTCAAAAATCCTTGAACCAAAGTATGCGTACTTTTCTTCTCAGGATAACCGGAACTAAAGTCCGCGTACATGTATGCGTACTGCCGGAAGTTCACGTCCCGTGAATTTCTGCTGGAGTTTGTGAACTGAAAACAAACTCAATCCGGGTATTTAAGTATGCGTACCGGTATGCGTACTTGAGTGGGTTATTTTCTAAAAACGGTTTATTCGTGAACTTAAACTTATATAAACTAAGGAATGGATATTTGCAAACCGTGGCCATAAAGTTCATGAATCGTTTCGAGTGAATCAAAATCGTTTTTGCTTCGATTCTGTCTTAGGATCCCACTAGTTTTCGTACCTTTGCCAATTTATATTGACAAAAAAGGGGAGAATTAATGTGTAGTTCACACTACAAATACATATGGTTTACAGATCATTATGTAAGGGGGAGTGGTTTTCATGTGAGATTAAGTATTGACTAAGGGGGAGTGATACATATCACCATAGTATTGTTGCCAAAGTTGTGATACAATTGAACTTTGATGTTGTGTAATAATACTTTGACACTGTATAAAAATGATTGAGAGATACTGTTTTCTAATTGTTATAGCTACGGATCTTCAACAACTATGATGCTGAGTTGAACACGTTCAGAATCACTGGAGTACTTGGAAGTGACGAAGATTTTGAGTAATGTTGAAGAACCAAGTAGATCAAGCATTTGGATGAAAAGCTACAAAGTTTATTTATTTTGTAATCCATATGTATTGATAGTTTTGTCACTAAAATTGACATAGGGGGAGATTGTTAGAACATTGCTCGATCGAACTCGCAAGCATTGCTATATCAATCTTATTTGTCAAGTTTAGTGATCAAAACTATAAGTCTTGATTTCTAGTCTACTTATAGTAATGTCTCGGCTAGGATAGATTGTGTAGTTGAGCTTTAGACTTCACGGCGTTCATCAATTGAAGATGAAGAACTACTAAGGAGAGCTTGTGGAACTTCATCGATAAAAGGTATGTGGAGACTAAAAATCATCTATCACTCAGAAAGTCTATTTCTACTTTATCTCCCTCTTGAGGCAAAAGTCGTATTACTATATAGTATTCAATTATACACATTTGATATTTCGAGATGAGTTTAACTCGCTTACATATTAATCGAAATATGTGTAGGTAAGCTTTTTCTTCAACCAAGTTCATCTTATATTATTGACGGAAGTCAAAAGATGATTATGTGAAAATCTCCAAGTAACATCTTACATGATTGGTGTGATACAGTCATTTGATGTAGACTCGGAATGTTTCGTATTGATTATTTCAATAACTTGAAAATTCCTTTGATTCTAATAGTTAGTGAAAACAACTATTGCCATCCTATAAGAATGTTTCAATGATTGAAATAGAGTTTAGAAAACTTAACCATAATTGGATTATAGACAAAGTATGCGTACATGCATATATGTTGATCCAAGACAGGTATAGTATGCATACCCGTATGCGTACTGGGAAGGTCAAGTAAAGTCTGGGAGCCTTGGTATGCGTACTCGTACGCGTACTGGCGAACTCAGTTGAAGTACGGGAACTTTTGTATGCGTACCCATATGCATACTAATTCAACTGTTGTTTTAGATGTGTGATAGTATGCGTACCCGTTCACATACTGTCGGACACAGTCGAAGTCCGGCTACTTAAGTATGCATACCCGTTTGCATACTTGAGTGGGTTAAGTTCTAGAATCGGTTTGTTCTTGAACTAATACATTTATATAATAAGAAATGCAATCTTTTGCAAACCGTGGCTATAATGTTCATGACTTGATTCGAGTGAATCAAAATCGATTTTGTTTCAATTGTGTCTTGTATACTTCTATGAGAATATAGACAATTGAACAACTCTATAACTAGTTTCATCTGAGTCATTTGAACTAGTTGTTGATAAGATGAATATGGTTGATAAGAAAGTGGTCATATGGCTAACTTCGGTTAACTATTATTGAGCCAACAAGGTGTACACATTTAGGTACGGTTACTCATATCTAAATGAAAGTACATTTCATTTGTGTGTAACAAGATAAGATATTGCTTTTGTTTCAAGCAAAATTAGCTTGGCTCTTAGATCAGGTTTCATCTAACGGCGAATATTGATTGCTTTGTTTCAAAGCTATCAAACCCTAATTTTAAAACTATATAAAGGGGAACCCTAGCAACTGGGAAACCTAATCCCCGCACCTCCTGTGTGATACAAGTTGCAACTAAAGTCGATTCTCCTTTAACCTTAGGTGTTTCACGAAACCCTGTAGGTTAATGACTTGAAGACTTCATTGGGATTGTGAAGCCATACCCAACTATTTTCTCTGTAGTTGCGTGTTCTGATCTTGCTGTTTTCTATCGTGATTGAGTACTATCTTCTCTAATATTTGCTCAAGATTTAATCTCCGATAGGAAAGATAAAAAGTAGTCACAAACATCTTCGTCTCATCGTTTGTGATTCCACAATATCTTGTTTCGCTACCATACGATTAAGATTATTGTGAGGTGATTGATATTTCTAGGTTGTTCTTCGGGAATATAAGTCTGGTATATCAATTGGTTCCTGTTCACCCTAATTTATCACAAGACGGAACAAAACTCATAGGTTTATCTGTGGGAGACAGATTTATCTATACAATAGACTTTTCTGTGTGAAACAGATTGGTTTATCAAGTCTTCGACTTTGGGTCGTAGCAACTCTTAGTTGTGGGTGAGATCAGCTAAGGGAATCAAGTGCGCAGAATCCGGCGTGGTTCTAGAGGCGTAAAGAACGCGATCGTACCTTGATCAGTGTGAGATTTGTTAGGTCTCAACTACATTCCAGTCCGAAGTTAACTAGGAGTAGGCTAGTGTCTTTAGCGGCTTAATGCAGTGTGGTGTTCAATTCTGGACTAGGTCCCTAGGTTTTTCTGCATTTGCGATTTCCTCGTTAACAAAATTTATGGTGTCTGTGTTATTTCTTTTCCGCATTATATTTGTTTATATAATAGAAATATCACAGGTTGTGCGTAAGATCAATCAATTAGATAATCCAACCTTTGGTTGTTGATATAAATTGATTGACACTTGAACATTGGACTTTGGTACCGTTCAAGTTATTTCTTATATTCAATCGGGCTCGCAAATTCCTATTTGTTTGATTGCGGATTGAATTGAGAAATTGAGATACAACTCTTTGATATACTTTTCTTAAGATTGAGTCAGACTGTCTAGTTGATTCTATTGAAAGTATATTGCAGTTTGTCCATACAGATTGCTAAGCGAAATATTGGGTGTGGTTGTTGTACCCCTGCTTTTTCAGGTTGTATCGAGTTCTTATGAACTTGGGGATCCTTTCGAAATACTTGTCGTATATTTTTCGTTTCTTTGTCATTTTTGTGACAAAAGAGGGGAGAAATATATGGAGTATACGATGACTTATAATCGCCGAGAAAGGATATATGTGCTGAAAAGTATATATCTAAACAAAAAGAGAAAAGCATTGATTAAGGGGGAGAAATATATCATAGTGTGTAGTATTACATACTACGAAAGTGAATAAAAAATATTTTTGGATTGAATATATACCTAGCTTTCCTTTAGGGGCAGTAAAGCTTTTTGTTATTCAAATTCTTCAATAATGATTTTTTTTTTTTGAATATTTGCAAGTTATTGTGATATTGAAACTTGGAATCAAGTGTATGAAGAATGAGTTAAGAGATTATTATGTAATATAATATGTTTATCTTTAATTCTTGTATCTCCATATGTAAAAGAGTTTTGTCACTAAAATCGACAAAGGGGGAGATTGTTAGAGAATTGCTCGGTTGAACCCACCAAGCGTTATTAGTATGTCAAGTTTGGTTATCATATGTTGGTTCCAATATCTGAGTCGCTTGATTAGATTAATAGAGTCAGCTGCATTAGGTTAGATTAAGAAGTCTAGAAATGTTGAGACAAACTCATATTACTCTGAAAAACCTTAAGACATGTCAGCATCAACGAACACATCATCCTTCTGTTGGAGGTTAGTAATTCAAGACTTGACTTGTTTCCATTTCTATCTATGTTTCTTTCAAGTCATTTATATTGAAAACATAACATGCAAAGTTATATATACGAATCTCTAGTATTGGTGATTGGATCATTACATTATGATAAAGTGTCAAGAAAGCATATACAAGTTGTATTTTAACATTGGTATATG
Source organism: Papaver atlanticum (assembly GCA_023531105.1). Taxonomy (NCBI): domain Eukaryota; kingdom Viridiplantae; phylum Streptophyta; class Magnoliopsida; order Ranunculales; family Papaveraceae; genus Papaver; species Papaver atlanticum. The sequence continues at coordinate 375,285 of JAJJMB010011506.1, read as the reverse complement.
ATAATACGAAGTATAACGTTTATATTTTGAAATTCGTATGACATAACACTAACTCTGTAATTTTTTACTAGATTGTGTGATGAACTTTAAGGTGATCCATGCCTATAAAACTATGTTTAACTACACGAGTTCAAGGAGGTAGACTTGCGAAACTTGTTACGTAGTTCAAAGGAACCAAAGGGATTTGGTAGTCTGGTTCCTATTGGGGATCTCTAGCAGGACCGATCCTTACCTTGGGGATATCTAGCAGGACCGATCTCTACCTTGGGGATCACTTTAGGGTTTACATGGAATTCGGAATATGAGTTGCTATTTAGGAAAGTTCACTATGTCGACATAATGAGTAATTTGAACATGTGCTAAAATCTTATTTATTTATTGTTCACAGATATTCCTTGATACTTAAGGTGAGATCCCAAACCAAAATATTTGAGAATCTTTTATTAGGTTTTCAAACTTATATGTCTTTATTTTCCTAGTAAGTAAAGCATATCCCTGGAGAATATATTACTACAATACACTTGTATGCTAGCTAATAGTTAGTTGCCATTCATGAGAGATTTCGGTATATTAATTAGTTTGAATTAGACAAAACCGAAACTTGACAGTCTTGTATTATTTTGATATTTTTGGTTATGGAAGGCCCTTAGTGTCCAAACTACCTTGGTCTATAAATAGTGAAGTTTGTTCTTCTTACAAACTTATCCCGACACACATACTTCATTTTGTAGTTAGTGTGATAACCGACTGTTAGTATTATTCGTAATACTATCTTGGAGAGGAAACTAACCTAATTAGGTGAAATCTCTTACATCCACTCTTTAAAGTCTTTTGTGGGATCAAGAAGCGTCTAGGAGTACCGTCGGTAGGAACTAGAATTGTATTGTTATTTTAGTTTTTGGTTGTTGATTTGATTGACTAACAATAGTTGAACCTTGATCATCACTTGTTTGTTTGTTTGTTCCGTGATCATTCTCTTCTGATATAAGGTCACTCGAACTAGATAAAGGATCGACAAAGTTCAGATCTTTTTTTAGATCTGAAGATAGGCTTGTCATCATCCATTATTAACAGATTCCATTATGTGCGTGATTCATCATAAGGGAATCAAGTTATTTGTTCAGGTATATTGAAGACAAAAAGATTTCTTATTGGTTTCTAATCTTTGTGATATACTTCGTGCGCACTCCATTGGCCGGGATTCGACATAACTTGTCTGTATAACTAAAGTAAATACACTTGTACGTTAATCCAACACTTGGGTTTTGATCCAAATAGTTAGGTTCGGTTCCGATACCTAATCTAAATACATAATGTTGCCTTGTTGAAAAGTTATCGCCTTGACAGTACTTGTCTGAATTAGATTACACAAGGTGTGTCTCAAATAGGTTGATAATGAGAAGATTGTGGTGTACTTGGTACACTCTTCATTTCATAAGATATTATACTACATTCTATCAAATTTCGGACTAGACGTAATACCTTCTTCAGTTGTATTTTTGCACCAGTAAAAATCCTAGCAGAACACCAATTTTATTTAGGAATTGCTCTTGTAAATTTTATAGCAGATTAGTAATTCTCTTCAGAGGTACTCTTGAAAATCTTCTAGAAGATCGTTGATTCTATTTGGAAGATGTTCTTCAACAATTATGGTTTACACGTTTTATAACCTAATTGATTATCCCTCACCAAATCACCTAGAAATAATCTAGAGATATCTTGATCTATCAAATCCAGTATTAATGAAAATCACCTAAATACAGGTTCCATAACAATTAAAGAGAATAACTTCCCTGTGCTTTACGATCCGCAAGTAAATCATTCAAAATCTCACTCTTGTTCGTGAAGAACAAAGAAGTAGGAAACAACCTAATGCAACTGACACACAATTTTCCAAGGAATGGATTATAAAGTTACATGAAACCTCTTTTTATAGTAATATGATCAAGCCTAGGTTTCTTATAAGCAAAGACACAATATCTAGGAAAGGAAACACCAAATACGTGACCAAAACTTGACTAAAATATGCCTATGGTCACGTATTTATGGTTTCAGTTTGCAATTTGTTACTAAAAGTTCATGTACAGTTTATTATTCACGAACTGCCTTTAGCCACACATTTCTGCTTTAGTAAATCACTCATACTTCTTTGTCATAACTCGGAACTAAGCGATTTTTTGTTGGTTGAATTAATATTTTCATTCACTGTAATAAGACCTTTCCAAGGTCACTAAAGTATTAGTTTCAAATATTCCTCGGGTATATATACAAAAGTATACTTACCGTCATAACAATTGTTTCAAAGAGTGAGCACTTTGTTTCGATGGATAGAGAGGTAGAATAAACAAGAGAGTCAAGAATTTGTTACTAACCTTTAGTGAAGTTCTCCATAGATGTCTTCTTGAGTCTTTAATATTCAGTCTTCAATGATAGCTTTGCTTCCATGTTCCACTTCTTAAACCAATCTAGTCTGAAACTAACTTTAGTATACTAAATCAAGAATATGTTTTAGCATCTAAATTTGACAACTGACATACCAACACCAGTGAGTTCAATCGAGCAATACTCTAACGCTTCTTCTCTGCTTACCTCTCTAAGACCATCCCTAATCTCTCATGTGACTGAAGCAACTTTTATACGGTCACTTTTCTTGGTTTAAGCGAGGACTGTTCGTGCTCAACCTCATGAAATTAGTATTGTAGGGCCTCAAAACTAGTGCAGTCGACCACAAGCCCAAGTCCATGTAAGAAAATGCTGTAAATATGTACAACTTCGTCTTTGTAGCCCTCGAGTTGCACCTTATCATGAAAGGTGTCTCCATGATCCCTATAAAATAAAACCATTAGCCTTCAAGATAGGAAGGTTGATAGAGATATTTATGTGTCTGATTTGATCTCAATTCTCTATTTTGTTAGTGCCTATTTTTGTACTTATTTTTTTGTTTCATGTCTTTCTAGGTGTTTTTGGAGAAATAAACTTTTGTAGAGAAATTGGCTCCAAAAGTGCTATTTGAACCCCCCGTAGAAAATTACTAAAGGCACACATAAAAAGTGTTAAAGGCACCCCAGATATGCATTCAAGGCACTGAAAAAGCACTTCGGTGTGCCCCGATTCGGATTGTTCTCTGTCACTCGGTAACATTCAGTCCCCCACCCGTTCAAGTTGCCGAAAAGGAGAATAACAAAAATGCCCGTTGATTCAGTATGTTCCTATCCCCTTGGGAAGTTTGATCAATCTTCCTCACTTCTAATGGTTGGTATTGAGCATCCAGGTGGGGGTTAGAATGGGATCTATCTCATTCCATCATATATGACATGCACGTTTTTCTCACCCTTATGGAGTTGATAAAGGAAACCCATGAATTTTACTATTTGCACCCCACAATTTATTTGTATTTACATTCCAGTTGCTAAAGGGAATACCACTCTGGCTAAGGGAACACCACCTTCTTCACCAATTCAAACCTGGGTTTTGGCGGGAAAAAGTGCAACTGATTTAGGGTTCGATTTTTGGAAATTTTTAGTAAGATCCAACCAGATATTTTCGTTGGGCTAAACTTGATTTACCTAAACAGGGTTGATATGGGCTTTAGAAACTATTAAACTGGACTAGGCTATCATTGAAGCAAAGCAGAGGGGATATACTTTCTCGGGTTTATTTCAGGGAAGTATGAGTTATAAACAGAATTTTCGTGTGGCCTGAGAGTGTTTAACTCAAGATGGAATGTGTAGCAACGTGTTTGGATGAGTTTCCACAGCTACAGACGCGTGGAGAGATTAAAAAGAGAAATTATTCCCGTATTTTGCAAAGAAAGGAAAGAAGATTTTCCTGAGTTATTACGGAGATTCGAGGGGTATGTTGTGTATATAAAGGATCTTTGGGTATCACATAAGATATACAAAGAGTTTAGGATAGAGTAGAAAGCTACAGAACGAGAAATCAAGAGTTGCGGGATTGGTTTTCTGTTGCTACAAGAGGAAGAACACTAAGAACATCACCTGCCCAGAACAGTCGTAAAAATTGCCGTTCAGTTCTTTGTAACAATTATATTCAAATATGCAACATTTATTTTGAGGAAGCTATTTACGCATGATTGATGGGTAACTATTTTTAATTATTTTATTTTCTCTAGTTATATCATTTAATTCACTTCATCACTACTTTTGCGGAGTTTAAATTGATTACAGAATTTTACAAATTAGTTGTGATTCAATCTGATAGGTTATAATTTGTTAAATCCATTGGTAATCTATGCTTAGTGAGTACAATTAATATTTGAGAAAATGCCTGAAATAAAATGACTTAAAGGTGACTACGGTTTTGAGATATTCGTAACATCATTCAATCATGTATAGGAGTGGAATCCAGTGTCTTAGTTATCTTTAAAATCTTGTTATCACTTTCATTTGAGTTTTCTTTATTTTTGTAAAAGAAATGAAATCTAGAACCACACAAGTCTGATTATCGAACCTTTTTTATATCACTATAAAAATAAATCAATATTTGGCGCCATCGATGCAGACTTGTCTTTAGGTTAGGGTTTTAGATTATTATTTTTAAGGTTTTGTGTAAATTAGATTAATTAGAATTTATTTTTATCTTTGATTTTACTTTGGGGTATAGTCTTGTCTTTATTGTAAGGTTATATTCTGCATTTATTGTGGATTTGCCCACCAAAAAGGTAAGTAGCATACTCAAGATTTTATTTTATTTTAGATTAGAATTTATTCGTTTATTTTTGTAAATAAGAAAGTAATTTTATTCTTTATATTTTATTTGTTTGTACATAATTCGTCTAGGATTCTTTTCTTTTTTTGTAAATATTTTATTTATTATTTTATTTTCTTTATAAATTTATATCTTAAAAAAACACACGTGCACACCAATTGCATCACCTGGAACCGATTCTTAGGAAAACTGGTGGGATAGTACGGTGAACCCTCTGGCGTTATCATCTGAAACACCATAAACCTAAGCCTCGTACCTTAGACCAGTCTTTGATTGTAGGTATATTTTGCTGAGGTAACCCAAGCTTACCTAAATTAGTGAACCCAGCATTTATATGGCACAAATTTTTGCTTAGCACTGGTATCATCTGGAACCGATTCTTATGAAAACTTGTGGAATAGTACGGTGAACCCTCTAGGCGTTATCATCCGAAACACCACAAACCCAAGCCTCGTACCTTAGACCAGTCTTTTATTATAGGTATATTTTGCCGAGGTAACCCAAGCTTACCTAAATTAGTGTACCCAGCATTTGTATGGCACAAATTTTTTCTTAGCACTGGTAGTTCTACTTGTGTATGTGTCGTTGAATATGTGTATGAGATAGACTAGAAGAAAGCAATATTTTTTGTTTGAGTCAAACGCGTTATAAGGATCTAGGTGGTACGTCTGTTTTTTGACGAAATGGTTAATGAGATGAGGCCTCGGTAAACAAAACCCTTAGAGATAAGAATAGCTCTTCTAGAGTAGTACGTGATCCAGGGGTAGTTTTACCAGCCTCTACCGTCCAATTTAATATTAAACCTGGGACAATTGTCATGCTTCGTACTTTTAGGGGTTTAAAGAATGAGAACCCATATACCCACATAAAATAATTTAAAATAATTTGTGACACAATGAATTATCCAAATGTCTCCATTGATGTTCTTAGGTTGCGTTTGTTTTCCTTCTCTGTTGATGAGAAATCCAAAGAGTGATATCATTTCATTCCCTCCAAAACAATCACTACATGGGATGGTCTTGTAGAGGTTTTTGTTAAGAAATTCTACCCACACCATATGACTGCTGTTATTCGGCAGTCTATCCAAACCTTTAAGCAAAAATTAGGCGAAAGCCTTCAAGATTATGTAGAAAAGTATGATGAATTGTTATACCAGTGTCCACATCACGGCTTTGAGAAAGCCCACATGGCCCAAATTTTATATGAAGTCTTTGATAGTGAAACCCGTGTGCAGGTAGAAACAATGAATGGTAGAGAATTTAGCCATTAGAACCCAGATACATGTTTTGACTCATTTATCGAGTTAGCTGAGAAAACTAGGCAATGGGCTTATATAAGAGAACCAGTAATATCTAGAAAACCTATCCATAGGGTAGATAGAGTTGATAATGATACCCTTAGGCTTCTAGAGGCCTTAAATCTGAATCGAGGGTCAAACCGTGCTAGATATGAAGAGCAAGCCCATGCTATTTACAACAACACTAGGTTTTAAAATCGTCAAAAGCTTGACCCATATTCAGAAACCTATAACCTTGCTTGTAGAAACCATCCTAATTTTTCTTGGTCTAAGGGTCGGAATCAAGGTCAAGGTTAGTCTAGTCATTCTCAGGTTCCTTCAGGTTTTGGTTATACCAAGAATCCTTTAGGGCCAGATCAGTTTTAGAACCTGCCAGATAAGAAAATCATGAGCTTAGAAGAGTCTCTCACCTTGTTATATCATAATACCACGACATTTTAGCAATCGGTTGTACAAAGTTTAGAAGAGATCAAAAAGATGGTTCAGGCTAACTCTCAAGATATTTCTGATTTATAAATCCAGGTTAGTCAAATTGTTGAGTATTTGAGCGAAAGAGAAAAAGATAAGTTCCCCAGTCAACCACTAACCAATCCTAGAGGAATTCATGAAGTATCCTATGAGATAAAAAGTCCAATCATGTGAACTATATAACAACCCTCAGAAGGGTAGACAATAAGGAAGCCATGCCTGATAGTGGACATATTGTAGTTCCTCATTCTACTTCCAAAGAAGGGCCAATAGCAGACTGATAGAGTATCTAAAGTGTCCACTGAGGTTCCTAATAGGACTACCTTTGTGCCTAGACCCTCATATATGTAGTTGTTAGTTCCAACAAAGAAGGAATCAACTTTCAACGAGATAATGGAAATATTTAAGAGGATTAACATTAACATTCAGTTATTAGAAACAATTAGGCAAATGTTTGCTTATGCCAAGTTTCTTAAAGATCTTTGTACATGAAAGTGTAAGCTTAATGTACATAAGAAAACCTTTTTAGCTGGTCAAGTAAGTTAAATCCTTCTGAACCGAACACCCCCTAATTATAAAGATCATATATGTCATACCATATCTTGTGTGATCGATAATCACGTGGTTGATAAGGCATTGGTTGACGTATAAGCTAGTGTTAACTTACTCCATGTTGATGGGTGAAACGATGTGCTGGTTTTTTAGGAAAGTGAAGAGACGACCGTGTGGGCGGGGACTCCTCGACCGAGCAAATTGCTTAAACCTTTTTCAAACAGATGCACTGCACTGGAGTGCTTTGAGTTCGAGAGATCAATCTGTAGGACTCCGACCTAAACCAAGACAATGGATGTTCCAAAGTCAATTCGGTCACAAAGAGGAATGAGGATCGATCTATATGAGGGAAAATGAGAAGTGTATGTGAGATCAATGATGATCTAGGACTGTGAATGTGTTGAAGGTTTCTGCAAGTTTTTGTGAACTATTGAGTTCGGATGAGATAAGTTCTGATCGATTGAGTGATAAATTCTTGTTGGTCGAAATTATTGTTCCTCAATCGTGGATTCAAAAACTTATTTATATTGCAAGAATATGAGACACATTGATCCCAGTAAGTGTGACGGTTGCTGGAGTGAAAGAGTGGAAAAGTGGGAAATCGTGGTCAAACCAGTTCCATGTCGTGCGGAGACTTGGTTGATTGTCCATCTACTACTTTGCTAACTCCCTCAACTTCTTGCACAACTTACTCACATTTCTCATGGCTGTACACACATGCTGTAGGACGCCAGACCAAAACCCTAGTGAATATCCTCCCATGTGGCATGATTGATGTCTCATGAATGTCGAGTCTGCAAGGCAGACATGTATTTAATTAGTCATTTGTTGACTTGACCAAACGAAGAGTCTTAGCCTTGATGAGTCGAGCATAATGAACGAATGTGGTATGCTATGAGACTCATGGATTGAGCATAAAGTGTCTGCTGAGACAGAATAATGGAAAAACGTTGAGTCTTGATGAATTGTGATATATCTGTTAGAGCACTGCTCGGTCGAACTCGCAAGTGTTGCTATCTCAAGCTTGTTTATCAAGTTTAGTGATCAAAACTATAAGTCTTGATTTCTAGTCTACTTATAGTAATGTCTCGGACTAGGATAGATTGTGTAGTTGAGCTTTAGACTTCACGACGTTCATCAATTGAAGAAGAAGAACTACTAAGGAGAGCTTATGGAACTTCATCGACAAAAGGTATATGGAGACTGAAACTCATCTATCACTCAGAAAGTCTATTTCTACTCTATCTCCTTCTTGAAACAAAAGTCGTATTACTATATAGTATTCGATTATACACATTTGATATTTCGAGCTGAGTTAAACTCGCTTACATATTTCTCGAAATATTTGTTGGTAAGCTTTTGCTTCAACCAAGTTCATCTTATATTCTTGACGCAAGTCAAAAGATGATCATGTGAAAATCGCCAAGTAACATCTTACATGATTTGTGTGATACAGTCATTTGATGTAGACTCAGAATGTTTTGTATTGATTATTTCAATAACTTGAAATTCGCTTTGATGCTAATAGTTAGTGAAAATAACTATTGTCATCCTCTAAGAATGTTTCAATGATTGAAATAGAGTTTAGAAAACTTAACCATAATTTGATTATAGACGTAGTATGTGTACTTGCATATATGTTGATCCAAGACCGGTATAGTATGCATACCTGTATGCGTACTGGGAAGGTCAGGTAAAGTCCGGGAGCCTTGGTACGCGTACCCGTTTACATACTTGAGTGGGTTAAGGTCTAGAAACGGTTTGTTCATGAACTAATACATTTATATAATAAGGAATGCAATCTTTTGCAAACCGTGGCTATAATGTTCATGACTTGATTCGAGTGAGTGAAAATCGATTTTGCTTCAATTGTATCTTGTATACTTCTATGAAAATATAAACAATTGAACAACTCTATAACTAGTTTTATTTGAGTCATTTGAACTAGTTGTTGATAAGATGAATATGGTTGATAAGAAAGTGTCCATATGGCTAACTTCGGTTAACTATTGTTGAGCCAACAAGGTGTACACGTTTAGGTACGGTTACTCATATCTAAATGAAGGTACATTTCATTTGTGTGTAACAAGCTAAGACCATCTAACGATGGAGAGATATTGCTTTGGTTTCAAGCAAACTTAGCTTGGCTCTTAGATCAGGTTTCATCTAACGGTGAATATTTATTGCTTTGTTTCAAAGCTATCAAACCCTGATTTGAAAACTATATAAAGGTGAACTCTAACAACTGGGAAACCTAATCCCCACACCTCCTGTGTGATACTAGTTGCGACTAGAGTCGATTCTCCTTCAACCTTAGGTTGTTCACGAAACCCTGTAGGTTAACGACTTGAAGACTTCATTGGGATTATGAAGCCAGACCCAACTATTTTCTATGTAGTTTCGTGTTATGATCTTGCTGTTTTATATCGTGATTGAGTACTATCTTCTCTAAAACTTGCTCGAGATTTAATTTCCGATAAGCAAGATAAAAAGTAGTCACAAACATCTCCGTCTCATCGTTTATGATTCCATAATATCTTGTTTCGCTACCATACGATTAAGATTATTGTGAGGTGATTGACATTTCTAGGCTGTTCTTCGGGAATATAATTCTGGTATATCAATAGGTTCTTTTTCACCTTGATTTATCAAAAGACGGAACAAAACTCATAGGTTTATCTGTGGGAGACATATTTATCTATACAATAGACTTTTCTGTGTGAGACAAATTGGTTTATCAAGTCTTCGACTATGGGTCGTAGCAACTCTTAGTTTTGGGTGGGATAATATAAGGGAATCAAGTACGCAGAATCCGGCGTGGTTCTAGAGGCGTAAGGAACGCGACAGTACCTTGATCAGTGTGAGATTTGTTAGGCTATACATGGTAGTCCGAATTTAACTTTGAGTAGGCTAGTGTTTGTAGCGGCTTAATACAGTGTGGTGTTCAAATCTGGACTAGGTCCCTTGGTTTTTCTGCATTTGCGGTTTCCTCGTTAACAAAAATTTTGGTGTCTGTGTTATTTCTTTTCCGCATTTTATTTTTTTATATAATTGAAATATCACAGGTTGTGCGTAAGATCAATCAATTAGATAATCCAACCTTTGGTTTTTTATATAAATTGATTGACACATGAACATTGGACTTTGGTACCGTTCAAGTTATTTCTTATATTCAATCGGGATCGCAAATTCCTATTTGTTTTATTACGGATTGAATTGAGAAATTGAGATACAACTCTTTGATATACTTTTCTTAAGATTGAGTCCGACTGTCTAGTTGATCCTCTTGAAAGTATATTGGAGTTAGTCCATACAGATTGCTAAGGGGAATATTGGGTGTGGTTGTTAGACCCCCGCTTTTTCAATATCGTTTTACCAGTCGAGGTAATAGTGATATTTTGATAATTTGGATCAAGCATCTGATGAGATTGCTCGATCAAGGATTTATTTTGATATGTCGAGTATCCGACAGGAAATCAAAGATATTGTTGAATTACGCAGAATTCTCATTTCTGATCTAATATATCATGAATTATCGAATGACAATGTAGGAATCAGAAATATTGGATGGTCGTCCGTTCGAACCATGTTTCTCAGTCGAGTAAAAATGTTGGTAGCAGGACCAAATATTAAATATTAATTAGAATATTTATTGTTGGATCAATAGAATTCTCGAATATTGATAGTTAAATCAACATGAGGAATATTGCTCGGTCGAGTAATTAATAGTTGAATCAATGATTTCTGAACCCAGTTGATCGTGTATTTTGCTAACTTAAGCAATTTAGAGTTGATAGATGAACAAAAATAAATATTGCTAGTTTAAGCAAATATTGCTCGTTTGAGCAATATTTCTCAATTCATGAATTATTGGTACCGGGACCAAATAAAATATTAATTAAAAATGCTGGTAGCTGGACCGAATATTGCATAATTAGTTAGGATGTTGATTGCTGGATCAACATAAAATTATTAGTGTTTGAACTTGCTCAGAATTATGATTTGCAAAGCATTTGGTTTGAAACCCTAATTTTGATTGATTGTTGGTCAATTGATGATTTACTGAAAATCAACCAATGAGTGAGAGAGAAACGACTACATGGGATGATGAGCCAACCATGTAGCGCCCATGTGCTTGAATGATTATGCACCAATGTCCTTTGCAGACCAGTTGGTGAAAGGATGATCAAATGCTCGTTTAATAATTATTAAAATAATGCTCGTCTGAGCATTAGGTAATAAAACCTAATTATGGAGAGATGAAAACTGACCAATGGGTATAGAGCCGACCCTTGGTGGTCGTGGGACCAACTGATGGTCGATTGATCAAATTCCAAGTTGTTTGGAAAGAGTTTGAACCCAATATGAACTGTAGAAGAATAATTAGGTCAAAATCATAAAAGGGTGTGGGACCGGCTTTTGCAAGCCAAAGGGCCGACCTTGGTCGAACAAGGTAGCATGCTCGTGTCACCATGTTTCCCTTGACACAATTCTTAGAATTTTGATATTTTCTGGTGCGCGTCCGACCAATATTTTGGATTTTCAGAAGAGTTTGATCTTGACTGAAACTCTAGATTTTGCTTGAATGAGCAAGTAGAACTTCGCTCGTGCGACCAATATTTTGAGAATATTTTCGTGAGAATCCCAGATGGTTTGTGACCATTTTACTTTTTTTGGTTTTTTGGTAGTTTGAGCAATATGGAAAAATTAGGTTTTTTGCTCAAACGAGGGAGTTTCAAAAGATGAGAGAAGAAATAATAATAATAAAATAAGGAATTAGAGAGGTGTGGGACCGGCCAAGGCTAAGGCATGGCCGGCCGGCAAGTGCCTGGTCCCGTGCTCTTCCCTATTTTATATTATTATTTTTCATCATGTGAGGATATATGGAGAAACTAAGAGTTTTGCTAAAACGAGGAAGTTTACTCAAACAAAGGAGTTTTCATGAGATGAGGAAAATAATAAAATATGATAAAAATAAATAAAAGGGGAGGCATGGGACCGGCCGGTGGGCCCGGTCTCGTGCGCACCTCTCCTTTATTTATTTTATTATCTTCCTTTCCTATTTTGTATAGGTTTCCTCGTTTGTCCATATTTTTGAATGCTCGTTTATGCATTTGGGTGCTCACTTATGCATATTTGGGTGCTCTTTCATGCATTATTGTTAAGTACACTGCACTATTTTCTCAGGGCTTACTCGGTGCTTGCCTAAATACCCGAAAAGTGAATATCTATTACTAATCCATGGAATTCAGCTGAGAATAAGCCATGAAACGGAGTAATGAGATAAAATAGATTATTTTCTAGGAATTCAATTGATGAATGTTGCGCTAGAACTAATCTATGAATTGCTCTATACTAGCATGCAATATGTCTATGAGCGTTTATTCGAGATCGAGGTATGAGATGGTAGAGACATCATACTCGTTCTGAATATTAATTTTGTATAGTCGGGGAACATTGAGACATCCTTAAGACGTTAACTCTTTATACTAGCATGCAATATTTCTAAGAGCTGTCTAATCATTATCGATTCCTATACAGAAGTATTGATGAAATATGCAAAGTGTCGAAATCTCAGTTGAGAGGCTTTACGAATCACATATTCATGTATGCTCTGAGAGGGTGTACACTTAGTCAGAGATTGTGAAATGATCTTTCACGAATCCTAAAATATGAGTTTCACATATGTGTCTTAAGCCGTGTCATAAATATGCAAGATCATGATTTTATGATTTTAGCCTTTGTCGAAAATCCACCATCAACACTCCCGTATCATGTATACACCCAGCTAGGTCTTGGTAAGTTCAAACCAATCAAAATAACACTACAATTAGCTGATAGGTCTGTCAAAGTTTCTTGTGGTGTCATAGATGATGTTCTGATTGACATTGATAGGTTCATTTATCCAGTGGATTTTGTTGTTCTAGATACCCATCATGTTCAGGACCCAAGTGTTCAAATACCAGTGATTTTAGGTCGCCCGTTTTTAGCCACATCTAATGCTATCATCAACTGTAGGACGGACTTATGAACATATCTTTTGGTAATATGACTACTGAACTAAATGTGTTTAATGTTACTAGACAACCTTCTGAGATTGATGAATTGGAAAAAGTGAATATGATTAATACTTTTGTTCAGGATATAGTTCAGGTTTCATGATCATTGGCACGGCGCTTTCTTTGGTGATTTCTTAGATGAATTTGATAATAGCATTCTCTTAGATATATGTGTGATCGAACTCTAGAAGAAGCTCTCGAGTATTTTTCATATTCTAAGGACCCTGAAATTCAGCCAATAGTTTTAGGTCTTTATGAGAATATTGTTTACCATAAGTTTGGGGCTAGTGATCTAGCAAAATCTCTTGAGTATTTTAAAGAATCTAAGGACCATGAAATTCAAGCAATAGTGCGAGGTCTTTCATAGAGAAATGATTACCTTAGGTTTGGGGGTAGTGATGGTTCATGTGATCGTCAAGTATCCCTAATAGAAGTCCCTAACTTAGGACTCGAGATTTCTATGTCTAAGGTATTACTTGAGTCTCTCCAGACTCCACAACCCAACCCTCCCCTCCTCATACTGTCCAAAAGAAAATCCAGGTATTAGAGACCCATCGTTCGGACGAATCTGTTTATCGAGACACTCATATGAAGCCCAATTGGGAGCCCAAGATAGATTTAGTTATCTTGGAAGAAACATTAGAGAAGGTTGTACTCCGTTTGTTGATTTTTCTGATTCTGTGCAGTTGTCTCATAATTGTGTTAACTTTATTTGGTTCTCATGACCAACGTTTGTTTCAGTTATTGGTATATGATTTTGAAAGTTGATTAACCATTTTGTTGTATATGATGTCTGGCTGAAGACTTTAAACTTAGCACTTCTTGGGAGGTAACCCATGCTCATGCGACGCGGTAATATCCTTCCTTAACTCCTTTTCTTCAAATGGTAACAGTTTCTCCTTGTTCATGCTTATAATTTTATCGTTAGAACATTGAGGACAATGTTAGATTTAAGTTTGAGGGTATGGGAGAAACTAGTTGCATAATGAGACTCCATAACCTAGAAACTTGCGCCAATTCAGGATAAGACTAACAAATCTAAGTGGATGGAATCTTGCTTGTACGAGTTGAGGGGCCCAAACAAGAATCTATTCATAAAAGGACAGAGTTCAGGTGTTAGAAATAACATGATAGTTTCACTTTATCTCAGAGTAGTCATATCATAATCTGTTTTTATTTTCGCAAACTTTTTATTTCTCTAATTGATTTGGTGGGTCACTAGTATCGCATTGATTTCTGCTGGGATGAATTGGAGTGATTGAGTTAGTTAAAAAAAACAGATCAATCGGGAAAAAAGAAAAAAAAAAAAAAAAAAAAAAAATATTATTATTCAATAAAATCGACCGATGAGACCCTTGTATATACTAGCTGAGTTGATCTAGAATTAGGATTATCGACTGTCGGGACCCTTGTATATACTAGTTGTGTTAATATTAGAGTTCAGACTAGTATCTCAATCCATTAGGATTCATAGGATTTATCTTGGCGTTGGCGATCAAACAGATATCCTGGGAACCACCGATCACCTTAGTCAACATCACAAACCATCTATCTTTATATCCATCCCCTTAATCTATTCATGTGATTTGTTTGATTTCAGATATTGATGCCCATAGTGCGACTATCTAAGTAGAGCTCTGTTACTTATATATGCATTTTAGTACACTTGAGTGCAAACTCGTGTACATTAATTGGATTCGCATTAGGGTAATTCCTCTTGTAGTTAATGGGAGTATACCAACTAAGGACATTATTATTTAGTGTCATTCTTAAGTTCTTCACAGGTAGCTAGGGTTTGGAGTAAAGGTTTTGTGGGTATACCTCTTGTAAACCCTCCCGAGACTATAACTCGGCCACTAGCGCCACTTAGGGGTTTAAAGGCTTGTTGCACATGCTAAGTGCATTAGCGATGCCTACGACAGTGAGTTAGGATTTTATTTTCTAGATTACATTTGCTTGAGGACTAGCAAATAATAAGTTTGGGGATATTTGATAGACACATTTCTGTGTCTGATTTGATCTCAATTATCTATTGTCTTAGTACCTATTTTTGTACTTATTTTGTTATTTTATATCTTTGTAGGTATTTTTGGAGAAATAAGCTTTTATGGAGAAATTGGTTCGAAAAGTGGTATTTGAACCCCACGAGAAAATTACTAAAGGAACCCCGGAAAAGTGTTGAAGGCACCCCATGAAGTTTACTATTTGCACCCCCACAATTTACTATTTTCACCCCAAGTTGCTAAAGGGACCCCTAGTCCGGTTAAGAGGGAACTACCTTCTTCACCAATTTAAACCTGGTTTTTTGCAGGAAAAAGTGTAACTAAATTAGATTTTTGGGAAATTTAGTGAGATTCAATTGGAGATTTTCGTTGGGCTAGACTTGATTTGCCTAAACAGGGTTGATATGGGCTTTAGAATCGATTAAACTGGACTGGGTTATCAAGCTGAAGCAAAACAGAGGGGATGTACTTTCTCGGGTTTATTTCCGTGAAGTATGAGTTATAAACAGAATTTTTTTATGGCTTGAGAGTGTTTAACTCAAGATGAAATGTGTAGCAACGTGTTTGGATGAGTTTCTACAGCTGCAGACGTGTAAAGAGATTAAAAAGGGAAATTATTCTCGTATTTTACACAGAAAGGAAAGAAGATTTTCCTGAGTTATTACTGAGATTCGAGGGGTATGTTGTGAATATAAAGGATGTTTGGGTTTCAAAGAAGATATACGGAGAGTTTGGGATAAAGTAGAGAGCTACAGAACGAGAAATCGAGAGTTGAGAACAATATATAAAACCAATAAGATTAAATACTGCAAGATCATCTTCCAAATAACTTAGAATTTAAATAAATAAATCTAAAAACATTGCAAGATGAAAATCATTAGAAATAACTATGTGTAATCACAATCTTTGCTATACCGAACCCTAGCTATCCTTTTTAAACACAAGAACAAATTCTTATAAGAAGTTCCATAGAAAAAATAAGTTCAGACTTCTTTGATAACTTCATACCACTCCATGACTCCATCATAAAAGGTATCATTGATATCCTTGATTCTCATGACTGTGGAAACTCAATGTTAATGAGTTAGAACATTCACCTTTTGATCAATAATGCGAGCAAGTTGTTTGGCCTTGATGCAATCAGAGATGAGCTTCCTCTGGTTCCATATCAAAAAAAAATGATTTTCAAGGATTTTGGTCTGACTATCAATTAGATGATTTATTTGCAGTTGAAGGTTTGGAAATTCGACCTTTGAGTCATTCTAATAAAGAATTAAATCCTTGAAAGACTCAGCTATCCAAGAGTTGTACTATTTCCTTGCAATCATCTTCTTTAAAACCAGTTCTTGAACCGAGATGCATCCTTTGGTGTCTTCTTCCATATGAAGATCAATCACTTTATGAGATCTTGAAGAGTTCTCCATATTTTTTGAGATAGGGATCGAGACGAACAAAATATATAAAGTATATATTCGTGGTCAAGAGAAATAAGGAACATCCCTTATGATAGAAACCCTAAAAACAAACTTAGGAACAAGAGTACACGGATGTTCATGAACTGTTTAAGGATAGTCAATGGGTCAGCTGAGATCCAAAATAAGGAAATACAATATCTTTGTTTTATATATCTCATAGATCTTCATAGCTTGATAATTAGAAGTTTCAGACTTTCAATTAGAGCACATGAAAAATCATCAAGATGCATCAGTTACTAAGAGTCAAGATATGACTCAACATTCACATGATGACGAAAATTTAAAAAAAAAATTATTATTTTTTAAAAACAACAGATAATACACATGATCAGAAGATATCATACAACGTACTTGAGTATCCCACAAATATGATCCTAGCAACTCTCAAGTTAGTTCCAAGGATGAATTTACCTAGTAACTAGGTAACATAGTGAGATATGATCTCACTACATATATTTAGGGAAGAGTCGCAAATACCTCCTGAGTGTTTGTGCCTTGTATTCCTTACCTTCCTTCGATTATACCTTATTCCAGGAAATATAGACATTAACCTTTTTGAACCTCCATCAGAAGGATTTCTCTGAGGATTAAGTCTAGGACCTCTTGAGATCCTATCTAGAAAATAAGGGTCACGAGAATCCCATCTCCTAGACTTAAACCATCCAGATTTATTCTCATAAATATTGGGAACGTGCACTTTAGTGGTGTAGGAAGTCACAACATTATGAAAATTACGGTTCCTGCAGAGATTTCTAGAGGAGTGACCTTGCAAACCCTTTTCATGAGATTTCTGGTTTTCTGTAGGAATGAAATCCATTGTAGCAGCCGTCAGACTATTTACTTCATTGACTACAAAAATAAACAAATTTTGAAGATCAGAAATCTGTTTCTTTCTAGAAAAACAATGGAGAACACTATGGTTCTTTTTCCCGCAGAATGAACATACTCGTGGACAAGGAAGCAGAGGAGAATCCCCTTTTTGATTCACATTCGGATATCAACAAGTCACATAAATGTTTCTTACCAGATATTTCCTTAGGAGTAATTTTCTCCATACTAGGTAATACCACATGAGTATTGAACCCAGACACTGAAGACGACTTACTCACTAAAACGGAGTTTTCCCTTTTCAAGGAGTTACACTGTTCTTGGGCTAGTAAAAGAGATGCAACAGGTTTCTTTTTTTCAACACGACAACTGTTACATTCTGATGAATGAGTCTTGATTAAACATTCTTCTCTAATTGAGTCTTTTTTAACAGTATCTTCAAGCATACTAATCTTTTCACGCTGTAGGGTAGTTTTCTGAACAAGGTTTTCGATATTGTTAGAAAAGGACTTAATAATACAATAGAGTTCTCATTCTCTATCAAGCGATTTCTCAAGTTCATCAGTGAACTGAGCATGTTTTTCTTCAAGAGATCTAATTTTAGAAGATTGAAAATCAATAATCTCAGCAGATTTTTTTAAGTTTCTGGTGAGTTCCAACACAGATTTTGACATAGAGCCATCTGTCACATTAAAGGGAATGTTATCATACTCTGATAGCATAAGTTTTTTTACCTTGGGATTCAGAAGAATCTGCTAAGGTGTTATCCTATAGGTAAGCCCAAGACATTTGGCATATTAAAAAACTTTGGAAGTCATGACAATGTACGTTTGTTAGATAAAAACTTATGTCCACAGAAATTAGATTGCTACAAACACATACTTATGAGGTCTTAGAGTGTTTTCCTGCTCTGATACCAATTGAAAACGCGAGGGTATAACAACCACTCCCAATATTTCGTTCATCAATCTGTATGGATTAAACTCCAATATAATTCCGAGAGCACCAACTTAAAAGTGAGACTCAATCAAGAAGATATCAAAGAGCTTTATCTCTTTCTCAATACAATCAGCAAATCGAACAGATATAAATCCTTGAGCCTGATTGATGTGAGAATAACTTGGACGGTACCAAAGACCAATGCCCAAGTGTCAATCAAGTTCTATCCAACAAACAAGGTCGGATTTATCAACTGTGATTGAAATACGCACAACCTGTGATTTATCAATTATATAAAAAAATATAATGCGGTAAAGAAATAACACAGACACAAGAAATTTTGTTAACGAGGAAACCGCAAATGCAGAAAAACACCGGGACCTAGTCCAGCTTTGAACACTATACTGTATTAGCCGCTAAAGACTCTAGCCTACTACAAGTTATCTTCGAACTGGAATGTAGTTTATCCCTAAACAAGTCTCACACCGTTTAAGGTACAGTCACGTTCCTTACGCCTCTTGAATCCCAGTAGGACTCTGCGCACTTGATTCCCTTAGCTGATGTCACCCATAACTAAGACTTGTTACCACCCAAAGTCGAAGACTTATAAAAAAATCTGTCTCCCATAGATAAGTCTATTCTGCTTTTGTTTATGTCTTTAGATATATCAAAGTGAATAGGGAACTCAACTAATAATCCAGTCTTATACTCCCGAAGAGCATCCTAGAAATATTAGTCACCTCACAATAACCTAACTGATTATCAAAAGAAGTTATTACGGAATCACAAGAGTCGGAGACGAAGAACTGTTGTGATTACTTTTTATATCTTACCTATCGGAGATAAATCTCGAGTAAATCTTAGAGAAGATAAAACTCAATACGATAGAACAGGTAAGATCAGAATATGCAACTATAGAGAAATAGTTGGATCCGGCTTCACGAATCTCAAATAAAGTCTTCAAGTCGTTAACCTAATAATGGTTTTGGAAAACCTAGGTTAAAGGAGAATCGACTCTAGTTTGCAACTAGGACACAAGAGAGTGTCGGGATCAGGTTTCCCAGATGCTAGAGTTCTCCCTTATATAGTCTTTCAAATCAGGGTTGCTTATAATCAAAGCTATGGTAGCTTAGTAACAAAGAAATTGATATTCACCGTTAGATGAACTCCTGATTTAAGATTCAAGCTAAGTCCGCTTAGAAACTAAGCAATCAATCTCCATCGTAGGATGGCATTAGCTTGATACACACAAATGAATATACCTATATTTATATATGGGTAAACCGTACCTAAACGTGTATAACTGCTGGCTCAATAATAGTTAACCGAAGTTATCCATATGAACACTTATAACTTAGCCACATTCATCTAACACTTCTAGATCAAATATGATGATCAATCAATCATGATAGATAATCAAATGAATCCAAATGTTTTTCAAGAGACGTTGTTCAAATGTTCATCATTTCACATAAATATATATGAACCATTTGAAACAAAATCGGTTTGGTTTGTAATTGTACAAAGTACTTATACAAGAACCAATTCATGAACATAATGCCACGGTTCGGAAAACAAGTTCGCATACCTTAAATCATTAAAGTTCCAGGTACTTTAGTTCGCAAAAGAACCTTAGTTCATGAGTATGAAAATTACACTTACCGATTTTAGAACCTGGCCGCTGTGTTCTCAAACTGAGTACGCGAACAACATTTCCGGACTTTGGCTTTGTCACGCTGTTCGGAAATAGGGTATACAAACAGTAGCTCCAGACTTGGCCTTGTCTAGCCCTTCGCAAACAGGGTACGCGAACAATAACTCCGGACCTTTTCACATGTAAACCAGTTCGCAAACAAGGTTCGTAAACAATAGTTCCAGACTTGAACTAGACTTGCACAGTTAGCATACAAAGTATACAACCTATATTATATCCAGACATGGTAGAAGTTCTAAAACTCTCATTGAATCACTGAAACATCCTTGTAAGGCCACAATGGTAATCTTACACATACTACTAGCTTCAAGTAATTTTCAAGTGATTAATCGATCAATACGAAAATTCCCAAGTTGACATCAAATGATTGTCTAACACAAATCATGTAAGTTGTTCAAGGTAATTTTCACATGATCATCTTTGACTTAATATTTAGTTTCCAACAAATAAATTATCTCCAACTAAACTTATCAAGTATACGATGAACTTAGCTAAAGCTAAAAGCTTCCAACACGTATTTCGAGAAATAGATAAACCAGATAAACTTGACTCAAAATTTCAATTGTGTATAATATAAAAGTCTAGATAGCTATACGACTTAGTCTCATTAGAAGATAGAATAGAATATACCCATGTGATAGACAATTACCCATGTGTGAGATTACTATTGTCGTCTTCGAAGGATGTTTCAATAATTGAAATGAGAGTGTAAAATAATTACCCATGTATGGATGCAACACGGTATGCATACCTAGTATGCGAACTATTTTATGGCGATTCAGGTCAATAACTCTTGTTTGTGTACCTAGTATGCGAACAGGTTTACCTGAGTTGGGTCCGGGATGGTTGTTCGCGACCCGGGTTTGCGAACGGCTTGAATAGTCCAAGGTACAGAGCTGCTGTTCGCGTACCTAATTGGAGAACTCAGTGGTTAAGTTCTAAAATCGGTTATGTATGATTCTCATACTCATGAACTAAAACATTTATGATTTAAGGAATGCAAATTAACTTTGCGAACCGTGGATTAATGTTCATGAATTGATTCTTTTATAAGTACTTCGTACGATTACGAATCAATCCAATTTTGTTTCAATTTGTTCATATATATTTCTATGAGATAGTGAATAATTGAACAACTCTATGTGAAACACAATTAGATTCATTTGATTATCATGTTTGATTGATCATCATATTTGATCTAGAAGTGTTAGATGAATGTGGTTAAGACAAAAGTGTTCATATGGCTAACTTCGGTTAATTGTTATTGAGCAACCTCAATATACACGTTTAGGTAAGGTTACCCATATCTAAATGAAGATATATTTCATTTGTGTGTAACAAGCTAAGAGCATCTAACAGTGGAGATTAATTGCTTTATTTCTAAGCAGACTTAGCTTGAATCTTAAATCAAGATTTCATCTAACGGTGAATATTGAATGCTTTGTTACTAAGTTATCTTAGCTTTGATTTAAAGAAAACCCTGATTTGAAAGACTATATAAGGGAGAACTCTAACAACTGGAAAACCCAATCCCGACACTTTCCGGTGTCCTAGTTGCGTACTAGAGCCGATTCTCCTTTAACCTAGGTTTTTCCAAAACCATATTAGGTTAACGACTTGAAGACTTCATTTGGGATTCGTGAAGCCAGATCCAACTATTTTCTCTGTAGTTGCGTATTCTGATCTAACTTGTTCTATCATATTGAGTATTATCTTCTCTAAGATTTGCTCAAGATTTATCTCGAATAGGTAAGATATTAAAAGTAATCACAAAGTTCTTCGTCTCAGACTTTATGGTTTCGCAATAACTTCTTCGACTACCATATAGATAAGTTATTGTGAGGTGATTGATATTTTTAGGATGCTCTTTGGGAGTATAAGATCGAATTATCAATTGGTTACTGTTCACCTTAATTTATCAAAATACGTAACAAATACTTCGTAGGTACATCTGTAGGAGACAGATTTATCTATCAGAATAGACTTATCTGTGGGAGACAGATTTGTTTATAAGTCTTTAATTTTGGGACGTAGCAACTCTTAGTTGTGGGTGAGATCATCTAAGGGAATCAAGTGTGCAGAATCCGGCGTGGTTCGAGAGGCGTAAGAAACGCGACTGTTCCTTAATCTGTGTGAGATTGGTTAGGGATCAACTACATTCCGGTCCGAAGTTACCTTGTAGTAGGCTAGTGTCTGTAGCGGCCTAATGCAGTGTGGTGTTCAAATCTAGACTAGGTCCCGGGGTTTTTCTACATTTGCGGTTTCCTCGTTAACAAAAGTTATGGTGTCTGTGTTATTTCTTTTCCGCATTATATTTGTTTATATAATTGAAATATCACAGGTTGTGCGTAGTTCCATCAATTGGTAAATCTAACTTTGTTTGTTGGATATAAATTGATTGACACTTGGGCATTGGTATTTGATACCGTCCAAGTATTTCTCACATCAATCAGGCTCGTAGATTTCCATCTGTTTGATTTGTTAATTGATTTCAGAAAAAGAGATATAACTCTTTGATATCTTTTTTGGTTGAGCTCGCTTTATAAGCGGGTGCTCTTGGAATAATATTGGAGTTAGTGCATACAGATTGCCGAACGAATTATTGGGTGTGGTTGTTATACCCCCGCTTTTTCAGATAAGTTTTAGTCTCCACATACCTTTTGTTGATGAAGTTCCTCCAAGCTCTTCAGTAGATCTTCTTCTTCAATTGGTGAACGTCATGAAGTCTAAAGATCAACTGCACACTTCTATCCTAATCCGAGACATAGCTATAAGTAGATTAGAAATCAAGTATATAGTTTTGATCAACTAAACTTGACAAACAAGCTTGAGATAGCAAGGTTTGCGAGTTTGACCGAGCAGTGCTCTAACAGGAACTAGTTCACGAACTTTCTTTCATCACTCTTACGATATCGAAATAATAAGAATCACCACCACCAAATCCAGCACCTAAATAATCACATCATCAATATGCGTAATGATTTCTTCCCCTTGCATGAACGACCTACCAGAATACTAACATCCATAGAGTCTGAATTTTTCCGCGGACTTCAAGCACATATTGTTTACAAATTTCGCAGTCTGCTAGTCGCAGAGAAAAAATGGTAACAATGAAAATACTAAAGGACATACTGTAACACCCGCACTTTTCACAAGACGCATGCTCAAAGATGCGTCATTGAATAAGATAAAGCTTCATCTCACACTTGTGTTGCCTGAATCGCCCATAGAAGAAATTGCACATCATGGTGATTCATGCTAGAGGTATGTTGGCCAAAATTTGAGGATTGACCAAGAATTGAAATTGCACTACTATGTTGCAATTCCCAAAATTCGTTATTAGGAAAGTAGGTGGACTTGGTACTTGTACGACCTCTCTCCGTTTTATATTTGTATAAATGTCAATAAGCCATATTAAGAAATAGGTGTTGGTTCAAGGTGCATTAAGCGAAGATGCATCCTTAAGCTACAAAGCTTGGACGGGAAGCATATATGGTGCAAAAGTATCATTCTATTATGTCGCTTACTCGAGAGAGCTTCATCATGTGTATGCATGATTGTTGGTGCGTTAGTAAACCAAAAATGCATCAAAATGATGCAAAACGAAAGAAAGGTGAACGGCACAATAATTTGCATGGACCGAGATAGAGAACGCATACTTGTGAACTAAATGGCCCAGTGATGCATACTTTTGTGCATACTTTGTGACAAACCCTTCATCCTATAGGGACTAGGCTTTGCTTGGATTTCATATGAACTACGGTCTGTGCTTGATCTGAAAAGAAGAGGGTACCAAGTACACCACCAACATTTTTCTTCGGAAACATATATGGGAAAACTTGTTACACTCAGTGATGTAGATAAACCGATGAGATCTTGTACTTGAATAATAAACAAGTTTACTTGGGCGGTCTCAAAAATCAGTATCGAAGAATCAACCTAGTATGTACCGAAACTGTAGACGAACCGAATTCCAACAACAAAAAGTCTTGTAATATAAGTATATTCTAAGATATGAATTCACAAGAATAAAACCTGTAGGTTTTGAACAGTTTGAGCTTGAAAAAATGTCTAGGTTTTTTAATGCACTACTTGTGATATTATAAATATAAACAATATAACGCGGAAAAAAATAACATAAGACACCAGAAATTTTGTTAACGAGGAAAACTACAATGTGCAGAAAAACCCTGGGACCTAGTCCAGAACTTGAACATCTCACTGTATTAAGCTGCTACAAACACTAACCTACTATCAGACTTCGGGTTGGAATGTAGTTGAGACCAAATCGACCTTACGAGCAATTCATCTCGCACTCCTTAAGTTACTTGGATATCGCAAGACCCTACTTACTTGATTCCCTTAGATGATGTCCTTTACAGGCCTAGGAGTCTATTTCAACCTAAGGGAAGACATTTAACTATTATGCCTCTAACAGATTGCCTATTGATTCCCTTCAAAGAGATATTCAATCAAGATAATGGAAATCTGTTTTCCTATGGGGGATCTTCAAGTTAAAGAAGATATCAAGCAAAACTTAAAACAATTTGGATAGCTCACTCTTTTCAAATTTATGGAGATGCCTAATCGATTTTACCTCACAAGAACAATCTAAACAAATCAAAGAAAGGTTTAAATATTTATCTTTTGGAATCACAACTTCTGAGGAAGACTCTAGATTTTGTAACGTAATATAGTTTCTCCAGGGTAAACCTATATTTTGAGGATGACTCTAGATGAAACTAGGACACAGAAGTACCGGGATTGAGATTCTAGTATGCAAAAAGTCCTTTATTTATATTGACGAACATGCCTTCGTAGCTTACAAACAAAGTTGAGTTTGTGAATTTCTTTTCTTGTTTACGAATTACTTTGTTACTAAGAAATCTTAACTTGTCCATAAAGACTGTTCATATAAGTATGTTGGAAGTTGTCTTTAAATCACAAAGAAAAAATGTGAAACTGTATATTAGTAGAATACATGTTTTGCACCAAGTGGTTAGTCGACAAACAATGGTTAAGTTGTGACGTAGCAAAACAAACATAACTTGAAGTATAATAACTCACAAGACCAAAATATTTTGGGAGATTTTGTCGTATCGGAGTTTATAAACTTTTCGTTTTGATAAGTCCACGAACAATCCAAATCAAGTCTTCTACTCAAACACAAAAAGTATCCAATAGCCTCTTAAAATCATCCAGTTCGCGAACTGTCAAATCAGTTCATGTACCATTGAATTAAAAAGTATACATAGAAGTCTCAAAATCAACCAGTTTACCAACTGAGCAAATCAATTTGTTTACGCAAGTTAATTAGATAAAATACATGAAGTCTTATTATTTATAAGTTTGAGTTCGTGAACAGAAAAACCAACTTGACGACTCCTTATGAACTCAATATGTAATTTTGATTATTTGAACAATAAATTTATCTCAACATACTATGCTTTAAGTTCTATATTGCTTGGATTCTTATTTGCAATGTTCATCAGATTACTAAAGTCATACGACATGTCTCAGTTGATAGAACAATATATTATGTTAGTAAATATGAGAGTCAGTCTTCACATATCTTTGTTGTTGTAAACGTCTCTGTACGTTTTTCTTCAATCTTCAAGATCGATTGGTGAATTATGATACTCAACTATCATGCTCTATTTCAAATCCGAGACTGACCTTAGTAGATTGTAAATCAAGATATGGCTTTGATCAACAAAATTTGACAACAAGCTTGACATACCAGTTTGACAAATAAATGCTCTAACATGATCGCCCCGAGTTACGGAGTAAGGTAAGTAGGCATCCTCAATGAGTTGCAGCATTTGTGGTCCAGCACCTTATCGCTCATATCTTCTGATTGCGACGTGATTTCAACATTCTGGTAACTCATATTATCTGGCTCGGAAACGCGAGACAATAGATGATTGTCTTCATACTTGATGAGGCAGTTGCATTCCATTCCTTAGATATTCATATTTACTATCAAGCCATTCGATGTTGGAGTGCACCTGTTGTGAATTGGGCATGACCAGGAAATGAAGCTAAATCGGTATGCAAGTTAAGGAAATAGACCTGCAATGGCCTATATGTAAATCCAAGGCATGCACTAGGGGCTATTCATATTAGACTCGTCAATGAGTATTTTTTAATGAGACTACAAAATTTTCCTTCAAAGGAAATGAATAAGTTGGAAGAGTTGGCCAACTGTTGCGCATAAGAAAGTCCACAACTTATACGCCAGTTACTTTCAAATCGTGTTGGACTTAGGTAGACATTCCTGAGTAGGTAGACACTGGAACTGATCACCCCCATACCCATTTGGACAAAGTGTGTTGTCAGGATGGCTAACTCCCCCTATATTAGTGGCAACCCGAAAAGGTCGTTTGTTAGACTGCGGCAGACTTACATCCTACTCTTCTGGCATTATAGTTTGGTCCTCACAGTACTGCTCTAAGAAATGCTTGTCATGTTCGATGACCCTCGACAAACTATGAACTTTGGAGATTCCTGGATATTGCGGTATGGGAGGTGCGCTTAGGATCCTGTATTGAGATATCCTTTTGGCAATCCTGAGTAAATAGTATGGACATATGATTAATAAAATACAACTCTCTTCACTATACAATATCTTCTCCTATGTTTATCTCTTGTTCTTATTAACTTGAGCTACTTGGTTATATATTATCCAAATATTTAACAACTGTGTGCTTAAAGTTTTAATTCAGTTGAAGAAGCATTTGATAGTGAATACAATACGAAACACTTTATGTCGGTCTGAGTTTTTCTTTTATTGGAACTTAAGGGATATTGGTCTAAGAAAAATATTTCTCAGACCATATTGGGAAAACATCTTTCTCATCTCTTTAGTGTAACTCACTTTGAACGAAAAGAGTGTCAATAACCTTTGGGGCTCAATATTATCGAAATAAAATAAAATAAGTTGATTCTCTATAATAGAGTGGTAAAGTCAGGTACCAATGCCTAACCTCTGTTTTGCTAACTGGAATGAGGTTATAAATTCTTTTTAGGCAATTATTTTCTTTGTTTTGTTTTTGCTATGGTGATCTTTTTCGTATCGGCTAATTTGTAACATAATTGTACTCATGTTGACAGATTCTTTCTGCTTCTTTGTGGTTTGATCTGTTCTTTCTTAATATATTGAGCCCTCATTCGAAATTTTTTTTATTTTTTTTTTGATACGATCAGCGCGGGGATTGAATCCGCCACCTATAAATTGGGAGTCCCATCCTTAACCGACCAACTGGGCTAATGCCAGTTTGTTTGAATTCGAAACTTATCAACATCAAATTCCTTAACAATTAAAAAAAATAACCGAAATAACGTATTTTCAACACAACACAGATTACCTACAATTTACTCCGATTATATCGATTAGTGTACCCTCCTGTCCGAAAAAACCTCACATTTGTTGAATTCTTTTCAACTCCCGATGTCTCTCTCTTTCTTCTCTTTTCCACAGTGAGCAGTGAGACTGAGGAGTAGTGATCAGTCAGTCTGTCTATCACCCACCTCTCTTAGACTCTTTCTTCTTCTTCTTCTTCTCTTCTTCTTCTCTTCAGTGGCTTTCATTTTCGTTAACAGTCATTGTCTCGATTATTTTCCTTAAAAGCATTCCTTCAAAACTATCTTTTTTGCCCTCATTTCCATTTCAAGGTTACTAATCAAAAAACAAATAAAAACCCACTTCAAATCTCTAGCTAGATGTCACTATACATGCTAAAAAAACAACAACCGAGTTAGGGTTTTTAGTTTTTAGTCTTCATTTTAGAGCAAATGTCAAGTTTTTTCTTGTTTGAGACTTGATGGATCCTACTAGTATGATGAATGATCCTATTAGTTTATCTGAGATTTGGCCGTTTCATGGTCAGATTAATGGTGGTGGTGAATCTACTGCTGGTGTATTAGGTGTTAGGAGAGGTGGTGGGTATGGAGGAGGACAGAATTTAAGTGGGTTTGGAGAAATTGGGGCTTCACTTGATGACTCTACTGTTACTGAACAAATTAGCGGGAGAAGTGGTGGTGGTGGTGGTAGTAGAAAAAAGAGGAGAGGAGGAGAATTAGCTTCTCTATCTGAAGATGAATCTAAGCTTGTTTCTACCAGCAGTGGCAATGAAATGGTATCTTCCTCTCCCTCTCTTCTCTCTGTGTGTGTTTGATTTGTTGAATTAGATTGCTGCTTGTTATCAAAATGCATGAAATTGCTGAATTTGAACAAAATTATGGAATATAATTATGTTGTTTGTGCAAATTTGGTATAGTTTCGTCTGTCGAATATGTAATTGTAGAGGTAGTTGACTGTGGACTTCTAATTGTGTGAATTAATGGATAGCTATTCTGAACTAACTGTGTTGTGATTTTCTTCTTGGACTAGAATGATTTTGATGGCAAACTTCCAAAAGTTTCGGAATCAAGAAATGGTGGCTCAAAAACTGAAGGGGAGGAGAGTTCAGGGTTCGGTAATAAGCCAGCTGAAAGTACACAACCTTCGGAACCACCGCCGAAACAGGACTATATCCATGTGCGAGCGAGAAGGGGGCAAGCTACTGACAGTCACAGTCTAGCTGAAAGAGTAAATTACTTATCATCTCTTCGTATGCAATTTTGGCAACTGATCCAGAAAAGGAAATATGAGTGGCTCTAGTTTTAACGTTCTTTGTTGAATCCTATGAGCTGCGGATAAATAGTTAATTCTAATTTTGTTATCGGAATTGTGATTTTTGCGCAGGCTAGAAGAGAAAAGATTAGTGAGAGGATGAAGATTCTTCAAGACTTGGTTCCCGGATGTAATAAGGTGCAGTAAATATACTAATGATATTCTCTTGCTTTCATCTTTTCTTTTACTTCATTCACAGATAAATTCTACTGTATATCATATAGGAGGAGGTATTCATCAATTTTGTAAATTCCTTTGCTTTAATCCTGCAAATTGTTTCCTACTCCCTTCCCAAGAATGGCTCTGAAGTAATTTTTCTATGCTGAAGCAGGTTATCGGTAAAGCACTGGTCCTTGATGAGATAATTAATTACATCCAATCACTACAGCGTCAGGTTGAGGTATGTAACGTCTAGTATTTCACGTTGCCTGTGTTTTATTTACTGTTCAAGTCAACCTGAATAAGTCCATAAGAGTACTGTTGGATTTTGTAGTTCCTTTCAATGAAACTTGAAGCCGTTAACTCAAGAGTTGCTCCCTCTAATGATGGTTATCCTCCCAGAGATGCAAGTCAAAGTATGGTAAGTGCAGGATCATACTGTATAGAATTTCACATGTTAAATCACATGTTTCTGCATGTCAAAGAAGAACTGCTAGAAAGTTTACCTAAAATCTGTGCTGGTATTGCTAAAATCGTGACTTGGTTTTCTAGAACATCTTTGCGGGCTACAGGAAAAACATGCGAAACAAAAGAAGAGGTTTCACTCTGCAGTTCTTTTACTTTTAGGCAGTCGTTTAGTCTTATAGCTTACGAGTTATGAACTGTTAGGAACACAAGTATCTGTACATGGCACTTTATATTATTTTCTTTCCTTCACTTGGTACAGCCATCAGCTTCGCAATGAGCTTCAAATTTTTGGTGAAATTTCAAACGACAACTATCAACTTGTAATCTGTTCAATAAATAATATATTTTATGTGCAGACATATGACGCTGGAATGGCGTTTGTTGCACAAGCAGCTAGTGAGTTTGGCCCGGGATCAGCATCAGAATGGCTGCATATGCAGGTTGGGGGTGGTTTTGAAAGAGCAGCATAGACCAAAGGTTTTGAATGATCTTCATCAGATTATGGTAGTAAGGGCACCAAGCATTACACGTTCAATAATCATCAGAATATAAATCCTGTTTATCGTAAAGAGACCTTTATTATTGTTTTCTGCATCTGGTTTGGAGCAGTATGTTCTGTTTATAATATTGAATCTAAAGTCTCCATTACTGTCTGTTAGAGAAATCCTTGCAGTTGATATTTTATATCATCTAATAGGGTCTTGTGCTGAATTGTTCTAGTAAACATAATGACGACCTCTTAGAAAAAGTATCTGTGAAGGCGTGAACCAACCTAACTTAAAGTCCTTTTTTGCGGGGTATTGTAAGTGTCTAAATACATTAGCTTTGTGTTATATATTAATGAGCAGCTGGAGTGTAATGAAATTTTAGGCACTGTAGTGTGCTTTACTGAAGGGTGTCCATTCTAGGCCTTTTTTTTTTTTTTTTTTTTTTTTTGCTTTGTTATCAGTATGTATCATGCTAAACTTTAGGCTGCTATTAATGCAACTCTCTGGTTATAATGGGAATGTCTGAGCAATCCAGGATTCATATTTAAACACCAAGTTAGCTGTCTTTTTAGTGTTTCTTGTTTCTATTTGCTCAAGTTAGGTTTACATTGCTTTCCTGCGAGAGACAGTATCTCATGTCATGCTGGATAGCTTTTGATTCAGAGTTAGACGGTAGGACCATTTTATTTTTGCTGAGCAATTTTCTGCAGCTTGTATATGGTCCATGTAGTAATGAGCAAATTAGATGGTTATAAGGCGGCATGGAATACCATTTTTAAGTGTTTGTTTCCAATTCATATGTGAAGGAGTGTACCTGATATTATCAGGGAATGAGGATATGGGATTATTACGTTTGTACTGAATTCGTGTTGTGTACCAGCATATTGGCGTGTACTGTGTAGTGCTATTTATAGGCAAAGGGAGAAATTTTAGGATCTTGTATTCTACTTTTGGCTGAATATTTCATTCACTCTTGAAGTTTGAGAAGTTCAAGAAGTATTGAGGGTTTCGGTAAATATGAGAAAGTTGGAGTATTTTTGAGGTTGCTGCGTTGTTGGTTAAAAGAAAAAAAGTTCATCTGAAAACATATTTTAAGTCGCCCAGACGCCCAGTTCATCACGTTTCTGTTAGAAATTCTTTATGCGGAAGAAAGATGGATCACATACATCATTGTTGATTTGATCGTGATGAATGAAAGAACCAATAAAGAAACCCCAATGAAGAATGCAAGTATCACAGTCGCTTCCATGATCAGTAGAACATAATGAAGTAAGAATAATTATAACAAAGTCTGTCTACACTCTTACTAATCCTTATATCTCTCTGTTTGATGGTTACAGAAATTTTGAGATTGTTTTCAGTGAGTGTAGGGACCTGTTCTTGATCTCCTTAAATAACTCTTCCATCAAGAGTCACTAGATTTGAGAACCAATTCCAAAATACACTTACTTTCATGGGAAGAGACACAAACCTTGGTGTTGAGACATGTCTGTTAGATGTAACTGTTTCATGTGATGATGTGGCACATGGGTCACATCACTGATTTTCTAACGTTCTCCCGCTTGGCCCATGTGTCACAAACTTGTCTCATAGCCGACATTTCCCTTCATCTTATAAGTAAGTGAATGTGGAATATTCTTTATATGGTCAGTGATAGTTCTCAATAAAATGTAACCTATAAATAAAATTAATGTACGAATTATGGCGGTCCAAACTCTATTTGTGAGCAATCCCTTCCATGTATCACGATAACATCATTTCATAAGTAGGTCCATCATAATGGCTTTATGAGT
The DNA here is from genome assembly GCA_023531105.1 of Papaver atlanticum. NCBI lineage: Eukaryota > Viridiplantae > Streptophyta > Magnoliopsida > Ranunculales > Papaveraceae > Papaver > Papaver atlanticum. Next base: position 343,640 of record JAJJMB010011506.1, on the reverse strand, counting down.
AAGTACCAATTACTTATTCAGGTCAACTGTTGTCTCCAATGAGACATTTCTAATTTCCCCAAAACCTTATGTATACAACTTGAATGGAAAATATAGAAATTTTATTCCTAAATGCTGCAAGTCACATAATTCAAAAAATGTCTAAACGCACAATACATAATACACATCAAAGGTTGATCAGACCCATATGCTTAACAAGATCCCTATATAACTGAGGATATAATCCCTTTGCCAATGGATCTATAAGCATAAATTCAGTGTTCATGTGCTCCTTAGTCACGTGATTTAACTTGATACATTTTCTGACAAAGGCTACTTGATATCGATACGCCAATTCTTACTCCCACTTTTCTTGATGTTGGAGTAGAAAAACCTGCTGCTAAATTATCATAGTACAACACTGATGGCTTAGAAATAGAATCCAAAGTTCTTAGCCATGTGATAAAAATCTGTAACCTTATAGCTTGTGAAGCTGCTTCGTAACATGCTACATACCCTGCTTCACCAAGGTTACTCTGAAATCTGCTTAACATTCCAACTGCGAAAGCAATGCCAGGTCTTGTAGAGACTTGTCATACATTAAGCTTCCAACGAATGATGCATATGGAATGGTCTATAGATGTCTCTTCCCTTTTGAACAAGTGATATACTAGGTGCATAATTCTGCATTTGGAACCGTTCCAAAACTTTGTTTATGAAGGCCTTTTGAGACAGTCCTAATGTCCCTTGGGACCCATCTCTATGAACCGTTCCAATTCATCACACATCATTGGCATGCTTGTGAAGCCCTTAACCAACTCGTAATCGTCACTTGAGCCGTATTGCACCGCTGTTGTGCTTTACTGAATTCTGTCTCGCTCCAATGTTTAACCCTCTTGGCCCTGCATGCTTATCACTCTAAGCTAATGCACGGACAATCCTTATGCTTCAATCGTCGAGGCCGACTCCTTAAGCTCACTCTAGTTACTCATGCGTCATATATGCTTCACCTCGCCAATTAGCTTGACAATAGCAATGTCACTCTTGTATTACTAGTTTGTTTGCACTGTCCAAGCTTTGGCCAGCCTTGAAATAATGTCATAGACCAACTCTTGGTCTATTCTACCTTCTTGCATCATCCTTGAGTTTGGGCCAACTCAATTCCACGGATATGCCTTAATGCCAACATCGCATGTTGCATCTGTCACTTTGGCCTCGTCTTGCCTTTCCCTCAATGAAGCTTCATTGTGTCGGCCAATAAGCTTCATTACTTAGCCAAATGTCTTTACAGTGTAGCGCAACCTTTGCGCTTCACTGGCCCTGCTGGGTGCCACTATCTTAGTGCTTGACGGTCTATACAGTATAGTGTCATTATGGCTTTGCAATGCGCTATTATGGCTTTGCATTAGGCCGCTATGGCTGCATACTGACTTGGTCTGCGACTCTGTGACGCACAATCATTATGCTCACTTGTAGGACCGGTCATATACATCTACATTTAGCAAGGAACTGTTAATTTTAGGTTGTGGAATGACTTGGGAGTACTTCATTTCGAAATACAGGTGGATAAGATATCAGGATGAGCAATTCATGGCGAAAATGAAGTTTATGTTTACATAGATTGCTTGGCATCAACTGATGGTACTGGGCCAGTTTTTCGAGCAATAAGAAATGGAGGCGCCAAAGATCAGACACCTCCAGGAGAGGCAAGAATTATGAAGCACTAAAGAAGTGTATCGAAATCGCTAGAGTTTAGTTATACGCATAAGTAAAAAAGATTAGGTATAGCTAGAGAATTCAGCCTTTTGTCTTTAATTTCAGGGTTCATACTTGCTTTACCAAGGTGTAATAATATACAGTTTTATGTTTCAAAACTGAGAGTTCTGCAAAAAATGAATGTCTTTAATTTCAGGGTTCATACTTGCTTTACCAAGGTGTAATGATATACAGTTTTATGTTTCAAAAATGAGAGTTCTGCAAAAAATGAAAATAAAAAAAACGCCGTTGCCGGGGATCGAACCCGGGTCACCTGCGTGACAAGCAGGAATACTAACCACTATACTACAATAACTTGATTTGCTACGTTCTTCCCATGATTAATTTAGTAACCAAAATAATTCCGTCCTTCTGGACTGGCACAAACACCCAAGTTTATTGTATCAAACTCTGTCCCTGGATTATCCTCTTCTGTTTCTTTAATAACTAAAAAAACTTCTTAGGACCAGCCAAATTGAGCAAAATCAATACAGAAGGCGCACACAAAAGAAACAACAAAAACCAGAATCCAAAGTACTGTTGATGAGGTTACTCTAAACTTACAATCCTCGTTGATCCGTCTGCCTACAGTCAAGACTTCACAAATTGTTTCCCAAGGCCAGTGATATACAAATCACCTTGTATTCCTTTTTGGCCAGTAATCCATATTTTGGAGACCAGAGAGTATAAAAAATAAAAATGCTTCGTCCTTCTTCGTTTCTCTGCAGCTGTTTAATCCAATGGAGCCATCAGTAGCTCCAGGAATCTAGCTAAAGGATAATTAAAAAGCATAAGACTTAAGGCTAGTACATCTGAGGTGGAAGCAGCTTGCCAAAAATAAAAACCAAACGGTGACAAGATTTACTACTTGAAAGAAAACCATTAAATATGTTTGTATTCCTTGCCAAAACTCTTTCTGAGCAAGCTTATACACGCGAGTCAAAACACCTGAAAGACTTAAATAATGTGTAAAAGTTTAAGAAAATGTCTAGGAATATATGTGAAATTTAAGGTGTCATATGATGCAGTCTGAGAACATTTTCTTCCTGACTGTTGCACAAATTTCTGCCGTGCTAAGGCCAACAAACCTTAATCTTGCCTTACCGGTGCACTAACTATATGCGGAATGGCATGGGTTAACACCTAGCTACCAAAATAAACGAAAAGGATATTTGATACTCTCTCTGTTTCTCGAAAAAAGATAATATCATTTTTTCATTTTAGCCCGGGCCAAAATGAAAAGTGATAGTATTTCTTTCCAGAAGCGGAGGTAGTATTAGATAGTCATATAAAACTGGTGGATTTACCAATACAAAATAAAAGCCTATTTCTTGCGTGAACGGTTAAACTTAATGGACGACCATACTCAACAGGCAAAAAAGCATAAAAGATAGAACATATGCGAATAATTATACCAAGTAAACACCATTTCTTAAAGACAACTATATCAAGAAGGAAAGTTGACGCACTTAACTTGAAGGCTGAGCTCACTAGTATTGCAGTTTCTTCTCAACAGACAAAAGATTTTCTACAAAAGTTGCACATTCAGTACTGCAATCGGCCGGAATGAATGATATCCTTTGATTTTGAACTTCCTGAAAATCTTCTTTATCCGACTGTAGGAATAAAAGCAGGCGAACTTTACATTCCTCTCAAAACCACCATACTCTTCATACATGCTAGGTGGTGGACTGTAAGTTTCTAAGATCATCTGGTCTTTTCCAGCAATGGAATGAAAGTAAATAGACATATGAAAAGAAATATAAGAAGGTAATATGATAGTCACTTCAGTCCAATTTTTTGCACTACTATTAGTAGAGGTTCCAATCTCTTTATTATAATCATGAAATTTCCACATCTTCACTGTGTGATCTCTTCGACATATCACCGTTAGACACCCATCCATTTCTAAGAATCCGTAGCAGGAATGCACAGTATACTCTAAAATGGTGAATTTGGGAATTATGATCACCCTAAACTTCTCAGATCCAATATCAAATGTCATTATGGATTCAGAATACTCAACCTCTCCATAATCATCACCGCAACATCTCCAAGGCGGGATGCCATTGTACATAAACCAATATATGGAACCATTGGCATAAGCACTGATATTTCCATTGGGTTTACATGGAGGTGCGTCATCAATTCTTCTTCATGCCTTGTCCCCTACAGCCAAGACCTCGCAAACTGGAAGGTCTTTAAATTTACCTTCATACCACAGAAAAATAGCTTTATGTTTTCCAGTAATAGGATCGAATCCAAAATAACATTCCGGACGTTCACCAACTTTTACAACGACATTCTGTTTCTCAAAATTGATAAGTACTGTTGACTTGATCCATGGTGTTACTTCTCCTGTGTTGACATTGTATCTGTACAGCAAAGATGTCAACCAAACAGATCAATCCACTAATAGGTCCCAAAATTTTAAGATATGAGCTGCTTGAAACTGTTTTCCTTACGGTGTGAATGCTGGCACCTCTGCCATCACAGCACAAAGCAGCTGACAAGAAAGACTCATAACCACTTGTGTGATCCTGAACGAAGATAAAGAAACCTGGGTGTGCTTCCGAATGGGCATGGTGTAAATTGATGAAGTGTGAATTACGTTCGATAATCGATTTCCAACATTTACAGACGCACTTGAAACGCATGAGTGACTTCACCGGGAGTCTCCTCAGTATCTGAGAAACCACTAAATCATCATCAACAATCAAACTATTACTTACAGTGTGGTGTGCATTATAGTCGACACAAATAAGCCTCCTCTTCGCCTTCAGGTTTTTCTTCCGGAATGTCTCTCCATTTACGAATCTCTTTACGGATATCTTCAACGATTTTAGATTCAAGTTCCTTCATAAGAGATTTCTGTACGGGAAAACACATAATCAATAAGAAATATCTCGCCAATCTAACTCTATATTAGGCTTATAGCCAAACCATAACAGAGACAAATCTAGGGAAAATGATAGACTGAGATAATTAAACCCATGAAACAAAACCTAAATCTCTCTGGAAAAGATATATAGTTGAGATGATCAATTTCATGAAACAAGGGTTAGGAGGAGAAGATACATACCAAACAAAGATCATCCGCCATTGACTGTTCACTTACAGTACTATTTCAGTAGACGAGTACAGAAACTCAAAGGCTCTGAATGAGTGTTTTTCTGGGTTAAAGATGATTTTATACACATGGAGAAAAGAGTGAAAGGGAGAGTCTGTTACTCAAAAACAAGATTGGGTTGTTTATTTTTCTTTTAATTTGTTCGTGCGTGTGTTTGAACCAGAGACCTCGGGAAGGCAAAAGCTTCCCAAAGGCAAAAGGTACTGAGAAACCAATTATACATTGCACATTCAGTTGCGCTATGCTTCTCTTCTTGTTATTGTAGAGCCTGTAGTTGAGTTCCCTCCGAATCGTCCACCAAATTATTGCAAAAGGCAATATCCCCTGCAGTTGGCTTCAAGTGTGAAGAAATTCATTCCCAGGTGAACGAATCTGCTATTAAAATAGGAAAGGTTTAAGAAAAATAAAACATATCTTCAACTATTAAAACAAAATTAGCACAACAGAGAAAAACAAGGTTCGCTATAACACCCCGAGTACATGAGAAAAAACCAGGCAAAAATGTAAGACATTACTGCTCCCCTCGGTCCCAATCTGCAGCTGGAGGGATAACTGCGGCATCAACAGCATGTACTGGTGGGGCCACTGGCTCCCAAGCTGCATCTACTCCTGCCACAGGAACACCTGTATCAGTCCAACACGCACCGGCAGCAAGGCTGGAGCAGCAACTGCATCACCTACCCATTGGGCATCACCACCTCATTGATCATTAGAGATCAGCATCATACCACCACCACCGTACTCAGTAACACCAAAATCGGCCACTGGAGCAACACCCTCATCTGCTTCCTGATCTTTGGTTTCCCGAGGCTCCCTGTAGAAAAATAGATCCACCATCACATCCTACTTGTGCCCTGGGGAAATGATGCCACACATTTGCAGAACCATCCTTGCCAACATCCAGAAAAGACACCCAATGCTGTTTTTTCCCTAGTTGTTAGCAGGAATACCAATCTCAACGTATGGCACTTGTGAGTCGGTTTCACAGAATGCAGTTCTGGGAATGTTACCAAGAGCAGTTGATGGTCAGTTCTTGGGCCGGTAAGGATGAGAAGACGTGGCTTGGTGAAGGATTTCTGCATCTGATTGGTGAATGTACCAGCGGTGTGTCTTCTTGCTAGTGGCTGAGCACAATGTAGTGAACAAACTTCAAAACAGCCCTCTGCCCATATGGCCTAGCAGACTGAATAATGATGTCTTGTGGGTTTTCAATGGCAACAATAACCCTTGCAGCCATCATATAAGCTTCTCCCATGTTTTCCCAAGGTTTATAATGTAAATACCGTCGGCTCTTCTCTTAAAAACGTAACTATCCATCTGGAAATTTACATTTTTGGTACCCAGATGTGCATCTGTAGCTAAAAGCATCTGTATTTCTTCTTCCTTCTGGGATAAAATCTTCGTCGTAAATGCAGCAAATTAAGGTTGGTTTCTCTTCTTCTTTGGAGAAGAGATTTTACACGCCTCTAGTGTTTTACAACAAGGAATACAAATAGCTGTTATATCTACCAGTGCCACAGAGGAATAGAGATTGCATCAGATTTTTCTTTAAGTTCCCAGAAGAAGAGTAGAAAAATACAAACAGATGCACAAAAGAGAGACACGTGTATGGTGACGTTTTGGCTCATTGCTTTACCTTTTATAATGATTTTGGTCTTACTTGGACTCACCTTTTTGCAATTAGATATCCATGAATCTAACAAATCAATACTGTGCTAATTTTGGTGAAGTGTATTCACTATCCGCACTTTATCTGTTAATTTTGTTTTAATTATGCTGGTGTCATTCTTAATCAAAAGAGTCAACAAAGGAATCTTCACAATAATTGTTTCGAGCCCTACGTAGAAACCACCATTACGACATTAAGGTCTTAAGGAATTTTTGGGCAATGAAACAAACAGACCAAAAAAAACTGCTTACGCTGAAGTACTCTTACAAATGAGAAAACGACAACTTTTTATAGACTAGCTAAAATGTAGTTTTCAGTGAAAATTATACATATAACGATAATAGGAGAGGTTGACATTAGATTATTTACTCAAGTGAAAATTCACTTTAGTAGACTATTTTGATTACAGAGAGTAAGATCAGAAGCTAACCAGATGAAGGTGAGACCAGAGTAATGGCTCCACAATTCGAGCTGGTCTATAACGCAGGTACAGTTGAATTGTATGAAGTCCCATTAGTCTGATTGGAACCGTTTACAGTCGATTGAAATATTAACATTGTTGCCCAAATCACTCTTATTATAAGAATTACAATGAACACTGAACCTCCTAGTGTGCATACAACCTGCAGACAAAGCTCCCAACTATCAGATCCATTATGTGCATTTGTTTGCTTCTTACTTTTAAAATTGAGAACTCGATAACCCACAGCACTAAAAAGAAAATATTGAATGTACGTAACAAAATACGACAAATTTCTAGGTTTGCCATCAACATTAACAATAACCATCAAATGTACGTTAACAAGGTTTAGGATTGTAACAGCGTTGACCTTACCACAGGGTTAATCCTAGTACTCCATAACATTACTCTTTGACAAAATGACTACACAGCTAATCAAGTTTCTTAAAAATCATAATTCTACACAAACCTATAAATTAGGTAGACTTTCATGAAGATTCAACAGAATGCATGGAGGAGACACATATTTCTGTACATTTCTCCTTATAATCAGATCCGAAATCATGAAAAGGTATATTCATACAAAAATGATTAGAGATATGGGGTTCACAACAAGCACCAAACAAGGAATAGAGATCGCTATCAACCAGTGCCACGGACAAATAGAGATTGCATCTGATTTTTCTTTAAGTTCCGAGCAGCAGAGTCAAAAAATACAAACAGATGCACAAAAGAGAGACATGCATAATGAGGTTTGGGTTCATTGCCTTACCTTTGATAATGATCTTGGTTTTAATTTGACAACCCGTTTGAGATTTGATTTTCATGAATCTAACTGACTAATATAGTTACGAAGAAATGTATTTACTATCCGCACTCTTAGAAACCGTTAATATACTTGTTTTAATTAGGCTGCTCTCATTGTTAATCAAAAGAGTCATCATAACAATCTTCACAATAATAGTTTCTGAGGTCTACGTGGAAATCACCGTTGCGGCATTAAGGTCTTAAAGATGTTATAAGCAATGCAACCAACAACAACAAAAACTTCTTATGCCGAAATAAAAAGCTATTCACCAAATGAGAAAACAACAACTTTTCAGAGACCAGCTAAAATGTAGTTTTCAGTGAAAGTTATACATATAAGGATAATAGGAGAGATTGACTTTAGATTATTTACTCAAGCGTAATTCATTTTAGTAGACTATTCATTACCGAGAGTAAGATCAGAAGCTAACCAGATGAAGGCGAAACCAGAGTAATGGCTCCGCGAATTCGAGCTGGTTTATAACGCGGGTATAGTTGAATTGTATGAATTTCCATTACTCTGATTGGACCCATTTACATTTGATTGAAAATATGACATTGTTGCCCAAATCACTCGTACCATAAGAATTACAATGAACACTGTACCTCCTAGAGTGCATACAACCTGCAGACAAAGCTCCCAGTTATCAGATCGATTATTGTTCATTTGTTTGCTTCCTACTTTTAAAATTGAGAAATCTATAACCATGGCTATTAAAAAGAAAATACTGAATGTACAGAACAGTAAAGTGTATATAAAAAATGTACAATAAACTATAAGTTTCCTTGTTTGCCATCATCATTAAGAATTATTGAAGCATCAGCCGTATCAAACCAAGAGAGGGATGATTTGATTCAGCCAACGCACATACTATGTACAGAAAAGTATCTGTTTAAGTATATATTCTCCAAGTTTAGATAGACTTAGACATATTTTAGCAGTTAGGAATATTATTCTCAGTCAATGTTGATTGATATCATTTACGTAAGTATCTTGTCTAGTGCTATAAATATAATCGATTTCCTTCTCATATTCATTCGGTGAGAATCAACTCATTTGCATCAAATGTATGTTATTGTTAACGAGGTTTCGTGACAGCTTTGGCATTACGATATGCACAGGGTTAAACCTAGCTAGTAGTCCATAACATTACTCTTTGACAAAATGTCTACACTGCTAATCAAATTTCTAAAATATAGCAATTCTACGCAAACCTATAAATTCAGTAGACATTCATGAATAATCAACAGAATGCAATCTAGGAGACACATATTTGTGTAAATTTTGCCCTATAATTCAATCCACAATCATGATTTTTCATACAAAAAATACTGAAAATTCTCTTACCTGAAGAAGTGCTTTAACAATAGACAATGAAGTCAATAGCAAAACACCATCCACAGCAAATGAAACCTAAAAAAACAAAATCCCATTAATTTAAACTAAGCTATAATCATCACCTACTAAATTAAACAAGGGGAAAACATAAAATTACCAGCGGTGGTGAAATGGCTGGAGGTAAAATTGACCGAGTAGCTTTCTTTGCTCGTTTAGAAAGTTTCTTATACATACTCTGAACAAATCTGAAAAGTAAATCCATACTACTTTCTCTTTCAATTTCATCATCATCATCTTCTTCTTCATCATCATCAGTTTCTTCATCATCAATTTCATAACCAAAGAATGTTTCTTCTAGTTCTTCTGTTGCTGATGTTCTTCTTGATTGTCCACCATTATTAGCGGTATTTCTTGGGTTTCTGATCCGCTGTCTGATAGTTGGATTTCTGAGAAGTTTTAGAGAGGATATCTGGGGGTTTATGGAGAGAGGGAAGAAGATATTTGACAAGAGATGTTTAGGAGGGGAATAGGGAAGAAGAGATGAGTTTATCGAGATTGTTCCGGCCATCTCTGTGACTGAGTGGGTGTTCAGTACGGGGTCATCTGTAGCTATACGACTGTTTTTCCCAGGATGTATGTTTTGGATGATTTTTAGATGAGCGTTAAAAGGCCGGTTCCTAAGCAAACAATGGGTAACGGGCCAGGCCAGGCAGCTCGGCTCATTTATTTTATTTATCACGTTGGGATGGTCACGCCTGTTCCCAAGGTACCCATAAAGTTTATCGGCATTGGAAGGTAGGGTTACTAAGGCCAAGCACTATGGTGCCCTTTATCCTTTCCCTATCCCTTATATATGGGAAAAAATCTCATTTGTCAAGTACTATGGTCTCCCATATCCTTACTTGTGTATGGATATCCCTTTCATACTACTCAAAGTGGATCACTTTTGATCCGGGTAATAGGGAAGGGAAATCTCATGTGTAAATTTTTGCTTTACGGAAACTGAGTATCTCTTTGGCAGTTGAAACGGATACTCAGTTTCTGTGATATTTTACAAGGTAACTGAGTTTCCGTTTCCGTAAATTTATTTGTTTGACTTTTTTTTTTCTTTTACACCTCTCTCACGCCCGATCCTAATCATCCATCATTCACAACGGCTCTATTTTCTCCACCGTCGGATCCCAACGGTCATTTTTTCAAAATCTTTTATAAATACAACTCTAATTCTCCATTCAAATCACTCCAAATCAATTGATTTCTTATTCCTCTTCCAATTGGTTTCTTATTTCTCTTCTTCTTACTATACTTATTTGATTTATATCTTTATCTTTTGCTACTCAAGTTCTTATATTTTTTAGTTAGATTCGAAATGGTTAATAATTTTGTACAACGGGAAGAGATTGATCTTACTGCTGCATATATTTATGTGAGTTGTGATGAAATTGTAGATGCGCAACAAAAAACTTCTTTATTTTGGATACGTATTCACCAAATATTTGTCCAGCGCAACGGCAATCCTAGTGGAAGAGATTGGGGTTCCTTAAAAACAAAGATGAAAGCCATCAAGAAAGATGTCAGAGAATTCGTCGTCATTCTTAACGTTATATATCGGCAAACCAAAAGCGGTGCGTCACATGAAGATTTTGTAAGTTCTCTTAATTTATTAAGTTTTTTCTGTTTGCTGATAATAGTAATTAACTAAAAATTTCTTACATAATATTTCAGACACGAGATGGTAGGGGTCAATTTCAGGAACAAACAGGCCAACCATTCAAGTTTGATGCCTATTATGAGTTGTCTAGAGAAAAGGTCCCTGGATTTAATTATGAACTCATTGTTCCCCAAAATAGTGAGTTGTTTGATAATCATCGTAACTTTGTGCCAGTCGAAGATGGTACAGAAGTTTTTCCTAATGGAGAGACTCGTTGGAATTACAAGTATAATGCTCGTCCTATAGGAACCAAAAAAAAAAATTGCAAGCAAGACAGAAGAAGGATCGCGAGCAAGGTATATTCAGAGAAGGTGATGAGGGGAGTTCTTCGGTTAAGATGGAAGAAGATAAGATCTATCAACATAGTGCAAATATTTTGGAGTATCTTAAGCAAACACGATCACGGAAGGAAGTAATGAAAGCGGAACAAGAATCCCAATATGAAAAGACGAGGGTACCCAAATACACCATAATCTTTAAATTATCCACCTATAAGTCCTCTTACCGAAAGTGATTGTCTATGGACAAAGTCGAGACAATACGACAAATCGGTATTCACACTTTGTGTGATCGTCTATGGATACGAGATCGAGACAATACAACAATCAAAGTGTGATTACTTGATAATAGGTTCGGACTTAACCAAACTCTATAGGATCACTATCAAGTAATACGGAGTTAACGTTTTTGTATTTTACTTTTAATTATAATAAACAATTATAATTGCGGAAATAGAAAAGTAAAAGACACAGCAAGATTTTGTTAACGAGGAAACCGCAAATGCAGAAAAACCCCGGGACCAAGTCTAGAATTGAATACTCTCAGAATTAATCCGCTATACAAAATCTAATAAACTTCGTATAGTCGAGACCAAGCAACTAAACCTATAGTTCACCTAGTTTCTTCGGTATCCCTGCGCTTCCAATATTGTCTTATTTTCTCCTTAATTGAGTTTAGTTTTTAATTTTCAATCTAGTTTTAGATTAAAAGTGTTGTCTTTATTTCAAGTTCGTTGTCACCTTAATTAAAAAAAATATTGTCTAAATTAATCTATTTGTTGTTTGAATTAATGAAAGTTTTGAATTTCGATTAACCAACGTTTGAATTTTCAAATTAATATTTTTAAATAATAGAGTCGTTACAATTTTTTGACTATATAAAGACTTTGTATTCATTATCCACAAAACACAAAATCAATCCCACTTATATTTCTTCCTTTGTTCTCAAAATCTAACCATGCATCCACGAAACCCACCATACACACTAAAGGAGGATACCGATTTGATACGTAGTCTCTGCAGAGTTATGAGGATTCGTCAAACAACCTCAGTAGAAACTGGGGATCGTTTTTGGTCACATGTATGGAGAATGTTCGTGTTGCGTTTTAATGGTAATAAAAATGGAAGAATGTATCCAAGTTACGAGGACGAGCACAGACAATTATAAACAATTGCAAGACATTTAGGAGGTGTCTACAAAATCACAATAACGACGGAGAGGCCGCGATGAATGAATTTACCCAAATAAGAGGGTATCCTTTCATCCATTTCGAGGCAAATGAAACATTTGGTATCAAAATCCCTGCAGTTAGTACGATTCGGTATTTGTTGTATTAAAATGTTTATCACCAGTGTGGTGTTCTGGTTTAATATAATACTAGCAGTTTTATAATAAAAGTTTGGATTAAACCATTGTTCATTAATAACTAAAAATTGAAATTACAACTGATCATTCGATTAAAGCGTGTAATGCCCTGCCCAAACATGTTAACTTAGTGGACGATAGGTATGAACACATTACATGTTATTATTTTCCCCGGTGCGAGATTCAACTATCAATGCCGCTTCGAAATGATAAAACGGCTTTCCTCTCCATTTGGTATATGCAGCCTGTGCCGCATACCTGTCCCCTCTATGTCTAGCGAGAAACTCATTATACTTGAAGCACAAATTCTTAACATGAATTGTCCTTCTACAAACGTAGTCTGGTTCATATTGATGGCGTGGTTTCTTGTACTCGCTCATCTTTTTAACGAAAGGACCCGTAGTAACTTGAATCCAAAATATACTCTCATTTTGTTTTTCTTCAGGAAGATCCTTAATAGTGTAATAATTTCTAACCCATTCGGTCTTTTCCTCAACATCCTTTAAATTTTTCCTTAGTTGGAGTTGTTCTTCACCTCGTTTCTTTGCCCTGAGTCTTTCTTTTTATTTTGCCGCAGCCAATGACGAAGATAGGTTTTTTTTTGTAGATATTTGTTTGATTAACACTTCTTCCATTACATTAATATATTTGGAAGGTGATGAAGACGTAGTTGCTTTCTTAGTTGCTTGTTCGCTTATTTTGTGTATCTCTTCTTCCATTGCAGCAATTTATTTGGTTGTTCGCTTGCATCTTCTAAGTATGTGTTCGATCGAATTGCAAGTTGATGATGGACTTTTTATTAAAAAGTTGTTTAACTTTGATTTTTACCTCAATAATATCCTCTGAACACAAAATTGGATTATCTTCCTTATATAGGAAAAAAAAACCTCTAAAAGGTGAACTCGGTGGCTATATTTCTTAATACTCGCACATAACGGTTATTTTTCTCAAAAGTCGCGTGCAACGACTATATTTCTTAGAAATTGCGCCCAACGACTATATTTCTCAGAAGTCGCGCCCAACGGCTATATTTCTTAGAACTCGCGCCCAACGGCTGTATATTTTCCTATAAAACTAAACTAAATAAAATCATTTTATTTTACCAACAACAAACTCAAATCATTCTCAAATATAAACCTCAATCATGTATTCAAACATTTCGAATAGAAAAGGAAAACAGATAGTATATGTGGAAAGAACAGAGGTTTGTCCATGTTGTTTCATGGATAACCATAGTCTGCTTTAATGCCCATGGCTATATACAAAATGTCCACAACAAGGTTGCACCGGCACTAGGAAGGTGAAGGAGTCCATATCGGAGAAGATAAGGTATTTGGAATATGAGTATGCTAACTGTCCTGGAGAAGCACAATGGTTGGAGGATGCAATGAAGATGCAATCAAACAAGAAAAAGTTGACAAACTCTGCAAGAACTTCAAACTTAAAGGAAAGGTGGAGTTTGAATGCACCAAGGGGATTCCATGTGAAACTCTTTATGGAAATGCGCTGGTCCAGTGCAAAGAAAACATATGGAAAACATTACTGGAAATGTCATGTATGTCAAATGGTGGAATGGACTGAATAAGTGTTGTTATGTTTTAGTTTAATCAAGAGTTTGAATATGAACTGATGTAATGTGTTTTATAATTAGTAAAAGTATTGTTGTTCTTATTTTAATAGTTTAAATTTGATGAACATGGTGTACAGTGCTTTTACAATAATTGACCACGTGCAACAAGCATTTAAACCAATAGGCGACCCTATTGGACGAGTTGTGTCTCGTGAGGGTTTACATAGAGATATACCCACAAAACCTATCATTATTTAAGTTGTTTACTCTTCATATGAATCTTCAGAGGATGAATCTTCTGTCGGTTCTGGGTTAAACTCTGAGATGTTGTTTTTCAACATCAAGTAGCAGTTATAAAATCATTAATCTTTTCCAAACTTTTTTGAATAAGTTGTTGTAGCCGCATCCTCCTACAACAAAAGAAAACAATATCAATTTAAAATTAAATTATTCAAAAATTCACTACACATACTTAGTAGGTAATCGGTTAGTGGCTTACGATCTCAGAAGATACTGAAGCCCTAAATAGGTATAATGTTTTTTGTATCGTTACATATTCTGTCACTTCAAAAGTGATAATGTTAAATCTTGTTTGTAGATAACTACTCGTTCGTTCATTCGGATTCCCGGTTGTTAAAGCACTGCTCGGTCGAACTCGCAAGCGTTGCTATCTCAAGCTTGTTTGTCAAGTTTAGTTGATCAAAACTATATACTTGTTTTCTAGTCTACTTATAGCTATGTCTCTGATTAGGATAGAATGTGTAGTTGAGATTTAGACTTCACAACATTCACCAATTGAAGAAAAATATCTACTGAAGAGCTTGGAGGAACTTCATCAACAAAAGGTATGCGAAGACTATAACTTATTTATTACTCAGAAGTCTATTCTATTCTATCTCCTAAAAGTGACTAAGTCGTATATCTATATAAACTCTTTCATTATACACATTTGATATTTCGATCTGAGTTAATTTATCTCGCTTATCTATTTCTCCAAATATATGTTGTAAGCTTTTAGCTTTAGCTAAGTTCATCGTATTCTTGATGAGTTTAGTTGGAAAATAAATATTAAGTCAAAAGATGATCATGTGAAAATTACCTTGAACATCTTACATGATTTGTGTGAGACAGTCATTTGATGTTAACTCGGGAAGTTTCGTTATGATCATTCAATCACTTGAAAATTACTTGAAGCTAATGATATGTGTAAGATTACTATTGTCGTCTTCCAAGGATATTTCAATGATTGAAATAAGAGTTTAGAACGATTACCCATGTCTGGATACAACATACTATGTATACTCAGTATGCGAACTGTATTGTGATGATTCAAGTATGGAACTCTTGTTTGCGTACCTAGTATGCAAACGGATTTACCTGAGAAGGTCCGAAACTCTTGTTTGCTTACCTAATATGTGAACGAGTTTACTTGAGTTGGGTCCGAAACGGTTGTTCGCGAACCGGGTTTGTGAACGGCTGGTCAAGGCCAAGGTCTGGAGCTGCTGTTCGCGTACCCAGTTTGCGAACACCGTGGTCAAGTTCTAAAATCGGTAATGTATGATTTTCATACTCATGAACCAAAACATTTATGATATAAGGAATGCAAATTAACTTTAAAAACCGTGGCTTAATGTTCATGAATTTGTACAATCATGAATCAAACCGATTTCGATTCAATTGGTTCATAAATATTTCTATGATATGGTGAACAATTGAACAACTCTATTGAAACACAATTAGATTCATTTGATTATCTATCATGATTGATTGATATTCATATTTGATCTAGAAGTGTTAGATGAATATGGCTAAGCCAGAAGTGTTCATGTGGCTAACTTCGGTTAACTATTACTGAGCCAACAAAGTATACACGTTTGCGTACGGTTCATCCATATCTAAATATTGGTATATTTCATTTATGTGTAACAAGCTAAGACCATTTAATGGTGGAGATTAATTGCTTAATTTCTGAGCAAACTTAGCTTGAATCTTAAATCAGGAGTTCATCTAACGGTAAATACCAATTGCTTTGTTACTAAGCTATATTAGCTTTGATTGTAAGCAACCCTGATTTGAAAGGATGTATAAGGGAGAACTCTAGCACTTGGGAAAACTAATCCCCACGCTTCTGTGTGTTCCTAGTTGCAAACTAGAGTTGATTGTCCTTTAACCTAGGTTTTCCAAAACCATTATTAAGTTAACGACTTGAAGACTTCATTGGGATTCGTGAAGCCAGATCTAACTATTTTCTTTGTAGTTGCGTATTCTGATCTTACTTGTTCTATCGTATTGATTTTTATCTTCTCTAAGATTTACTCGATATTTATCTCAGATAGGTAAGATATAAAAAGTAATCACAAAGTTATTCGTCTCAGACTTTGTGATTCCGCAATAACTTCTTCTACCACCATATAGTTAAGTTATTGTGAGGTGACTAATATTTCTAGGCTGCTCTTCGGGAGTATAAGACCGGATTATAAGTTGGTTCCTGTTCGTCTTGATTTATCAAAAAATGGAACAAAACTTCATAAATATTTTTGTGGGAGACAGATTTATTTATCAGAATAGACTTATTTGTGGGAGACAAATTTGTTTCTAAAGTCTCCGACTTTGGGTCGTAGCAACTCTTAGTTGTGGGTGAGATCAGCTAAGGGAATCAAGTGCGCAGAATCCGACGTAGTTCAAGAGGCGTAAGGAATGCGACTGTACCTTAATCGGTGTGAGACTTGGTTAAGGCTCAACTACATTCCAGTCCGAAGTTAACTTGTAGTAGGCTAAAGTCTGTAGCGGATTAATACAGTGTGGTGTTCAAAATTGGACTAGGTCCCATGGTTTTTCTGCATTTGCGGTTTCCTCGTTAACAAAATTTCTGGTATCTGTGTTATTTCTTTTCCGCATTATATTTTTATATAATTAAAATATCATAGGTTGTGTGTAGTTCAATCAGTTGATAAATTCGACCTTATTTGTTGGATATAACTTGATTGATACTTGGACATTGGTCTTTGCAACCGTCCAAGTTATTCTCTCTTCATTCAGGCTCACGGATTTCTATCTGTTCGATTTGCTGATTGAATTGAGAAAGAGATAAAACTCTTTGATATCTTTATTGATTGAGTCTAACTTTTAAGTTGGTGCTCTCGGAATTATATTGGAGTTTAGTCCATACAAATTGCCGATGGTACTTATGTTTTGTCCAATGTTAGTCTTTGGTCTAACTTTTATCCAACTTAGGGTATGGTACTTGGACTCTGCGTTGACCCTCGTAGACTGTTTAAAACCATATTTTAATTAATTTTATGGAGTAAACACACTGAGGTTACAATCGTGCCCCTGAATTGAGCCTAAAATCCAACAACATAAAAACATTATTAAGTGTATCGCCCGATCAAACATCCATGCCTTATTTCTCTTATGCTTCAACAAAAAAAAAAAACTTATTTCTCATTTCTTCTTCCATCTGTTACATTCAGAGTCCGTTATGAAGAACACGGGAAATCTGCTAATATCTTTTCTTTAGCAAGTGATATTGAGCAGTAAGAACCAGAATCTGTTGATGGGTATTATGCAAAAGATAATTTCGAGAAGCGACGCCGAAGTGGGTGTTTGATGATTTTCGATGCTATCCTTGATAATCTGTAATATTCATGTCTCTTTTGATTTCAGTTTCTTTCAATTTCGAAGTGGGTGTTCTGAAATAATCTTTTAGTTTCTGGGGTGCTGAATTTGCTCAATTTGGTACTGGTTTGATTTGGGGATTTAGGGGTTTTAGTTTGAGCATCAATATCATTTTTGGGGCAAGAAAATATTAGGTTTTGTCTATTGTTTGATTTTGAGTTGAAATTGAAATTTATTGTTCAACATCTTGCTTTGACGGAATCATTATGAAGTTCATCAATTGATGAGAAGGAGATAATAAGAATTTAGGGTTTTCCTGAATTAGGGAAGAAATTGGGAAAATTAGGGATTTCATATCAAAAATCATCATGGAATTAGGGGAACTGGTAATTATAATGTGATGATAAATAATAAGGTGCATTGTCTTGATCGAGGATGAAGAACAGCTGACTCCACCATCGCCGACAGAGAGTAAATTGTTGTGTTGTTGATACAATGTTATTCTTGTAATTCTGGGAGAGTTTAGGTTTAAAGATCGGGGTTTGATTTGTTGTTGCTTTTTTGATTGGCTTGATTTCGAATCTGTAGTGTAGTGAATCAGAGAGATTTTGGTGCATTTGGTGTTGATTTGATCGAAGGAGTTGTGATAAGGGTTGGTTGCAGTGTGAAAGAGATACACATGATTGTGGTGTTGGGTTTGGAGAGAATTGGTTAGGTAAATGTTAGAAAAGTCAAGGTCATTATAGTAAATTCGGTTAATATTTTCATTTTCTTTTTTAATATTTTTTTATTCTTTTTTAGTTTTAATAATTTTTAAACAGAAGTCAATATTTAACTGAGTCAACTCAGGTCAAAGTTAATTCTAAGTATCAAATCTTAAGTTGGACAAATGTTAGACCAAACACTAATATTGGTCAAAATGTAAGTGTCAAAGCCAAATAACCCAATATAAATATATAACACTTTTCGGACATCAAACTTTAAGATGAAGAGATTCTTGTAACTATATTACAAGTTCGTTTTGCTTCAAATTAGTTTTTTTGATTTTCTGTGCACAACGTAATATGAATATCTTCATACTCATTAGACTTCATTTGTCAATTTTCGATGTGATAATTGTGATGTATGTGAATTTTTATTACAAATTTTGTATGTACATAAATATATAAAAATAAAGTCCTCATTTAAATAGTTTTTGTATATGCTTAGATACATTTTTGTGTTTCCTATGCATATGCATGAATATGCCCATATATACGTATATGAAAAAAAATTATTTTGGTCTACTCAAGTTATACAAAGGTTTTATTGTAATACTCTTGGGTATTTCCTGATCATATCCTGAATGGTGTGGATGGACCACCTTCGAATTGCCAAACCGTCTTTGTTTTCTTTTGAACAGATAGAAACACATCATTGCGAGCAGAGAAAATATAAAAACTCCCATACATGAATAACCCACAATTTTAGCAACTGAAATGGATGACTTCCTATCGATATTTTGGTTTCCATTAATCTTCATTAGCACATTGCTACTGAATTTTGGAACCACTCTATGTAATTTGTTATTTGAAACATCAAGTAACTTCAACGTGTGAAGGTTAGCCAACTCTATTGGGATAGCTAGCCTCAGTTAGATTATTGTCATTGATGTATATAAACTCCAGAAACGTCGACCCTAGACTTGCAGGGATTTCACCCAGCAAGTTATTAGAAGCTAGTTCTAAGGTCATTAAAAGAGGAGAATTTAAACTGTTAATGAAATTTGGGATCTTTCCCATTACACTAGCATTGTTGGCAATAAACATTGTTATCTTGAAGCAGATACCAAACTTCTATGAATTTTCCAAGCTGAAAGTGGATTGTTATCCAAATTAATTTCCCTAAGGATGCGTTTTTCATGGAAGGAAAATGAATTCTAGGGAGTTCCAACTACTTAGAATTCAAACCACCTTGAAAATGAATTCCACCGTTCCAAATTAGAGTGTTTGGCATGATTATGAATGAAATTGATAATTACATTAATTTACTTTTTATATTTATTTCTTCAAAAAAATTACTAAAATATTATACATTTGTATTAAAATTGATAAAAAGAATAAATAAATAAATAATTATTTTAAATAAATATAACTTAAATAAAACTATTTTGGTATTTTGGATAAAAGTAATTTTTTAATAAAAATTAATTACTTATCAACAATACTAATTTAATTTGACAAAAAGTTTTTTTTTTTCATTTTTAAATATGATATAAACGAATTATTATATAATATTAAAATTGATTTAAAATCATTTATTAATATACATAATAATATAAAATAATACTATTAATTGATAAACATAATGTTAGTAATTGATATTTTTGTGTAAATATAATTTATTTTGATATTTTAAATAAAAAAATAATTAAATTTATATGTATATTTAAAAAACTAGTTTTATAATACATTATAAAAAATTACTACTAAAAAATATTAAAAATAATAAAAAATCAAAATAAAAGTATATCCTAATTATCAAAGTAAATTTGTAATTATAAGAAATCAAATATTCTTTAAAGAAAAAAGAAAGAAAAGAAAGTTGAATTGTCAATATGGTCAACGTGTGGAGTTGAAAGGATGGAGTTTCAACTTCCATGGGAGGAGGTGTCATTTGAGTTCCACTAAAGGATGGAGTTTCAACTCCCTGGAATTCCAATTTCATCCGTGCCAAACACCCTTGGAACTGAACTCCACCCTTGACTCCACCTGTTGACTGAACTCCACCCTTAACTACCTCTATGCCAAACGCATCCTAAGAGAAGACTAATCAGAGAAGAAATGTTCATCAATGGAAGAAAATTTGTTGTTATTTAAAAATAAAACCTGTAATGACCCGCTTAAACCGGAAAGGTGACCTGAGATTTGGTTACTCTGCAAATCTAAAGTTTCCAGACATGATAGCTTACTGGCACTCATCGGTAGATTACCAGTAAGCTCTAAATCTATCAATCTAACACCTGTTATCCTATTATCTCTACAAGAGATGTTTTCCCATTTACAAGGATCATGAACTGACCAACCAACTGAAATGCTTAAAGCTTTTTTGAGTTCAAGCATAGTTTCAGCGTCGACTGAATCAGCAGTGGAGGTAAAGGATAAAAAAAGGACATAATACGAAAACAAATATGACATAGCTAAGTGGAGGCAAAGGAGAAAGTGTTAAAGGTCATATGTTGTCTCTAAACTTAAATAACAAGTGTTAAATAGGATCTTGGGGGTTGGAAATGAGATTTAGGTAGATAGTGTTATCATTATTTATTTTTGTCACTTAGTTTTAAGGTGGAGAGTCTTATTGTTATTTATTTTTGAGATGAATATTGAATGCTCTTGGTATAATTTCTTAACTGTTAGAATGACTCACCATAGTGTGAGTTTTCCCTGATCTTATTTGACCATAAGCAGATATGCAAACATTAAACCCATCTAGAACGGATAGGATTAGTGGTTGGTATCCAAAAATACCTCCTCTATAATCAATAAAAACAACAATTAATCTTTTTGAGTGATGCTAAAGCATACATTATGCTAATGGGAAACATGATGTAGTTAAAAGCAACCTTGAGTTGCCGATGGACCAAAAACTTCGTTAAATATAAACGGTTTGCGTGATTCTTTGCCATTCTTAGAAAGGGTGATAATTTCAATGCACTCCTCATATCGACAATACTTGATTAACCTGCTTGTACAGGTAAGAAGGGTCTCACTCCGCAATAATCCCTTATGCTTCCTAATGGACAGATGAAAAGATATTCATGAGTTCTTTGTCATGTAGTAAACCCTTATCATTACTGCTTCACTCGGCCGTAAACCCTTATCGTTGTTTATCATATTTTTAATTTTTTCATGTAGTAATTTAGGTAGAGAGTCTTGTCTTTATTTATTTTTGTCATGTAGTAAGTAACGTTAACACTCTCTACCTAAACTTCATCTCCAACCCCTCAATATCTTATTCAACACTTTTTATTGGGCTTTTAAATAAAGTGGTCATGTGGCCATGTTTTTGTAATATATTTCAGAAAATTGCCTTTTTTTTCTTCCAATGTTCATATATAAAGTGGCTGGGATTGACATTTTCCATCCCGTTTTTTTTCAAAAAACAGGTAACGACTGTTAAATGCACATGTGTCAATTAACCACTTTAGTAAAAGACATTTTACTCCTCGACTGAGTAACTCATAGAGTTCGTTGCTTAAACCGGTTCGAGTCAACTCGGTGACTCGTAACACGTGATTTAAACGTGATGCTTTGTAACGGTCGGATTGAAACGTGTCATCAATCTATCCAAAAAAAAATCAAGGGACCAGATTTCATCCCTTTTATAACGGTCTTCTTCTTCAGCTTCACTTCCTCTATAAATTGCAGAGAAGAACCCTAATTCTCTCTTACCAAATAGCTCAAAAATCCCCCACAATATAAAGACATGAGCCAAAGTTTTACAAATTCTTCGGATAGTAGTAGCAGTACCAACAAGGTAAGAGTAAAAAAAATCATAATTTTATGTTCTATCTGTGAACAGGTAAGCCATGATCCAAAGATCTATCCTTGGATTTATTCCAGGTGCAAATATATACCATGTAATGGTATCAGGCAATTATTGTGCTCAAAAACAAAAGAAACAAATGGAAAGATGTTTTTAAAGTGTTCAATTTCAACTTGTCAATACTTCGAATGGTTTGACGATGCCATGGATCCTGTCAAATGCAAGATGGTGAAATTACCAGTAGAAAATGGTTGTTACGCTTGCGGAGAAGCTGGTCACTGCTTCAAAAACTGCCCACTGCAAAATCAAACCTGCAACAAAGATCACTGCAAATCAAAGATGGAGATGAATTTTTTCAAGAATGAACACAACAAGAACATAACATACCTCACTTGCACAGTTTGTGATGGTTTTAAGTGGGTTTCAGATGAAGTCTTCCATTGCTACAAAAAACAGAATTATGCATTCAAGTTTACAATTTAATGCCATATGTAAGGAACTTAACAATCTGAAAATGTAACTTGCAAATGTACTAACAAACAAGCCCATTTTTCATTCATAATTAAGTCAAGTCTGCAAAAGAAATATTGTCTGATTTCTACTTAGCCTTCTTAAACACAAACATTATCTTAAACCAAAAGCAAAAGACTGCAAACACAAAAAACAAATGTAAAAGAAAAAAAAAGAAAAAATCTCAAATCATTTCTTCTTAGCCTTTCCATTTCCCTTTCCTTGTTTTATATTCTGAGATACAAATTCAATGCCAAAAAAGTTCTGAGACAGGCTAGGTCCAGTAGAAGATGGTGCTCTAGTTATGTGACTGCTAGGTCCTATATAACATTCACCAACAACTTAGCTGCAGCCTTAACTTTGCTGGTTTGACTTGTCTGTGTGTTGGTGAAAGTGAAGTTCTCTGCATCATATTCATTCCTTTGCCTCTTTGCAGTTGGATTAGATCCAACTTCACCACCAGCACATGTTCTTTTGTTGTGATTAGTAATCTGTCCACGTTTCCCACACCTCATTTTCCTCTTCTCCACATGAGGTTCATCATAACTTTTAATCCTTTTGCTTTTAGGTCTTCTAGCTTTCCTTCTGTGAGGAGGGTTTAAGAGCTTGTTGTCCATCTTTGGCTGCAACAAGAAAGAGAAAAGAGATAAGAGATAAGGCAGATACATAGTGCTCATGAAACCCTAAACATATTGATAAGACTTCTATCAAGTTGAGAATATAAATAAGGGCCCAATAAATATAAAATAGTACCTCCACCCATTCACTTTTATCATCTAGTGGAGTAAAAGTTGGTGCATATGTGGCCTTATAGTTTTCTACTGAATAGTAATCACTGCGGTACCTGCTTAAGCCCAGTATTTAAAGGTTAGTGCTATGTACATTTAACTAGAAAAGTGCACACAAAAAACTAGAAAAGCTACAGAGTTCAAAGAAAAAAGTCTTACTTTCTCCAATGTGGCCTTATTGTATGCAATGCACTCATCGGATACATATAGGGGAACCCCCCTCAACTGCCATTGAAACGAGAGCAAGTCTTGGCAGGGATTTTCACTGTGAACACAGAGTTCTTTGGACTAGTCACCATATATAACTCTCCAGCCACACAAGGGTCAACACCATAATCAGTCACAAACAACAACATTTTTTTTATCAACTTAACAACACTAGGAACCAAATTTCCATCTACCCATGATGCATATCAGTCCTCCTATTGTACCATGTACCCATCACTAAGTTAGCATACATTATGCCTATCATGATAATTGGTTTATTTCTCATCTTGCAGATCATATTGTTAAAAGACTCTGAAAATTTGTTATTGTTCACAACAGTGAATAGGGTTAAAAAAGGCCATGGACCATGTAGCAGGATCTTCTCTGTTAAGAAAAGCACCAGCTGCATCATTCTCTTTCATAATATTGTCCAAATGTTACTGCACATCCAATATATAGATAACAACTATCATTTTCCTGACATGAAACCAACAACTATCTTAAATTCACTATCAAACAGTGCATAAAACCAACAATAACTACCTGAAAATGCCTTTCTTTGTATGCTTTTGCTGCATTCCACAAAGAAGCATGTAATTCAAGACCCTTGTAATACTTCTTGAAATTTTTGTATAAATGTTTGCATTCATTTTAACACATTGCAAGTAAAGTATGCCTTAAAATGATGTAGGGAAAAACAAAACAAGCAAAGTTACAAAAGAAATTTATCTCCAACAGTATCTGTAGTGATGGCCAGGGAAGACTATAACAACAGCTTCCAATAACCCTTTATGCCTATCTGAAATGAAAGTCACTTTCACTGGATGTGTTAAGATGGAAGCCTGCAAATGCTTCAAAAAAATGACTAACCCATACCCAACATTACTAACCCATTTTGTCTATCAAGTGCAGTTGTAGCCATCAATACTCCCCCAAACTTTCATGTTAGATGACAGGCATCAAGCCCTATAACTCCCCTGCAGCCTTGGAGAAAACCTCTCATTGCATGTTCAAATGAGAGTGTCATACTTTCAAATGTGTTTTCCTTAGTGTCAAATGTGAACTTAGCAACAGATCCTTCATTACACTTGGTAGGATGGTACTTCATTATACCTCACTTTGTAATTCCCATAAAATGACTCTAAAACTAGATTCCTAGCCTTCCATGCACACTGTACGGTATATTGACTCTCCTTTCATCCTATGTAGTCAATTTCAGCCATCTCGGCCGAAATTCCGCCGATTTTTCCCTTTTCGGCTAATAGCAAAGCGAAACAAGCAATTTCGGCGAAACGGAAAGTGACCGAAATTCCACCGAAATTCCCCCGAAATTCTCGAAGTAAGTCTATGTATCCAACTAACTCGGAGTATGATGGATATGATACTGATGAATTGATGTTGGACACCCAAAACGAGCTACTCGGTGGTGTCGGGAATGATGGAATTACTCCAGATGATGATATCTATGATGATTCAAATTATCTTGATTAGAATTGTAATATCCTTGTTGTACACTTGTACTTCTCTCTTTTGTTTAAAAAAGACTTCCAGTTCCAGGACAATCAGTACTCTTTTATTGTTTTCTCTTTTGTTCAAAAAAGATTTCGAGGAAAAATTAGTAAAGTGTTCGCACTTTTGTGTTTTCTTAATGAATATTTGTTTCTTTTGGATATTATTTCATTATATCTTAACATATCTGGAAATTATATATATAAAAGTTGGAACCGAAATTACACCGAGATTTGAAAACGGAATCTCCCCGAGACAACGTTGTACCAGTGTCTCGCTCGGGACCAAGATGAACCGAAATCCGAGATTAACTACCTTGCTTTCATCTAAGAAGTCTTCCTTGATTTTGTAAGGGTCTGGAATAACCTTTTTAGGCTTATTCTTTAACTGATCAAGCACAAAATCTTTTACAAAATAAGGATCAGCAGATCTATTCCTATCTTTGTGATCCCATGTACAAGTGTGTTCCAAATTCACTTTCCTAAGAACAAAAGTCTTCTTACCCTCCTTCTTGCTAGCATACACAAACCAATGACATTCATGTTCTTTTTTAGACCTACACTCAGCCTTAATTCTAAATGGATTACTTATATCCAACTTAAATTGACACTTATTAGCAACATAATTACCTCTAAGATGTTTCTTAAATGCATGTTTACTTGCAAATCTAGTTTTTACTTCCATTTTGGTAGGATCTACTGGAGTAAATACCTCTTCTTCGGGGAATAGATCAACTTCATGCTCAACCTTCATGCACTCACAAAAATCATCACCAAATTGATCCATGTAAGCAGGTCTTTCATCCACATCCTTACATGCACATTCAGGATTGCCATCAGTACCACACAATAACTCTGAATTACTGAAAATTTAATAATAACTAAAATAAATGAAATAAGTTATAAATGAAATATACCTTTGTCCTCTTCTTATTTTTCTTCTTCTTCTTCTTTTTTGTCTTCTTATTCTTATTGCTCTTCTTCATCTAACCCATACTCATTGTCTTCATCAATATAGAATATTGCAGGAGCTTATGGATCCTCAATTGGGTGACATTCATCTATATTGATATTTTCTAGTTGAATATTCTCTACATCTTCAACAAACTTAACTTTATCTGTAGCTTTCACCCAATATGCAACATCAAATATATCATCATCGAGGTCAACAGCTGGGGCTAGTTTTTACTGACTGTAACCAATGCTACTGGCCTGAGAATGTTTGGAAATGGATACCTCTTCAGCTTGTTGTAGCAAATCATTAAAACTCATCTTTCTTGATGCACCTTGTGGTAATTTATCCACATTATTTAACCTTGAGGGATCTTTTAGGTGTAGTTTTCTTACTAACTCTCTTATTTGGTGTAGTCTTTGGAGTCCCAAACACTGTATCCTTCATCCCCATCCACAAAAATATACACCCCCTATCATTCACAAAAGAATCCTCCAAAAAATTATCAAAATTATCATTATTAATTAATGGCTCCGGCAAACATGGATCCTTAAACCAATATAATGTTAGTTTGTCTTTAACATCCAAAGAAAAACTAGTATACACCATATACTCAAGATTCCTCAACTCTGTTTCATCTCTATGGCAATCAGGAAATACCAATGTCTCATTCCTTGGCTCCATATATACACTAATATTCCTCAATTTGAACAGATTGCAACACAAATGAAAAAAATCAGATATACTATGTAGAAATTTGGAAGGTAAACATATAAATTATCAGAACACTATCAACTATCAGAGTTTCCATAAACATATAAACTATCAGAACCTTGCATATCAACTATCAAATGAGACTAGCATTTAAAATTTTGATGATTGCAAGTAGACCAAGCAAAGGAAGCATTCATAAATAGTATCACTATTATGGGGGACAAATATATCTCTACAAACATAAGAAGAAAACACAAGTGTCTATTCAATCACTGAAACTGAAATTGAAACCTAAATATCCCAAATTAGCCCTAATTAACCAATAATTAGTAAAACAAATACTCAATCACGTGAAGATTATCCTAATTAAACAAATAACATCTGATTTTCATTTCAAGTAAAACCTAATTACAAAAGGGGGGAAAACAGAAACCCTAGAAATACAAAACAAAAATCAATCAATCAATTAATAATCAAACATTGATATTCATCATATATTAAGTCATGGGTTGCGTTAATTTTACCTGGATTCAGAGTATTTCAACCCCGCTTTGTACCTCATCAAAATCAAAATCTTATCTGAAACCCTAAATATTCAGTGCATGTCTTGTCTTCACTAACATCTACGTATTGAATCAATTGTTCACTAATAATCAGTCTTACTGTCTCTTTTAATAACTAGTTGCAATCAATCAGTAACCCTAGATTCGCCAGAAGAGAAGGATGAAGGAGAAAGAACGAAGGTAAAACTCGAGAGAGAGAAAGAGACAGAAAGAAATGGTTAGGTTAACACGAAACCCGTCTCTTATTATGGTAAGGCTAACGTGGTGATTTACTAGGACGAGTTTGACGTTGTCAAAGGTTGTGACCAAATTGGTGGGTCCAGCTGTTATATCTAACAGAATGGCCACTTTTTAGAAATTTAAATTTTGTGGCCGGTTTATTAATTATATGGATGGAAGCTGGGTAGTTTGTTAATTTTCCCATTTAAGTTTAGGACAAAAGATGATGTGGACATAATATCCAAGATCATGAAGAAAGTGCATATGATTTCATTCGCATATTCAGACCGAGTATAACATTGTTATTTTTGAATCATGTATGAATTATGTAGAATGAGCATGATATTTTGGATGTCATCCATGCATGCTTCTTACAGTTTTATTTTCGGTGTACTACACAAACTAGTCAAATACACCACTCCAACATGGGCATGTGGTGCAACTAGTTTCATGATATGAGTATCGATTAGAGATTCGGCTTCACTATTATTTTCTTTCGATAGTTCCTCGTCATTATTTTTTTCTTTTGGTATTTCATTTTTATCATCAATATATACCATTATGGCCGAGGAATGCATGCTAGAAAAATCCACTACAACTAAACTGATGTACGTGGAATAATAAGTATGTACCTCCAAGATACGCACGTAAAGTAGGTCTATACCATCAGGTATGCAACAAAATTTGACCTGTACCAGTTATGTACACAACAAATAGTTATGTATCTAGTTTCAGGATAGTCTTATAGATGTTGGTAGATTCATGTGGCAAGCATACTAGATAAGGTAACTATCGACTTAGGCCTAATTACTATTGGAAATATGAATAACTAAGATGTACGTGGTTAATTTGAGAACTATGCGATTTATTTAAGGTCAATTTTTTTTGAATCCCAACTAAATAAGGGGTGTCTAAACAAGGTAAAAGTACCGAGTTACCCTCACCAACAAGGTAAAAGTACCGACTTACCCTCACCATTAAAACTTAATCTCAGTTTTCATTCTTCTCAAATTGAGAATTATTTAAATCATATCTCTCACAAACTAAAACCTAACTATGTCTATCAATGCGAACTACATCTATCAATTTAAAAGAAATATGATACCCCTATTTTTTTATTTTATTTTCAAACTAAACATCGTCGATTCCAACCCAATACTGTTAATTATGCTTGTAATTTGGTTTATCCATTTAAAATTGAAAATATCGTTTTTTTGTGTTTAACTAGACTCGGTCGATGTTCATGACCACGTCGACCTATTGAAATTGAGTCTTCGTGGTTAACAGGCATATACCAATAATTGATTGGTATGGGCATTCATATCGGACGATTCTAGATATAGGAAATGCTCAATTTTTTGGTAGGTTTCTAAGCCTATCATCGGCCATTATTAACCTCTATATATATGCCGATTTTGGTTTGATTTAAAAAGAAAGAACTTAGTTTTTATGACCGGTTTACATGAGGCGCCATATATGCAGATTTATTATTATAATTTTCATAAAATATTAAAATCATACTCGATCTGAGAACGCGTATAACATACTCATTTTTGTAATCATGTATGATTCATGTAGAATGAGGACGATAATTTTGGATGTCATCCATGCATGCTTCTAACATCTTTACTTTCGGTGTACTACACAAACTTGTCAAACACACCACCCCAAAACGGGAACTTGGTGCAACTAGTTTCATGATAATCATCCTATGATACGAGTATCGGTTAGAGATTCGTCTTCCATTATTTTATTTTGATAATTCCTCGTCATAATTTTTTTTTTATGATATTTCATTTTTATCATCAATATATTTTAGAATGGTTGAGGATTAAATCTAAGAACAATCCACTACAACAAAATAGATGTATACCAAATAAGTATACCTAAAAAGATGGATGTGCACTAACCAGGTATGAGGAAAAATAAGTATGTACCTCCAAGGTACACGCCTAAAGTAGGTGTATATCATCAAGTATGCAACAAAGTTTGATTTGTACCAGCTAAGTACACAACAAATAGTTAGGATTCTAGTTTCAGGATAGACTTATAGATGTTGGTAGATTCTTATGGAAAGCATATCAGATTAGGTAACTTTCGACTTAGGATTAATTACTATTGGAAATATGAATACCAATAGGAGTACATGGTTAATTTGAGGACTATGCGATTTATTTTAGGACAATAAATTTTGCATCCCACCTAGAATAATGGATAAAGGGTATCTAAACTAAGTTAAAGTACTAAGTTACCCTCACAATTAAAATTTTATATCATGTTTAATTCTTCTAAAATTTAAAAACTATTTAAATCATGTCTCTCACAAACTGAAACCTAACCATGTCTATCAATGCGAACAACATCTATCGATTTAAAAGAAATTTCATTCCCTATTTAAATCATGTCTCTCGCAAACTGAAACCTAACCATGTCTATCAATGCGAACAACATCTATCAATTTAAAAGAAATTTCATTCCCTTATTTATTTATTTTTTTCAAACTAAACATCGTTGATTGCAACCCATTAATGTTAATTATACTTGTAATTTGGTTTATCCATTTAAAAATTGAAAATGAAAAAAATAATCTTGGTTTTCTGTGGTTAACTAGACTCGGTCGATGTTCATGTCCATATTGACCGATTCTTAAAATAATCGGTCGATGTTCATGACCATGTCGACCGATTGTACTTGAATTTTCGTGGTTAACGGGCATTTATCCATAATTGGTGGGTGTGAGCATCATACCGGACGATTCCAGATAAGAAATTTTCAGTTTTTCCGTAGGTTTTTCCGTAGGTTTTTAAACCTACAATCGGCCATTATAAAACTCTATATATACCGATTTTGTTTTTGATTAAAAAATGAAGAACTTAGTTTTCATATTCAGTTGATATAAGACGATATATATATATAGATATATTATTATTATAATTCTCGAAAAATTAAAATCATACTCGATCTGAGAACGTGTATGATTTCGTACGCATATTCAGACCGAGTATAACATACTTATTTTTGAATCATGTATGAATTATGTAGAATGAGCATGATATTTTGGATGTCATCCATATATACTTCTGACATTTTTATTTTCGGTGTACAACACAAACTTTTCAAGTACACCACTCCTAAATGGGCATGTGGTGTACATAGTTTCATGATATGAGTATCGATTATAGATTCGTCTTCACCATTATTTTCCTTTGATATTTCCTCGTCATAATATTTTTATTTTGGTATTTCATCTTTATCATCACTATTTTCCATTTTGGTCAAGGATTGCATGCTAGGATAATCCAGTACAACAATATATATGTACATCAAACAAGTATACTCAAAAAAAATGGATGTGTACTAACTAGGTACATGGGAAATAAGTACGTACCTCCAAGGTACACACCTAAAGTAAGTGTATACCACCAGGTATGCAACCAAATTTAATTTTTACCAGCTACGTACAAAATAAATAGTTATGTATCTAGTTTCAAGATCGTCTTATAGATGTTGGTAGATTCATGTGGCAAGCATACCAGATAATGTAACTATCGACTTAACCCTAATTACTATTGAAAATATGAATAAATATGATCTACATGGTTACTTTGAGGACTATGTAATATATTTGAAGACAATGAGTTTTGAATCCCATCTAAATAAGGAATAAGGGGTGTCTAAACAAGGTAAAAGTACTGAGTAAACCTCACCATTAAAAATTAATCTCAGGTCTTATTCTTCTAACATTGACAACTATTTAAAACATGTCTCTCACAAACTAAAACCAAACTATGTCTATATATACGAACTACATCTATCAATCTAAAAAAAATATTCTTCCCCTATTTTTTTCCCCAAACTAAACATCGTTGATGGCAACTCATTCTTGTTAATTATGCTTGTAATTTGGTTTATTTATTTAAAAATTAAAAATGACAAAAAAATATCGGTCTTCTGTGTTTAACTAGACTCGGTCGATGTTCATGACCACGTCGACCCTTTGTACTTGAGTTTTTGTGGTTGAAGGGGATCTACCTAGAATTAGTATGTATGGGCATTCATATCGGACGATTCTAGATAAAGGAAATGCTCAATTTTTCTGTAGGTTTTTAAGCCTATAATAGGCCATTATGTTAGTTAACGACTTGAAGACTTCATTGGGATTCTGAAGCCAGATCAACCTATTTTCTCTGTAGTTGCGTATTATGATCTTACTTGTTCTATCGTATTGAGTACTATCTTCTCTAAGATTGGCTCGAGATTTATCTCTGATGGGTAAGATATAAAATGGTTCTTGTGCACCTTGAATTATCATAAGACGAAACAAAACTTCATAGGGATTTCTGTGGGAGACAGATTTATCTATCTGAATAGACTTTTATGTGGAAGACAGATTGGTTTATAATTCTTCGACTTTGGGTCATAGCAACTCTTGGTTGTGGGTGAGATCATCTAAGGGAATCAAATGCGTAAGGAACGCGACTGTACCTTGATCAATGTGAGATTGGTTAGGGCTCAACTATATTCCAGTCTGAAGTTAATCTTTTAGTAGGCTAGTGTTTGTAGCGGCTTAATACAGTGTGGTGTTCAATCTGGACTAGGTCCCAGGGTTTTTATGCATTTGCGGTTTCCTCGTTAACAAAATTTATGGTGTCTGTGTTATTTCATTTCCGCATTATATTTTATATAATTGAAATATCACAGGTTATGCGTAGTTCAATCAATTTGTAAATCCGACCTTGCTTGTTGGATAGGAATTGATTAGCGCTTGGATATTGGTCTTTGGTACCATCCAAGTTATTTCTCATATCGATCCGGCTCACAGATTTCTATCTGTTCGATTGCAGATTGATTTGAGAAATTGAGATATAACTCTTGGATACTTTTCCGTGATTGAGTCTGACTGTCTAGTTGATTCTCTTGGAATTGTATTGGAGTTGTCCATAGAGATTGCCGAATGAAATACTGGGTGTGGTTGTTAGACCCCCGCTTTTTCAATACCTATATTTAGATATGGATGAACCGTACCCAAACATGTATACTTGTTGGATCAATAATAGTTAACCAAAGTTAGCCATATTAACACTTTTTGGCTTAGCCATATTCATCTAACACTTCTAGATCAATCAATCATGATAGATAATCAAATGAATCTAATTGTGTTCAATAGAGTTGTTCAATTGTTCACCATCTCATAGAAATATTTATGAACCAATTGAATCGAAATCGGTTTGATTCATGATCGTACAAAGTACTTATACAAGAATCAATTCATGAACATTAAGCCACGGTTTGCAAACTTAATATGCATTCCTTATATCATAAATGTTTTAGTTCATGAGTATGAAAATCATACATTACCGATTTTATAAATTGATCACTGTGTTCGCAAACTGGGTATGCGAACAGCAGCTCAAGAACTTGGCCTTGACCAGCCGTTCGCAAACCCGGTTCGCGAACAACCATTCTGGACCCAACTCAGGTAAACCCTTTCGCATACTAGGTACGCAAGCAAGAGTTCCGAATCTTCTTAGGTAAATCCGTTCGCATACTAGGTACGCAAACAAGAGTTCTGGACCTGAATCATCACAATACAGTTCGCATACTGGGTATGCATACCGTGTTATATCCAGACATGGTTAATAGTTCTAAACTCTTATTTCAATCATCGAAACATCCTTGGAAGACGACAATAGTAATCTTACACATACCATTAGGTTCAAGTAATTTTCAAGTGATTGAATGATCATTACGAAACTTCCCGAGTTAACGTCAAATGACTGTCTCACACAAATCATGTAAGATATTCAAGGTAATTTTCACAGGATCATCTTTTGACTTAATATTTAGTTTCCAACAAATAAATTGTTTCCAACTAAACTCGTCAAGAATACGATGAACTTAGCTAAAGCTAAAAGCTTCCAACACATATTTCGAGAAATAGATAAGCGAGATAAACTCAGCTCAAAATATCAAATGTGTATAATGAAAGAGTCTATATAGCTATACGACTTAGTCTCTTTTAGGAGATAGAATAGAATAGACTTCTGAGTGATAGATAAGTTTGTACTCTCCACATACCTTTTGTTGATGAAGTTCCTTCAAGCTCTTTAGTAGATCTTTTTCTTTAATTGTTGAACGCCGTGAGGTCTAAATATGAACTACACATTCTATCCTAGTCCGAGACATAGCTATAAGTAGACTAAAAATCAAGTATATAGTTTTGATCAACTAAACTTGACAAACAAGCTTGAGATAACAACGCTTGCGAGTTCGACCGAGCAGTGCTCTAACAAGGGGTGTCCAAACTAGGTAAAAGTACTAAGTTACTCTCAATATTAAAATTCAATCTCAGGCTTTATTCTTCTAAAATTGAGAACTATTTAAATCATGTCTCTCACAAACTGAAACCTAACTATGTCCATATATGCGAACTACATGTATCAATTTAAGAGAAATTTTATTCCCCTACTTTTACTTTTTTTGAAACTAAACATTGTTGATTGCAACCCATTATTGTTAATTATGCTTGTAATTTGGTTTATCCATTTAAAATTTGAAAATGACAAAAAATCTTGGTTTTCTGTTTTTAACTAGACTCTGTCGATGTTCATGTCCATATTGACCGATTCTTATAATAAAAATCGATCGATGTTCATGACCAGGTCGACCCGATTGTTCCTGAGTTTTTTTGGTTGACGGGCATCGACCTAAAATGCGAGCATTCATATCGGACGTTTTTAGATATAAAAAAATGTTCAATTTTTCCCTAGGGTTTTCAGCCTACAATTGGCCATTATGAAACTCTATGTATGTCGATTTTGTATTTGATTTCAAAAATGATGAACCTAGTTTTCGTAATCGGTAGATATAAGACGCTATCTATTTAGATTGTTTATTATAATTTTTGAAATATTAAAATCATACTCAATCTGAGAATGCATGCGCTTTCATACGCATATTCAAACCGCGTATAACATACTTATATTTGAATCATGTATGAATTATGTAGAATGAGCATGATATTTTGGATGTCATTCATGCATGCTTCTATCGTTTTTATTTTTGTTGTACGACACAAACTTGTCAAATGTACACCACCCCAAAACGGGAATGTGGTGCAACTAGCTAGTTTCATAATATGGGTATCGCTTAGAGATTCGTTTTTACCAACAACAAAAAAATTCTATAGTTCCCCCTCATAATTTTTTTTCTTTTGTTATTTCCTCTTTAGCATCATTATTTTACATTATGGTTGAGGATTGCATGCTAGAACAATCCACTACAACAAAATAGATGTACACCTAACAAGTATACCCCAAAAAATGGATGTGTAGTTATCGGGTCCGTGGAAAATTAATACGTACCTCCAAGGAACAAACCTAAAGTAGGTGTATACCACCACGTATGAAACAAAATTTGATCGGTTCCAGCTACGTACACAATAAATAGATATGTATCTGATTTCAGGATAAACTTATAAATATTGGTAGATTCATGTGTCAAGCATACCAGATAAGGTAACTATCTACTTTGAAAAGACGAGGGTACCCAAATGCACCACAATCTTTTTGTTTCAACCTATAAGTCCTTTTACCAAGTGTGATTGTCTATGGACAAAGTCGATATAATAAAACAACTTCGGTATTCACACTTTGTGTGATTATCTACCGATACGAGATCGAGACAATACGACTACCAAAGTGTGATACTTGATAATAGGTTCGGACTTAAAAAAACTCTATAAGATCACTATCAAGTATAACGGAGTTAACGAAAAATGCAGTTTACTTTAAATCATATAAACAAATATAATTGCGGAAAACAAAAATAAATCACACAAGAAGATTTTGTTAACGAGGAAAACTGCTAGTGTAGAAAAACCCCGGGACCTAGTCCAGAATTGAATACTCTTAGAATTAAGCCGCTATACAAAATCTAAACTAACTTCGTATAGTTGAGACCAACCAACTATCCCTAGTTCACTTAGTTTCCTCGGTATCCATGCGCTTCCGACTTCGAAGGTCACGCACTAGTATAATTCCTTTGAATCATATTCCAAACAGTAAAGGAAAAACAAATCGGTTTGGTAACAACTCTATTGATTCTTTCAAGATAAAGATATCTCAATTCATATGCAAAGGCTCTTCCGTTTAATCTAATAAACTTCTTTGCCTAGTTAGATCAATCTATCCAATAAGTACAAAAGCAGTTAAGTTTAGATTCGCAATCAATCAATATAGATCTCAAGAGAAACAATAAAGTGATGCTATTGATGGGGAAAAACTATTTGCTGGTTTTTCAGGGAATGGAGAGACAACCATGTGGACGTAGGCTCCTCAACCGAGAAAACTTCCTAACCTCAAACAGATGCACTGAATGGGAGTGCTTTGAGTTTGAGAGATCAATCTGTAGGACTTCGGCCTAAACCAAGAAAATGGCCGTTGCAGAGTCAATTCGGTCACAAAGAGGGAAGAGGGTTGATATGTATGAGGGAAGCTGAGAAGTGTGAGAGATCAATGGTGATCAAGGATTGTGAATGTTTTTAGAGTTTCTGCAAGTTTTCTATGAATTGTTGAGTTAGAATAAGTTCTGGTTGATTAATTGAATTCATGAAAGTGATTGCTCAAATCAGAATTCTTCCTGTTGTTCATTCGTGGATTCAGAGACTTATTTATATTTCCAGAATAGTAAACACATTGATATCCAGTAAGTGTGACGATTGCTCGAGTGAAAGAGTGGGAAAGTGGGAAATCGTGGTTTAACCAGTTCCAGGTTGTGCGGAGACTTGGTTGATTGTCCACCCACTACTTTGCTAACTCCCTCAACTGCTTGCATGACTTACTCACATTTCTCATCGTGGATGAACATACGTGCCGTAGGCCACCAGACCAAAACCCTAATTAATATCCCCTATGTGACGTGATTGATATCTCACGAACGTGGAGTCAGCAAAGCAAGCGTGTATTTGATCAGTCAATCGTTGACTTGATTAGACGATGAGTCTAAGTATTGTGTTAAGTCGAGCATGATTGTTGAATACTCTAGGATTCATGAATTGAACATATCTGTTGGGACGTATAGTTCTCGAATGAATGATGTTGATAATTGAATCAACATAATGAATATTGATAGTCTGAGCAAATATTGCTCGTCTGAGCAAATATTGCTCGTATGATGAATTGTTGAATATTGATAGTTGAATCAATATTCAAGCATTTGAGCAAATATTGCTCATTCGATGAATTACTGAATATTGATAGTTGAATCAATATTCGAGCATATGAGCAAATATTGCTCATTTGATAAATTATTGAATATTGATAGTTGGATCAATATTCGAGCATCTGAGCAAGTATTGCTCATTCGATAAATTACTTAATATTGATAGATGGATCAATATTCGAGCATCTGATCAAGTATTTCTCATTCGATAAATTACTTAATATTGATAGTTGGATCAATATTCGAGCATCTGAGCAAGTATTGCTCATTCGATAAATTATTGGATATTGATGGTTGAATCAATATTCGAGCATCTGAGCAAGTATTACTCATTTGATAAATTACTGAATATTGATAGTTGGATCAATATTCGAGCATCTGAGCAAGTATTGCTCATTAGGTAAATTACTGGTAACGCGACCAAATAAAACATTAATTAAAATATTGGTAGCTGGACCAAATATTATAGATGTTGATTGCTGGATCAACATAAAATTATTAGTGTTTGAACTCACTCAGAATTATGATTTACAGAGCATTTGTTCGAAACCCTAATCTTGATCAATTGCCGATCAATTGATGATTTACTGAAAATGAGTTATTAAGTGAAAGAGGAACCGGCTACATGGGATGATGGTTGACCATGTAGCGCCCAAGTGCTCGAGTGAGCATGCACCAAAGTCCTTTGTTGACCAGTTGGTGAAAGGATGATCAAATGCTGGTTTAATCATTTATTAAAATAGTACTCATGTGAGCATTAGGTAGTAAAACCTAGTTATGGAAAGATGAGGAACCGAACAAGGGGTCATGGGACCGACCTTTGGTGGTCGTGGGACCAGCTGACGATCGATTGAGCGAGTCCCAAGTTGGTTGGAGAGAGTTTGGACCCAATATGAACAGTTGAGAGATAATTAGGTCAAAATTATGAAAGAGTATGGGACCGGCTCCGTGCAATCCTAAGGGCCGACCTTGGTCGGTCAAGGTGGCATTCCCGTGTCACCATACTGCCCATGTCTCAGTCCTGAGAGTTTTGGTATTTTCTGGTGCACGTTTGAGCAATATTTTGGATTTTCAGAAGAGTTTGATCTTGACTGAAACTCTAAATTTTGCTCAAATGAGCAAGTATAACTTTGCTCATGCCACCGATATTTTGAGAATATTAAAATAATAATATTTTAATTTTTGCCGTGAGAAGCCTAGTCGGTCATGTGACCATTTGACTTTTGGTTTTTTCATGATTTGAGCGATATTTGAGAAAATATTGAAAAACTAGGGTTTTCGCTTAAACGATGGAGTTCCATGAGATGAAGGAAATAATAATATGAGAAAATAATGGATTGTAAGGTGTGGGACCGGCCACGTCTAGGGCATGACCGGACGGCTAGGAGGCCCGGTCCCGTGACACCTTTCCCTATTTTCGTTTGATGAAAGTATGGAGAAACTAAGAGTTTCGCTCAAACAAGGGAGTTTGCTCAAATGAAGGAGTCTTCATGAGATGAGGGGAATAATATATTAAAATAATATAGCGGAAGAGGGGGCCGGCTACGGCGGCATGACCGGCCGGCCGGTGGGCCCGGTCCCACGACTCTTGTTTATTTTATTTAATATTATTTTCCTTTATAAGTTCCTCGTTCGTCCATATTTTGAATTCCCGTTCGGGTGATCGTTCGTGCATTATTGTCAAGTACACTTGCACCATTTTCTCGGGGCTTACTCGATGATGGCCCAGATGCCCAATCGGTGAATATTTATTACTGATTCATGAAATTCAGCTGAGACTAATTCATGAAACGAAGTAATAAAAATTAATTGAGTATCTATTACTAATCCATAGAATTCAGCTTAGAATTCAGGGAACGGAGTAATGAGATAAAATGGTTATCTATTACTAATCTATGGGATCCAGCTGAGGATCAGCCATGGAACGGAGTAATGAGATATAATAGATTATTTTTTAGGAATTCAGTTGATGAATGACACGCTAGAATTAATATATTTGTAGAATCGAGATATGAGATAATTGAAGCATCATATTCGTTCTAAGGGGTGTATAGTCAGGGAACAACGAGCAGCGTGACGTCCTGAAGGCGTTAAGCTCTCTAACAAACATTATGTCTAGGAACCGCCCAATCATTAAGAGATTCTATACATGGTCTCTCTACGTAGTCAAGGAACAATGAGCAGCATGACGTCCTGAAGGCGTTAAGCTCTCTAACAAACATTATGTCTAGGAGCCGCCAAATCATTTTGATTCTATGTAGAGGTGATGATGAAATGTGTGAAGCATCGAATGCTCAGCTGACAGGCCTTTCGAGAAACATGTTCATCATAGCTCTGAGAGGAATGTTCGCTCAGTCAGAGATCGTGAAATGGTTCACGGATCATAAAATATGAATCATCACATACAATCCTGAAGCCGGGTCAGAAACATGCAGTATCATGATTTTACGATTTTAGTCCTTGCCGAAAATCCACCATCAACATTATGTCCCCTGCTTAGTAAGGGACAGTCATGTTCCGCAGTAAGCACTAGATGGTGATTTTCTAATGGACGAGATAAGTAGTTAAACTTAGGCGTACAAAGGCATTTTCAGAATCCCCGATTTGCTCCAATGATGTCATGTACGGGCAAATGCCCAAATAAGGACCCTGTCATTATGATAGAGTGTCATCCCGTGAGTACGGAGAGATGAAGCACTGTTGATTTGGATGGTCAGACGTCCATTTTTGGTCGGTTTAGCGTTTACAGGCTCGGGCCCACAAAAGGAAATCTTTGTTTTAGGAACAAACGTTCGTTCGTTCGTTCGTTTAAGAAACAAACAATGATCCCTAGCATCAGAGAGATTTTTTTTAAAAAAATATACCTGAGTCTAATGATAAATTTTTTGTCTATGAGCTTTCACGAAAACCAAGATTTTATTTTTTAAATATGTGAGATTTCACAAAATGGAATAAACTCTCGTTTCAAAGGTGGATGCTCGTACGAGAGAAAAAGTTTTTTTTTTTTTTTTTTTTTACGTGAGTTTCACATTAAATATATATATATGTATATTTTTAAAATCACTGTTTTGATTTTGAACAACTGTTGAAAGTAGACAATTATACATGGTGAAATAATGTCTGTATGTGAGTTTTCACAATTGTAGAATGGACGTTTGTCCAATTTTTGAAAAATCAGTGGACGTTCACGTAGTAAAACTTTACGTGGGTTGTTCACGGTTTTATGAAAACCAATTTATGATTTTTGAATGATGGACCTTGGTCGTCTTTGCAGGTTTGAAGAAACGAGCAAGTTTTTGAAACTTTTGTGCTAATTGTTCACTACTGTTAGTGAAATTTTAAACAGGTAAGAGTTGGATTGTTACCATTTTTGTTGCGTGTTTGTTATTGGTATATCCATGACTCCATGCCTTTCGCCTCAGATAATAGTGACTTCCAGTTACAACCACCCTTCTGGCTCTTCCAGGGAACGTTCCAGAAATATCAAGTCAAAGATGAAGACTTCTGCAGATGTTCATGCCAAGGTGAATCAACCTTTCAGAGATGCTGGAAAGATGATACATGGTATGTCTCTTGATCATCTGAGAGTGGTTTGTGCTAAGATATATGCTTTCTTGGTCTTAGCTGATGCGAAGGGAAAACAGAGACGTGATGAAATATCACAGAAGAAAATAGCTGAAGATGAAAAGCTAATATCTCGTCAGCAGAAGCACCGCCGACTTCAGCAAGTGAGATTATCGGCTGAAGATGAAGTTCGGCCTTGCGTTGATGGTGTAGCTCCTGATTCAGATATGGATGAATGAAGAATTTCGTCATAATTCGTCATCAGAAAATTCAGAAGTTAGGTCTTCGTTGAAAATGCTGTAGAATCTTCATACGATGTACGTCTTTGATGATCTACCCTAGCTTTTTGATGCCCAGGAAATTTCCTAGATTTATCAAAGAAGCCTTTTGAGTTTTGAGCACGTTTAGTGGTCGAAATCAACGAAACAGTAAACTTCCATGAAGTCTTCAGAATTTTTTCAGCTGTCATATAGTTTGATGTTTCAGCCACATCTTTTTGCTCATTATCCAATTAATGTGAATTTGGATATGTTGTAGAGGACATCCATACAAAGGGCATGGTATATGACCCATCCCTAAATTATTTACCAATTGCTCCCAGATCGCTGCTTTGTGAAGGACAGTGTAAAATTGTCTTCAGACGAGCTTGTTATAAAACACCCATGTTGTGTCTTTAGACCATTTGCTTGTGTCTTGAATGCTTGATGAAGGATTTCAATGCCATTGATTAATTTTCATTCTGAACCCCTTGGTTGATACATGAGCCTGGTGCTTGCAGTACCATTTTTTTGTTTCTGTCAGTCGTAGAAACATCACTTCTGAAATCCTAGTCACAGGATCATAACTGAGGTTGCTCTCAAGAAGGGATGATGTAATGACCATGGTTGTATGTCCCGGTTGTTTCATGATAAATGATTAGCATATGCGAGCTTGATGTCAGTCACGAGTCTTGAACTATGAAACTGATCGTCATGATCAGTGGATCGTTAGTCCCTAGTATTTTGTTAAATCTCCTTTTCGTTTTTCCTTCTTCTGGCAAGACCTGGTGGACATCGATCGACTGTGAAGGTAATGAATCCCGTCTAAGAATTGCTGCTTGCATGTTGTATGCTCTGGAAGCTGTAGGAACCTCATACGACGTCAGAATTCGGTGCTTGACCCCAACTTTTGAAGCTAAGAGACTGAGGAATCATATGCATAAAGAATCCTTCAGTTTGGAGATGTCTAGGGAAGTAAATGACGCATGCACATTCATAACTTGTTATCCCATGCAAATTTTTAAATTCCATAAACATAAGTGTAGAAGCCATATCTTTCTGCTCATATGTCCGATTGACGTGCCCTTTTGGTATGTTGTAGAAGAGACATAGACGAACATATTTAGTTGAGGAAGCATTGTCCCATTCCTCACCCATTGGTACTTTTTTTTGTAAACCCATGGCCTGAAGTGTGTTGTATCTCATTTGTAGAGGTGATGAAAACATCTTGTAGAAGACTTTGGATTGTGCCCGCCAGTCGTGCAAGCTTTGGGAAGACTTTCATGCGAACATGTTATCATGTTTACACATCTTGATATGAATCATTAGTTCTTGGAGAAGTCCACTTCATGTGTAACACTTCAGAGAATGGTTAGTTGATGAAGCCCTGTCATGAGGATGTTGCTCCTGAGACCGTTGTTGATGCTGAGACCATGGACGGAGTTCCTCCGAATATCCTTGTTGATGCCGATACTATGGTCGGAGTTGCTCCAGAGACCGAAAAGGCTAGAACCATGATTATCGACATAGCCTTTGCTCCTCCATCCAGTGAGCCTTTTACATTCACGAACTAGTTGGTGGGTTGAGCATCCCTAAGATGAAGGAATACTGGGAGTTCAACCAGAATTCTCCTGAATAGTATGACTTTACTATGGACTGGCTTCGTCAGTGAGTCGACGTTATTGCGGTAGATATCAGCAACAGTCTTCATTCTGGATGTGATTGGTGAAGACGGGAAGTTCCTCAGTCGTGCAGTGGCTTGTGATGTAGAGAGGTCCCGTTGATGAAGTTTTATGGAATCACATCAGGTTACAATAACTTGTTATGTGGATAACGTTTAATGAAATAGATTTGAATCGATTTCTACAATAAGATCAAGTCCCCAGTGTATGTTGAAGGAGTTTGTGCCATCCATGGATGAATGATGTTGCATCTGCTTCAGACGTATTATCATGGGATAATGAAGACTTAACAATTGTAGTTCAGTTACACTTTAATCGTGTTGGTGTTGAATCAGTATGTCATCGCTGAGATATATATGTTGAAGCTAGATGCGTCATTATCGAAGGTGTACTCTTTGATTGGGAGTACAGTTTGAAGGCTTCTGAAGAATGTAGCACTCAGAGATGAGAGGTTTTTTACTTTCAATTGGCCTTGGAGAAGTAGATGATTAACAGTTGTAGGGATTTTCTTTTGGTTTGATAGATTCAATTGCTTAATTCAAGGAGGAATTGAAAATAATGGATAAGTTAAGAAAAAATCCTAAATGCTTCAAACCTTAGCTGCTTGAGCGTTGAAGCTTCACACTCCTTAAGTGTCGAATGTCTTAGGCTTGACCGTCTCGATCTCGGGTATCTTTTGTTGATTCAGCATTCCTTTCGTTGCGGTAGTGAGATTCAACACTTGTGTAGACTTTCTGATTTTGTGGCACACATGCATGGACACTCCTGCAAGGCTATGGAGAAACGCCCAAAGTGTTCTTTGCCAAGCTTGGACATCATCACAGTAATGAATGTATAAGTGAGATGCTCGATTCAGAGAGGTGTCAGATTCAACCACTTGGTAAAATATTAATGTGGTGAAGCTACCCATTCATAACGGCTTGCGATAGCAGGGTTGCTAGAATAATTGAGTCCTCATGCTAGGATAACATGTGAGGAAATAAATGACATATACATGGGAGGAATGAGACTTGCCTGAGTGTAGAACCTATTGATGAATGCATATGCATCTTTTGCAGGTTCTTGTTTCAACCTCGTCGAAGTTCGAAATTCTTCTAAGTAATCTGACGATGGAAC
Organism: Papaver atlanticum; assembly: GCA_023531105.1. NCBI lineage: Eukaryota > Viridiplantae > Streptophyta > Magnoliopsida > Ranunculales > Papaveraceae > Papaver > Papaver atlanticum. Next base: position 300,132 of record JAJJMB010011506.1, on the reverse strand, counting down.
GTCCGCCAAATTTTATGGATCAGAACTTTCTTCGTTGGAGAGATGTGCAACCAAAGACGCTTTGTCAGTAGCCATATTTTTAGCGTGGATCCACGCTCGTTCGAGTATTGTGTCATATCTTGGATCTTCCTGATTATGTGAAACTTGGTTTGTGTCCAGGTTGAACCTATTTTCACTTTGAGAGTGATATAGCCATAAGCATCTCTGAGCGTTCCTTCGTGGTCTCTGATTGAGATGGGAGCATGAGTATCTTCTTGTCGAGTGATGCCTGTGGATCTGATGGTATTCAGTGGAATATTGTTGATGACGGTGTCAACATCGATCAACATTCTTCCAAATTCATTTCTTCTGAGATTGACTGTGGTAAGCAGTCCCCAGTCGTACATCTTTTTATCTGTGGATGGAGGCTCAGGAAGTATTTTCGGAATGAACTTGCTAAAACGATGTGATTCAGTGATGTGAACATGTCTCTCCTTTGTGCCTTCAACATATAGAGTAATTCACATATATGTTCGACCAAGGATTGAACTGCCTTTTTGATAGGTTGTTCAGAGAGAGTGAAGGTCTTGATTAGGAGAGGGTTCTGTGTACTCCTTCAGTCCCCAGTTGAAGCTATTATGTCTTAACCTTCTCTTTGAAGATACGCTTCAAAATATTGCAGTCACTTGTTGGATGATTGATGAACCTATGAAGGCGACAATACGTGGGATTCTCCATTTCTTCTTCAGTTGGCTCTCGCCTGATGAACGACAATTTGATTGCATTATCTTGAACCCAGACTTCCAGTAACTCGATAACTCCTTCATGAGAAGAGGGAAGTTTTAGTTTGTCTGATCATTTCCCCGTTCATTGATGCCGGGTCAAGGTTTGTGCATTTCAGGATTGGTTATCTTTTATTTGCGCCTTTGGAGGAGTCTGGGATGTTGGAGAAGCGTTCTGATGCTGTGTCTCGGATTTCCTTTCATTCTTTTCAGCAACAACGTTTGTTGAAGGTTGGAGATCGTATTGATTATTGACCAGGCGTCATCTGCTACGAGGTTCCTCGACCTTTGCAGACTTTGCACTTTCTAGTAAACCAGGTGCAGTAGTCGCTGATCGTTTGGCTGCTTCATGAATTTCTGAGAATGTCTAGAATCAGATATTTTCTAGTAAATCTCTATAGACCGGGGTCATTCCATTGCACAAGTATACGAGTTGTTGTTCAGTGACATTTGGATCATGAAAAAGCTTGGACTCTGAACCTTTTCACGTAATCATTGGGATGTTCATTGTTCCTCTGAAACATTCTTCCCAGGTCTGAGAGGGTGACCTGTTCTGAAACGAAGAAGTACTTTCTGCAGAAAACATTAATCAATTCTCCCAAACTAGTGATGCTTCTTGGTGCGATGTTGTTGAACCATATGTATGCTTTGCCGGTTAAGGATTTTTGAAACTCCTTCAAGCGGACAACTTGGTTGTACTCATGCTCGCCCAATGATTCCGAGAACCGAGAGACATGTTCTTGAGTATTGTCGGTTCCATCATAAAGTGTGAACGTTGAAGAAGTATAACCTTTCAGAAGAGGAACTCTCTGTATAGTAGAAGGATATGAAGGTTGGTAACGGTGGACAGATGATGTCTTGTCTCTTCCTCGAGCCTCCAAAAGCGTTCCAGGTCTTCAAGAGTGATGAAACTTGTGGATTCTTTTGCTGGTGGGTCATCTGCAGCTTTGTAGACTTCATCATCATCTACCACGTGGATTGGAGAGATTTCGGGATCAGCAGCCGGGGAAGTTTCTTTGGCTTTTCCTTTCTCCTGAGTTTTCCAAGACATTTTGTCTATGAGAGTTTTGAGATAAGTGCATAACTCCTTCTGAGTGGCAGCCATGTCAATCTGATTTTTGGCGAGAGTCTCTTGCACCTTCGTGAGATCAGCTATGGTAGGCGGATTTTCTCTGATTTATTCGGGAGACCGGCCGAAGAGAGGATTGTTTCCGATGTTGGTTTGAGGAGGTACGGTATCGCCAGCACCGTTATTGGAAGCGGGAGTAGTTTTTGGAGTACCACCACTATTGCTAGTGCTAGCATTGTTTGGGTTATGATTTGTAACTGAACCTGACCTAAGATCAACCATTTTGTGAAAGTTAGAGATTGCAACCGAGACATTAATCTCCCACTGTGGTCGCCAATCTGTAGATGGAGGGAAGCGATCTGCTAGTTTTTCAGGGAATGGAGAGACAACCGTGTGGACGGAGGCTCCTCAACCGAGCAAATTGCCTAACCTCAAATAGATGCACTACATGGGATTGTTTTGAGTTCGAGAGATCAATCTGTAGGACTCCGTCCTAAACCAAGAAAATGGTCGTTCCAGAGTCAATTCGGTCACAAAGAGGGAAGAGGGTTGATATGTAGGAGGGAAGCTGAGAAGTGTGCGAGATCAATGGTGATCAAGGATTGTGAATGTGTTTAGAGTTTCTGCAAGTTTTCTGTGAACTGTTGAGTTCGAATAAGTTCTGGTTGATCTATTGATTTCCTGAAAGTGATTGCTCGAATCAGAATTCTTCATGTTGTTCAATCATAGATTCAGAGACTTATTTATATTGCCAGAATAGTAGACACATTGATCTCCAGTAAGTGTGATGGTTGCTCGAGTGAAAGAGTGGGAAATCGTGGTTTAACCAGTTCCAGGTCGTGCGGAGACTTGGTTGATTGTCCACCCACTACTTTGCTAACTCCCTCAACTGCTTGCACGACTTACTCACATTTATCATCGTGGATGAACACACGTGTCGTAGGCCACCATACCAAAGCCCTAATTAATATCCCCCATGTGACGTGATTGATATCTCACGAACATGGAGTCTGCAAAGCAGACGTGTATTTGATCAGTCAATCGTTGACTTGATTAGACGATGAGTCTAAGTATTGTGTTCAGTCAAGCATGATTGCTGAATGCTCTAGGATTCATGAATTGAACATGTCTGCTGGGACGTATAGTTCTCGAATAAATGATGTTGATAATTGAATCAACATAATGAATATTGATTGTCTGAGCAAATATTGCTCGTATGATGAATTGTTGAATATTGGTAGTTGAATCAATATTCGAGCATATGAGCAAGTATTGCTCATTCGATAAATTACTGAATATTGATAGTTGGATCAATATTCGAGCATCTGAGCAAGTATTGCTCATTCGATAAATTACTGAATATTGATAGTTGGATCAATATTCGAGCATCTGAGCAAGTATTGCTCATTCGATAAATTACCGAATATTGATAGTTGAATCAATATTCGAGCATCTGACCAAGTATTGCTCATTCGATAAATTACTGAATATTGATAGTTGAATTAATATTCGAGCATCTGAGCAAGTATTGCTCATTCGATAAATTACTGAATATTGATAGTTGGATCAATATTCGAGCATCTGAGAAAGTATTGCTCATTCGATGAATTATTGGTAACGCGACCAAATAAAATATTAATTAAAATATTGGTAGATGGACCGAATATTATAGATGGTGATTGCCGGATCAACATAAAATTATTAGTGTTTGAACTCGCTTAGAATGATGATTTACAGAGCATTTGTTCAAAACCCTAATCTTTATCAATTGATGATTAATTACTGAAAATTAGTTACTGAGTGAAAAAGGGACCGGATGCATGGGATGATGGTCGACCATGTGGCGCCGTCCCAAGTGCTCGAGTGAGCATGAACTAAAGCCCTTTGTTGACCAGCTGGTGAAAGTGAAAAGACGAGGGTACCCAAATACACCACAATCTTTGAATTATCCACTTATAAGTCCTCTTACCGAAAGTGATTGTCTATGGATAAATTCGAGACAATACTACAAATCGGCATTCATACTTTGTGTGATCGTCTATGGATACGAGATCGAGACAATACAGCAATCAAAGTGTGATTACTTGATAATAGGTTCGGACTTAACCACACTCTATAGGATCACTATCAAGTAATACAGAGTTAACGTTTGTGTATTTTAATTTTAATTATAATCAACAATTATAATTACGGAAATAGAAAAGTAAAATACACAACAAGATTTTGTTAACGAGGAAACCGCAAATGCAGAAAAACCCTGGGACCTAGTACAGAATTGAATACTCTCAGTATCCCTGCGCTTCCAACATTCAATAAGTGCACGCACTGGAACAATTCCTTTGGGTCGTATTCCAAACATTAAATGAGAAAGTAGAACTTTGCTCTTGCGACCGATATTTTGAGAATATTTAAATAATATTATTTTAATTTTTGACGTGAGAAGCCTAGTCGGTCATGTGACCATTTGACTTTTGGCTTTTTCATGATTTGTGCGATATTTTAGAAAATATTGAAAAACTAGGGTTTTCGTTCAAACGATGGAGTTCCATGAGATGAAGGAAATAATAATATGAGAAAATAAGGGATTGTAAGGTGTGGGACAGGCCACGGATAGGGCATGACCGGGCGGCTAGGTGGCCCGGTCCCGTGACACCTTTCCCTATTTTCGTTTGATGAAAGTATGGAGAAACTAAGAGTTTCGCTCAAACGAGGGAGTTTGCTCAAATGAAGGAGTCTTCACGACAAGAGGGGAATAATATATTAAAAAGGGGTTTCGCTCAAATGGAAGAGGAGGACCGACAACGGTGGCATGACCGGCCGACCGGTGGGCCCGGTCCCACGCCTCTTGTTTATTTTATTTAATATTATATTCCTTCATAAGTTCCTCGTTCGTCCATATCCTCGTTCATGCATTATTGTCAAGTACACTTGCACTATTTTCTCGGGGGTTACTCGGTGATGGCCCAGACGCCTGATCGGTGAATATTTATTACTGATTCATGAAATTCAGCTTAGAATAATTCATGAAACGGAGTAATAAAAATTAATTGAGTATCTATTACTAATGCATAGAATTCAGCTGAGAATTCAGGAAACGGAGTAATGAGATAAAATGGTTATCAATTACTAATCTATGGGATCCAGCTGAGGATCAGCCATGGAACGGAGTAATCAGATATAATAGATTATTTTCTAGGAATTAAGTTGATGAATGATACGCTAGAATTAATCTATTTGTAGAATCTATATATGAGATAATTGAAGCATCATATTCGTTCTTAGGGGTGTATAGTCAGGGAACAACGAGCAGCATGACGTCCTGAAGGCGTTAAGCTCTCTAACAAACATTATGTCTAGGAACCGCCCAATCATTAAGAGGTTCTATACACGGTCTTTCTACGTAGTCAGGGAACAACGAGCAGCGTGACGTCCTGAAGGCGTTAAGCTCTCTAACAAACATTATGTCTAGGAGCCACCCAATCATTTTGATTCTATATAGAGGTGATGATGAAATGTGTGTAGCATCGAACGCTCAGCTGAGAGGCCTTTCGAGAAACATATTCATCATAGCTCTGAGAGGAATGTTCGTTCAGTCAGAGATCGTGAAATGGTTCACGGATCATAAAATATGAATAATCACATACAATCCTGAAGCCGGGTCAGAAACATGCAGTATCATGATTTTACGATTTTAGCCCTTACCGAAAATCCATTATTAAAAGATGCCGATATCACGCAACTAATCAATCGAATAAATCTTATTCTAATTGGATCCCAGCCGATCAAGGTTTGTGCACACACAAAGATATGAAAACTAATAAGAAATCTTATTCGTCTTCAAATCTTCTTTAATCTTCAATGATAACCTGCACAACACCACTTGAATCTCTTGTGATCAATCACGCACAGAACAGAGTCTGTTAACAATGGATTATCACAAGATGTTTTTAGATCTAACAACAGCTCTAAAGATCTCATTGATACTTCGATCTACCTTGAGTGAATCTTATATCAGAAGAGAAGATTCTCAAGAATAAACAAACTAGGTGCAATGAAAGTTTCAACAACCGTTAGTCAATCAAATCAATCGAAAACTAATACCACTGCAATTGTCTAGTTTCCCACCAACGGTACTCGTAGAGCTTCTTGATCCCACAGAAGTCTTTAAACGAGCGGTCGTAAAAGATTTCACTTAATTAGGATACTTTCCTCTCCGAATAGACGGCTCCACCAGAAACAATAAGAATGAAGTTTGCCTGGCTCTTAGGATAGTTTGCTAGAAATGCAAGCTTAGGTATTTATATACCAAGGATGTTTGGACATCAAGGAATTTCCAAAACCGAAAATATTCTCAAGATTTGCAATGAATGGAAAAATTCGGTTTTCCTAATTCCAATAAATGCTTGTCTAAAATTCCCGAAATCTCTCAATAGTAAATCTCCAATTAGTAAATGCACATTACTAATTTTTATTCTCTAGAGATATGCATTTAATTGTTGGTAATTAAAGCATGTAAAACCAAAAACCTTAATTAAAAGATTCTCAATTTATTCTGGCACAGGATCTCCTTGAGTACTAAGGAATATCTTTAAACAATCAATGATAAGAGTTACTGTACGTGTTCAAAGTATGTTGACATCTTTTCACTGTAAATCCTTATTCATATTTACATGGATTTACATTCTTGGAATCGGTTATACCACACTTTCAAACAAGTTTAGAATTGGTTGACCTGTATTCCAAGATAACTATGTGATTGATCAAATATCAAAACACATACATGGGTTCAATCGGTTATACCTTAATATGGAAATACTTGTGATCGGTCACACAAGTTACTAGGACCGGTTACATCAGTTACCAGGATCGGTTCCATATTTCCATGGTATTGCTTGTGATCGGTCACACCAGTTACCAGGACCGGTTACCAATTGCAAGGATCGATTACATAACACTCTATGATCGGTCACACCAATTACTAGGATCGGTCACACCAATTACAAATATCGATCATACCATCTCATGGTGATTACTTAGGATCGGTTACACCAATTAATAAAAACCAGTCATACCAAATCATAAGTCAAACATTGTGATTAGTTATGCCAAGATACATAACATAGTTACGATCGGTTCTACCATCTCACACATATTGGTCATCCAAAGATTTGCAATGAATAGCCGGACCAATAAGCCTAATGATATCCCTTTCCATTCACGAATCAAGTTCATGAATGTACTTCCTTTAAACGAATGTAAAACATTGTTTCCTAGGTTTAAATCTTCACCATAACCCATTCACATAATCATGACAGTATATACAAGATTATTACAATGTCATATCTACGAAGTTCAAAAGATAAGCGTTATACTTCGTAGTCTAATTCCCTAATACTATGATCATACAATTATGACCATGTCACATCACTAGAGTATTATACAATATATACAGTATATACAGCTTCACAGTTATGTTTTCAATATAGTACGACTTGAAAGATACGTTAGGTATGAAACAGTTAAAGTCAATATTACTAACCTCAAGTGGAAGGATGATGTCGTCGTTGTAGTTCGCTACTTCTTCACTTTCTTCAGGTATTCAGAGTAATACTTGTATGTCTCAACATTCCTAGACTTTCTAGTCTAACCTAAACGAAGTTGACTCTAGTATATAATCAAGCGACTTTAGATGAGTTTTGACACACTAAAATATGACAACCAAACTTGACATACCAACGCTTGGTGAGTTCAACCGAGTTATGCTCTAACAGACTTAGGCCTAATTACTATTGGAAATACAAATAAATATGATGTACATGGTTACTTTGAGGATTGTGCAATTTATTTAAGGCCATCAAATTTTGAATCTCACCTAAATAAGGGATAAGGTGTGTCTAATTAAGATAAAAGTACCAAGTTACCCTCACTATTAAAACTTAATCTCAGGTCTTATTCTTCTAAAATTTGGAACTATTTAAATCATGTCTCTCACAAACTAAAACCTAACTATGACTATCAGTGTGAACTAAATCTATCAATTTAAAAGAATTTTAATTCCCCCCCCCTTTTTTTTGAAACTAAACATCGACGATTGCAACCCATTACTTTTTATTGTGCTTGTAATTTGGTTAATCTATTTAAAATTTAAAATGACAAAAAATCTCGGTCTTCTGTGCTTAACTAAACTCGGTCGATGTTCATGACCACGTCGACGGATTTTACTTGAGTATTCGTGGTTGACGGGCATCTACCCAGAATTGGTCTGAATGGGCATTCATTTATGACGATTCTAGATAAAGGAAATGCTTAATTTTTTTTGTAGGTTTTCATGCCTGCAATAGGCCATTATGAACCTCTATATATGCCGATTCTGGTTTTGGTTTCGAGAATAAAGAACTTAGTTTTCAGAATCGGTTGATATGAGACGCCATATATGCTGATTTATTATTAAAATTTTCAAAATAAAATAAAATCATACTCGATCAGAGAACGCTTATAATTCCATATGCATCTTCAGACTGAATATAACATACTCCTTTTTGAATCATGTATGGATTATGTAGGATAAGTATGATATTTTGGATGTCATTCATGCATGCTTTTGACATCTTTATTTTCGGTGTACTACACAAACTTGTCAAACACACCACCCCAAAATGGGCACTTGGTGTAACTAGTTTCATGATATGAGTATCGGTTAGAGATTCGTTTTCACCATTATTTTGTTTTGATAGGTACTCGTCATAATTCTTTTCTTTTGATATTTCATCTTTACCATCATTATTTTCCATTATGGACGAGGATTAAATGCTACAACAATCCACTACAACAAAATAGATGTATACCAAACAAGTACACCCAAAAACTTTGATGTGTACTAAGAAGGTACGTGGAAAAATAAGTACGTACCTCCAAGGTACACACCTAAAGTAGGTGTAGTCCACCAGGTATGCAACAAAATTTGATCTATACCAGCTAAGTACACAACATATAGTTACGATTATGGTTTCATGATAGATCTATAGATGTTGGTAGATTTCTGTGGCAAGCATACTAGATAAGGTAACTTTCGACTTAGGCCTAATTACTGTTGGAAATATGAGTAACAATAGGAGTACATGGTTAGTTTGAGGACTATGCGATTTAATTTAAGTCAACAAATTTTGAGTCCCACCTAGAATAAGAGATGAGGGGTGTCTAAATTAGGTAAAATTACTAAGTTATCGTTATTATTAAAATTCAATTTCAGGTTTTATTTTTCTATAATTGAGAACTATTTACAAAAAAAAGTGGTCATAAAAGGGACTCCTTCATTTTGGGTCCTCCGGTCGGTCACCCAATTAATAAACTTGACCCTGGAAGCTTAATAATCACTTTGCCATTATTTGAAAAGAAGTTTTAAATTTGAGTATGTAGTGAGAACTTTGTTAATTTATGACTGTAATGAAGACCTTGTTCTGCCAAAAGTTTTTCAATATTTCGTGCTATGTAACCGATCAAAAAAATAAATTTCGTGCTATGTAGGGTTCTAACTAGTAACCAACATTCCGACCAAGTATAGCCAATTCCGTTTTTCAATATTTCGTGCTATGTAGGGTTCTAACTAGTAACCGAAATTCCGACCAAAGTATACTCAATTCCGTTCAGAAGTAAGAATCAAAGTCACAAGTCACTGGAATGGCCAAATCAATACTGCCAAAAAGCACTGTGGCGTTCTCAATTCTCATACAAAACCAACCATATCTTAATCCAACGAACCAACTCTAGTCGAAACATTAAGCACGGATCGAGCATCAATCTAACGGTCTACAATCTGCTATTTTTTCATACCAAAGTTGATTTCTTTTTGAATCCGAACAACATTATATCAACCAATCAAATTCGAGTATTTATAATCTAACGATCAAAAATAAAAATACAACCTTCATACGGATCGGGATATAATCTAACAGACATAATCAAACCAAACAAATTATAAATCCCTATTCTCTTTCGAGAATCAAATCAAACACAATCGAAATCAAAAGCATTTTAGAGCCGAGAAATTTGTGTAGAGAGAAAATGTCAGGAAGAGGAAAAGGAGGTAAGGGTTTGGGAAAGGGAGGAGCAAAGAGACATCGTAAGGTATTGAGAGATAACATCCAGGGAATCACTAAACCAGCAATCAGAAGATTAGCAAGAAGAGGTGGTGTGAAACGTATCAGTGGTTTGATTTATGAAGAGACTCGTGGTGTTCTTAAGATCTTTCTTGAGAATGTAATTCGTGATGCTGTTACTTACACTGAACATGCCAGAAGAAAGACCGTCACTGCTATGGATGTTGTCTATGCTCTCAAGAGACAAGGAAGAACTCTCTATGGATTTGGGGGTTAGGGTTATGTTTTTTTTTTTTTGTAAAGAATGTTGTATTTAAGCTTTCAATTTATTTAGTTTTTAGGTTTCAAGTGTACTTTGGAGATTAGCTTAATCCAATCTTTTCTCTCATTTTCAGTTTCTCCAATCATCGAATCCAATATATATTACTTTTGATTTTGATTTCAATCAAAATCAAAAGTACTCATCTTCCCGAATGCCTCCTTGCTCTTTTTCTCGTATATAGGGGTTCTTATTTTGATTTCAATCTACTTGTTCCCGTATCAAAATTACTGAGTACTTGTAACTCAATTCCTTTAATTTATTTACGAAATAGAATGAGATTTCACGAAATTATTGGTGGGTTGTGGAATCCTTGCAACATAGAATGAGATTTCACGAAATTCAATAAAAGTTGGTCGTTACATGGAATTTGGTGATGCAATGTTGTTATTCAACCAAGTGCCCGATAGAAGTTCCGTTCCCTGAAATGCCACAATATCTGGTCACGGTGTCCACTGATACGGTGGGTTGCTCTGAAAATGTTTGGCGAAATGCTAGATGTTGGAGTTAAGCCAGACCATGTAGCTTTTGTTTCTGTCTTGTCTGCTTGTAACCAAGCCGGTTTGGTAGAACAATGGCAGAGTTACTCCGACTGACGCGGCAGAAATATGGTACTGAAGCCTAGTTTGAAGCATTATGGATGCATGGTTGACTTGCTAGTTTGAGCTGGGTATTCGAACATTGCTTAAGTTTATCAAGAATATGCCTATCCAACCCGACAGATGCTTCTGTTTGGGTTGCACTTTTTGGTGCTTGTAAGATTCATCAAAATGAAGAATTGGTAAAGCAGCTTCAGAACAGTTGTTTGAATTTGATCCTGAAAATGTTGGGTATTATGTTCCGGCGTCAAATATGTACGCAAGTAATGGGAAATGGGATGGAGTCGGCAAAGTGAGATCATTGGCAAGATATAGGGGACTTAGAATGACTCCTGGGTGGAGTTCAATTGAGGTGAACACAAAAGGCTGATGAATTTTATACTGGAAACCAATCCCATCCCCAGTGTGAGGAGAGCTATGAAGAATTGGGAAATTTGTTGTCTGAAATGAAGAGCCTTGGTTATGTGCCAGATTACAGTATCGTATTGCTCACCGACAGGACTGCCTTGAGCTGCAATTTAAAGAGTCCGCACAGCTGCATGAGATGATTGATTCCTTAGCTCGTCAACAGGATTCCCTTGCTAGAGTTCCACCTTTAGATCACGTTACTTAAGCTGATGTTGACAGTGTGGTTCGACTTTGACCTCTTGACTCTTGAGGCATTCTTTTCAGTTATCTTGATTGTCGTGCTAATATAAGTACGTAGTGTACACTTCAGTGAACTGCACACATTGCATGTTTAGAATCTTTAGATTGCATTTTGGTCGCTTATCTCCATAATTCTGGGGTACCATGGTATTTGCATTTATGTGCTCCTTCATTCCTCTTATTGTGGTCATATCTTTTTTGTACATCCTTTAACATTCATAGCAAGATCTGTATCTTATCTGTCACAAACAGGTGAAGGTGGAAAGCGTTCCGTGTTACTCAACTTTGGATCAACCAGTGAAAGCATCTCAGCTATATCAAATCTGCCTTCACCTGTTAATCCAAAGTTGGATCTTCTTAGAGAATGTGAAAGCATCTCAGCTATTCGAATGTTAATAGGCCTTATCTCTGTTCTCTGCAAAATTAACTGTTGCACTCTGCAACTGCAGGCAATTTGTGTGGACCGAGATATTAGTTCCCTGCAAATGTGTATAAACCTCCCGGCTCCTGCCAAACACAGGTATGTTGAGCTAAGATCAATTTGTTTCATGGTCTCCGCTGTCTCATCGTAGTAACGCCGCACTTGAACTTTTTTTGCTGGGAATATTGTGTTGCAGTTGTCTAACTTGGATAATATTATGTTTTGATTTAATTCACTTTCTCGATTTCATTTCCTATGTTCCAGCACCCCAATCTGATGACATCGAACCCTACTGGTTTTCTGATGGACGCGCACAGAAAAATTGCTCGAGTCGAAACAAGTTCAATTACCAATCTATCCAATAAACCATTACATAGTGTAAGGATAATATCCAAGGTATTACTAAACCAGCAATAAGAAGATTAGCAAGAGGTGATTCATGAAGATTAGAAAAATTAGTGAATAGATTTATGAAGAAACAAGAGGTGTTCTTGAGATCTTCTTAGAGAATGTGATTCGTGATGCTGTTACTGAAGAACCCTCTACGGATTTTGGGATAAGGTTTATGTTTTCTCTTGTTTTAATAGAATGTTAAATTTAGGTTTTCAAGTTGTTTTTTTTTTCTTCTTTTTCTCAAATGTACGTGGAGATTACTTCGCCAAAATGCACCTAGGCCAAATCCTAAACACCACTTTCACTGTTGTAGTGGACGGTCTAGTCTGTCTCACCTCCACAACAGTCAACACATGCTAAGGTTGGAGGCATCACTTTGTCAAGGCTTTCCCAATTCCCAGTCAATTGTCCCCGACTCCCCATTCTCTCTTCTTCTCTCTGATCTGCAACTGCAGCAACTCCACCACTACCCCATTTTTTGGAGTGAAGCTACGTTAACCGGGAGAAAATCCCATGGTTTCTCCCGGGAGAAACAAAACTTTTGGTGGCCCCGCCGGAGATTAACAAGGGCATGTTTAGTGGTGGAGCACACCAAATTTTTATCTCACCCGGAAGAAACGACGGGATTTTCTCCCGGTACACTTAATATTATTGCATTTTTTGGGCATCACTTTCTTAACGGGGAAAATTATTTCTAGCTCAAATTTTTATTATTGAAAAAAGAGTATTGCATTAACTAGTTGGAAGCCTAACAAGCTAAGCTCCAACAACATACTACTACATTAATTGAACAGGTTGCTGTGCTAGCCTACCAACGATCCTCAAGGGTAACCTAGCCAAGGGAGCCGAAGCAGATGGGGGGGCCGAGATTGTGTCACAAGGGGGGCAAACTAACTCTACCTTCCATGTTAATTTCTGCAATATTACGCCATTGGGGGCTCGAACCTGGGACCTCCTGGAACGCATGAAACTTTGGGAACGGGGATGACCAGCTGAGCTAGGTACCCGTTTAAAATAATTTATATGAAAAACCCATCTTTAAGATTTTATATATATGAAGAACCCATAATTAGTTATAACAATGTATGATTCCTAAAATATCCTTTTACCTTGAGAAGGAAATTAAATAAATTTAGATTTTTTTTTTGTAAGTGTGGTAGGGTAAAAACTGATTCTGCCGAAAATGGTAAAATTGGGTAGGTTGATGAGAAACGAGTCTAAACCCTAAACAAATGTACTGCACATGAGTACTCTAGATTTGAGAGTTCAATCTGTACAATTCTGGCTTATACCAATAAATGGTTGTTCCAATCTTGCTTCGGTCACAAAGGAAGGAGAAAGGTTGGTTTTAGGGAGGGAAGCAGAGGAAGTGTTGAGATCAGAGTGATAGACTCTATGAGAGGTGAAGGTGAATGAACACGTATCAGAAGATAAAACTTGCTTGAAGATTGTAAGCAATGTGTTATGTGTATTCTGGATACTTGCGCTAATGGTTATCATTGCCTCCTCGGAAATAGATCAGAAAATCTATTCATGTGTAATCATGCATGTACACCCTGATTTCGCAAGAAGTGGAAGTTGTGGAAAAGTGAGAAGGTGGAGATCGTGTGAAAGTGATGAAACCGTGTCCTTATGATGGAGGGAAGACTGTACGGTTGCATACCCACTACTCATTCACTTGTCAACTGTCCGCATTTCCCGACACTTTCTCATAATGAGTGCATTGCACACCGCATTTCCGTAGATCGTCAGACCAATACCCTGATGAACATCCCTCCATTTGTGACACTGTGGATGTCTCGAGTGTTTTGGCAGAAAATACTATTTAGTTGTAAGTGTGACTTGCACGGCTAGTAACCTGCATGACTCTCTCTCACCTGACTGATGAAGTTATGAGAGTACACCTTGTCACAACTTGCATGGACCGATGATATGAAACGTGGTAGTTGTTGAATGAGTCCAACACCATGACATGTAAAAAGTGGTCATGAGGAGTGTATGAGAGAACACTTAGTCATCTCAGCAACTAAACATGTGTTGTTGGTCATGTAAGTGAGACCTACATGTAAACAACACCAATCACGCACGATCTATGCTACAGGTGGGTCATGAGTGGCAAGTCAAGCACTGCTTTTCATGATATCAACAAGAGGTGATGGGTGGTCATCAAATGGTCTCATAATCACATTAACCCACCTATTGAATGAAAGAGTGAATGGAAGTTTATGTTAATACATGAAGAAATTCGTGAAATTTCGTAGTCAGAAAATTCAAATGTGAGACCCTTCACTAAGACTGCTGTATCAGAAGAGAATTTCCTATCTTACCGCGCGATATTTTTTTATATGTTTTGAGCTCGTTTAGGAGGGGAAAACATCCCAACAGTAAAAACTCAGGAAGAGTTCATGAAGAATTCTGACAGTTTTTCAGCCATGACCTAGCTCGCTCTTTAAGTTGTATCTTTTAGAGCGTTAATCCAATTGATGTGATTATTTAGTATGTTATACTAGACACCCATACGAAACTTTTGGCATATAACTCATACTAAAATTATTTACTTATTTCTCCTAGTTGTTAGTCCAACCTTTGGTGACCTTTTGGATATTGTCCGACCAAGTTGAAGAGATATGATTGGTCGGTATGAAACCAAGTTGTCAGGTCATCTTCGAGCGTTCTGATTGGTCGGAATGGAAGAGGGGTGACAAGTGAGCACCATGAGACATGATTGTTCGGTCATGGGAGGAGCTAGACTAGTTAGATTAGCCGGAGCGGAGCAGGTAAGCTATAAATGAATTGATTGGCCAGAGCGAAGCAGGTAGGCTATAAGCGATCAGATTGGCCGGAGTGGAGCAGGTAAACTATAAGCGATCGGATTGGTTGATTAGGAAGAGGGAGGACATGTAGCTATTGTAAGACCTTATTGGTCGATCACAAGAGGCATGAAGCCTGTCAAATTGGTCGGCCAAGTAGTACGGCCGGACTCCTTCTGTGACTGACCTAGTCAGTCACGATTTAGCCCTAACTCCCGATTTTATCAATTTCGACCCTAATTAGGGCTTTGTACCAACCAATCACGGGATAGCTTAGCTCCTTGCTTGGGTGGGCTTAGTCTCGACCAATAGGAATTGAGATATCATGCTTGTGCCATTCAACTGAGAATGAACATAAATGTTAGGTAAGCTTTAGGAGTTTAGCTAGGGAACGTTGCACTGTAATTGACTTGCCTTGATACTTTCGACATAGTGATGTCAAGTAGTCGTCCAAGGAGCAATGATCGGTAGAGAGGGACGAGAAAAACATTGTCTGAAGAGCATGAATCAGGATAATTGTCGGGGTAACAATGCATCAGAACACTAAAGTGAGTGTTGAGGCAGTGGAGCCTCAACACTATGATGAGTGTTGAGGTAATGGAGCCTAAAAACACAGTGGTCAGTTTTTAGGAAGTATTACGTCTCAATGCTAGGATGATGTGTTGAGGCAGTGTAGCCTAATAACACAACGGTGAGTGTTGAGGAAGTAGTGCGTCTCAGCGCTAAGATGATGTGTTGAGGCAGTGAAGCCTGACAACACAGGTGAGTGTTGAGGAGGTAGTGTGTCTCAACACTAAGATGATGTGTTGAGGCAGTGAAGCCTGAAAACATCTGTGAGTGTTGAGGAGGTAGCGCGTCTCAACACTAGGATGATGTGTTAAGGCAGTGAAGCCTGGAAACATAGGTAAATGTTGAGGAGGTAGTGCGTCTCAACACCGGTATGAAGATGAACTGTTCAGGCAGTTGAGCCGTGAACACTATGATGAAGTGTTCAGGCACTTGAGTCGTGAACACTATGATGTTGTGTTGAAGCAGTGAAGCCTGACAACACAGGTGAATGTTGAGGAGGTTGTGCGTCTCAACACTAGGATGAAGAGGAAGTGTTCAGGCAGTTGAGACGTGAACTCTAAGATGAAGGGTTCAGGCAGTTGAGCCATGAACACTATGATAGTGTGTTCAGGCAGTTGAGCCGTGAACACTATGATAGTGTGTTCAGGCAGTTGAGCCGTGGACACTATGATGAGGTGCTGAGACAATTGATGTCGTGACAACACTGAGATGAGTATTAAGGAAATATGTCGTGAACGCTAGGATATTTAGAATCTGAGCATAGGATGTTTAGAATCTGAGCATTGATATACTAAACAAGTTCAAAAAAAATCATTCGTGGAAGTTCCGCTACTTGAATCAAGTTCAATATTGCTGAGTCTAAATATTAATATATGAAACGAGTCTAAGGGATTCTTCTGTGGAATTATTGCATATTAAAACAAGTTCAATGTTGTTTTATACTGGTGGATAATTTATCTAGGAGCTCTGAGATTTATTGTATAGAATTATAGAATATCTGGGAGTATTACAGGATGCACCAAAACTATTCTTATAATTTTATACGTATGTAGATACTGGGTTATATGGTATTTATATTGCATATACATAAAAGATGAATATGCTTTACAGAGAGGCTATGAGATCGTTTTAGGATGCCTATAGCTATTAGTTAAGTTTGTAGTCTAAATTCTTCGTGGATTTAAGACCATTTATAAACTATATATGATATATTCGATTTAGAGTTGCAGGTAGACTTACATGTTTCGTTGTAGTCATGAACCCTGGTAGAGTATTCTTGGTCGGACGCCATCATCAGCAAAATAGGGATATCAAATCGTTGTCTAATAGTAGAGAGCATTCGTCCATATGTAACGTCGTCATCTAACATTGAGGTAGTTGAGGTACGAGCTAGCAATAACAAGACATATTATCAGCTTCTCTTTGGGCGCCAACAACTCTAGTACCCGTAATGGATCATCAACAGTGGAAGGAGTGACATGCAACATCAGGTAGTCGTAGACAAGAGATGGACCACCGATGGCTATGAGGTGAAGACTCAAGTTGTAGATGGTAGCAGCAGGATGAAGGAAATAAACAGGAGAAGCTGGTTACAGACTCCAATAATCTTCTCAATCTAGACTGAAATGCCATAGTTAGCTTGATTATTCTTGGTGGGTTATAGTAGTGAAGCAGTAGGGAGGCTGTAATTGGCTTGAGATTCAAATACAGCTGCACTGGTCCCATAAGTCATGAACAATCAATAAAGGGTACACGAGATCAAGTTGTGTTTCATTTGGGAAGCGTGGCCATGAGCAATGCCGAATAGGGCTTTAAGCATAGCTGGTCGTTCTTGAACTATATTCTTGTGTGATCGAAAGGGAAATCCCACTTCCTTTCTGATTTGGTAGGTCCGATCAAATATGAAGTGAGTCGTTACCCCTCTTTGTTGAATACTTTCCACCATCGCCTATCCTCTCCTGCATAGCAGCTCTTGCTATGTTGGGAGTCTTGGTAAAACCGATCCTATATATTGTTGGGAGTCATGGTGGAACCGATCCATACCTATATTTGGAGACTTGGTAAAACCAATCTTAACCTATGTTAGGAGTCATGGTAGAACCGGTCCCAAGAGTTCAATATTCACATATCACTTTAGGGTTTTGTGTGAGTTTGGAATTAGGGTTTGCTAGATAAGAAAGTTCCAAATGTCGACATAATTTTAACATGTACATAATTCTTATCATTTATTGTTCAAAGATATTTCTTGATACTCAAGGTGATCCCAAACCGAAATATTGGAGAATCTTTTAATTAAGATTTTCGAATTATATGTTTTTGATTTTCCAGCAATCAAAACATATCTCTGGAAAAGCTATATTAGTTAAGTCATAAACTAAAATTAGATATTTTCTAAAGAGATATTTAGGAATTACAGGTTGGTATTAGTTGGAAATATGAAACCGAAATTAGGTACTTTATTGTATATCTTGAGAATCTTTCGGTTTTGGAATTTTATTGTTGTCCAAACAAACTTGGTCTATAAATAGTGAAGTTTGTTATACTTACAAACTATCCTTAGCCAATCGAACTTCATCGTTTCCGGAGGAGCCAACTATTAGTATTACTTGTAATACTATACCAGAGAGGAAAGTACCCTAATTAGGAGAAATCTCTTACGTTCGCTCATTTAAAGACTTCTTTGGGATCAAGAAGCTTTAGCAAGTACCGTTGGTGGGAAACTACACAAGAGGATTGTTATTTCGTTTTCGATTATTTATTTGATTGACTAACGGTTGTTGAAACTTTGATTGCACCTAATTTGATTATTCTTGAGATCATTTTCTTCTGACATAAGGCCATTCAAACTTAGATCAAAGTATCGACGGGATCTTCAGAATTGTTTTTTAATCTGAAGACAACTTGTGATCATCCATTGTTAACAGACTCCGTTCTGTGCGTGATCGATCATAAGTAGAATCAAGTTTTTGTGTGTAGGTACAATTGAAGATTTGAAGACAAAAAGATTTTTATGATTGGTTTTGCATCTTGTGATATTACTTTAGGCACACATCTTGATTGGCTGGGATCCGACTAAGATCTAATTTATCTTTGGTAGATTTGATCAAGTAGTCGTACAACTATCATTTGATGGTATTCTTCAATATCCGAATCTGATAGTTGTGAATCTATAATCTGATTATTTCGGATCATGATTGATCTTACCCGACAAAAGAGTTTACCTGTTTAAACAGAAGAGCCTTTGTCAAAACACAACATATCTTTATTCTTAAAGATTGATAGAGTGGTTACCAAACAGCTTTATTCCTTTAATGTTTGGAAGACGATCAAAAGGAGTTGAGTGCTTAAGACTTTACATCGGTAAAGAAACTCAAGGTAGTGATTTCTATCCTAGGATTCACATGCGTTGGTAGACGGTTCTAGGCGCAGGGATACTGAGGGAACTAAGTAATTAGGGGTAAATTACTTGGTCTCAACTATACGAAGTTGGCTTTGTTCTTTGTATAACGACTTAATTCTGAGAGTATTCAAAACTAGATTAGGTCCCAGGGTTTTTCTGCATTTGCGGTTTCCTCGTAACAAAATCTTTTTGTTTGATTTACTTTTACTTTCCGCAACTATAAATGTTTTATTATATTTAAAATTAAATATACTTGTACGTTAATCCAATAAACTTGATTGTGATCCTATAATATATCGGTTCCATACCGTAACTATTATCAGACTTATAGGTTGAAAACGAAAAGATTGTGGTGTATTTGGGTACCCTCGTCATTTCAGAAACCTTAAAAGAGTTTCTTATAAAAACATTTAATATTGGTCCCAGAATGTTGCAGAGTATACTAAAAAGTTAAATTTACCACTTCAATATCACACAATCTTCCGGAATTGATGCTGATAATTTCATCTATATTTAGCATTTATGATTCGTATTTATACTTTCTCATTTATGCATTTGGTTATTGAAAGCGCTCATAAAATCGTAAAAGCAAGCTATACCGTTTTGAAATCATGGAGGTACGTATAAACCTCTCTTTAATTATCAGTCATTCTCAACTTTCCATATGCTCTTCGATTTTTTGGGTTATATCAATTGTTTTTTACCATCATGTCGATATTGAGCGTACAACAACCCTGTAATGCTCAATAAGATCTGCTCACTAATCCTTTGAGATATTTTCGACTACATAAACCTCTAAACATACTCTATCAAGATTACTGTTAGTGGTAGACATGTAAGTTTGATTTAGGAGAAATTTTTTTATTTCTTAATTATTTCTTGGATTTTGATTTTTGAGATCGTCCAATTGTGGGATAGAAAGAGATATAAACTCTACATACATATTGTTCAAGAATCTTTAAGTTGGTCTCCTTGTGATTATATTAGGTTTCGTCCAAATAGGTTGCCGAGCGAAAAAGTTGGTGGTGTACTTAGTACCCTCTCCTTTTCTGTTTGGCTTCAGTGGGCTGCAAAATTTTTTTATACCAAATTTCAACATCTACCAATATTAATTTCAACCGTTAACTTTCAACGGTTAATTTTTCAAAGTGGTAGATGATGGTATATATGCCTTTGATTATGCTCATTTTTAGTAGGAATGTAGAATTTTATAAGATAAACGTTATATCAAAATATTAGTTTTATATTCATTGTTGTTGGAGTTTTATATATATCATGTAAGATAGTGTGCAATGATGTGTACATATTTACCATTTATATATATACTTTAATTTATATGTTTACTAAGCTAAGTGTGTGAAGCGTCGATTCGAATAACGCCTTGCGTTAATCCTTTTTTCGTTTTGAAAGTCTTCCGGTGTTAAATTTGCAGTTCCATAATATATTTTGAACAGTAATGTGGCATATATTTTGGAAGTTTGGAATTTTTCGGCCATAAAACTTGATCTTAGGAATCTAATTTGCACAGAGAAACACCATGATTAGAAATCCGATTCACATTTGGAAACCGTTGTGTTAAGTTAATCAAAGCCGTCTCAAGGACTCCGGCTAATCTCGTCCATCCTTTCTGCTCGGAGAGGAGAGATACCGATGGATAAAAAGCAGTAAAAGGTAAGAAACAAAGGGACGCGTATTAACAGTTATAGAGCAACACGTGGCTTGGCCACCTCTAGGGCTTTCCATCTTTTCCTATAAATATAGATTGCATTGCACCTCTCCCTATTCCCGCATATACACTCGATCTTTCAATTTCAATTTCAATTTCTTCTACATCTTTGTTTATTTAGATCGGCCGTCTTTGTTTCTTCGTTGGGAAAACCTATCTACTTTCCAAGTCTTCAACCATGGAGGTGGAATCATCATTGCAGAAGTTATCCTTGGAGTAGAAATCATCACTTAATGGAAACAATATGGTATGTACCTGTACTAGTTTCTTTCTAACGCATCCATCCTTTCAATTTATTTAGGGTTAGATCAAAATCAATTGATCTGAAAATGAATCAGATTAAAAAGAATGAGATCTGAGCTTTTGTAAGCTCTTTTTGATTGATTTTTGTTGTTGTTTTGTATATCGAATTTCATCATCATCAGCCGGAGAAATTGAGAAATTTGTTTGTGGTCCATATTAATTTCGTTGTAATCATTTCAAACAGGGATACATGTTTCTTCCTGATTTTGGATGTCGTACAAAAAGTGCCTCATCAATCCTTTCTAGAAGGAAACTAGAGATGGCCAGGAAGCTCCGGGAGCGGGAGCAGGAGCAGCAGGAGGAAAGCGACGAGGATGAGGAGGAAAACGGTGAGGCTGAGGAGTTCAGATTTGATAAGGCGTTGGCCTTGAGATGGCAAATGCTTGAGCGAAGGGCTGAGAAGATGAGATCGAACAACAGCGAAATGAATTCAGAAGCAGAGGAATTAATGCGAAACAACTTGAACCGGCCTTCATTCCCAGGGGTGACAATTCCCGTCTATTAGTAGTAGTTGATTGATTAAAACTCTTAATCATGATCAATTACTTTTATTGAAATTCCATCTAGTAGTAGTAGTGGTGGTTGATTGGTAAAATCTTTTAAATCTCTTAATTATTCCGTAGTAGTTGCTTGTCTGTATGAACGAACCCCTCTTGTATGTATCTATTTCAATTTTAAGTTCTGTCTACTTAATTTTTGGGTGCCTTCTCTAGAGGAGGGTTGGAAGCTATGTTTGAGTTTAATTTCTTGGTTGTCGTTCCGGTTCAAATTGAAAACCCTGGATCACTATTGGTTCTTTACTAGTGTAACTACTCCAGATCGTCTTTGGGACACTTACAAATGACCCAACTCAAAATTTTCCACCAGACGCCACATTACCATTCGAAAATGTCCCTATTTCAAATTCCTGTTGCCAATGGAATCAAGCGTAGGATCTTTACCAGGTTCTAATGAGCTCAAGCGATCACCGAGTTCGTCATTTTTATCTTCATTTTTAAAAGACGGTTTTCAGAGAAGATTGTTGTCCCAGAAACTGCGAAGGCAAACCTCTTAGCATCCCTGTACCCTTTTTCACCCTCGGAGCCTGAAGATGTCATAAACCAAAATCGCAAAGGCCTTGGACAAAAAGAATGCTTATCTCAAGTTTTGAAACCACGATCCTTATGTTATTGAGCTTAAAGCTCTCATATGAAGTCTCTTTCTTCTTTATGGGGCAGACTGCGTGAGTCTAACGTTTCAATCCGTTGCGTTGTAAAGAAGTCATTGAACTTCCTCCTGCACTGAAAGGTGATGTAATTGCTTCAGGAAAGAGTCTAAGCAATACAGAGATGGGACATTATATCTAAACCTTCTTCTCCTAATTCTGTCAACGAAACTAAGGTGTTCTTGTGAACACGTCGACTAACTGCACTAAAACACACAAGGTCTTTCGAGTATTGCATCGTAAATGAGAGACCTACGATCGACATGTTCGAATTTTGGTCGTGGACCGGACTAAACGGCTAGAATAAGTCATGGGGTGTGTGTGTGTGGGTAAAGACGATTCAAGTTCAACATTCTGTAATTAGACATGGATATCTTCGGTTAGAATTTTGATAGATAAAATGAAAGCCTAGAAGCCTGTCATGTGGACAGAATTACCTCTCCATATTAATCCACTCTTGTACTGGCAACTTTCAGTGCTGCCAAAAACAGTTTAAATTCGTTGTTGTTTCCCCAGCAAATGTAACCAAATCTCAATTTCTTAAACAATTTGAGGAAGCAAAACTGGAACTTGTTGAAACGCTAAAAGGTCTAGACATGTTGAAGACCGAGTTGAAAAAAGTTTTTGATGACCTTGTTCTTATGAAATCTCATGTCCGTGAACTACTTAATGAGGATTTTTTCTCTGAAGAGCTCGTGGATACAGTTGAAGACAAAGTCAAGGGTCTCAATACCAATGAAGAGTCTGGAAAAATCTAGTTTATTTCGTTTTTTATTTTTCTACGAAACTTATTGTGAGAATTTATTCTTACTTTTGAGAAGGATAACAATCCTATCCTTGCAAACATAAAAATCAAATCAGTCTTCCATGAGGTTAAAGCCTCAACAAAAGGCCAAATTGATTTTGAAACAAAATCAATTTGTGTGACTGCATAAAGCAGTGACTGGTGCAAAGCCAACCCAATGTTCTCAAACTCATGTACAAGTAAGTTATGATATGTTTTCAAAGTGACAATATCTACCTAAATCTAAGTAACAGTAACATCAACAATTTCTAAAGTAACAGAGGTCAACTGAATCGGTCTTTAGCGGTCTGGATCGGGATAAATCGGACTGAATCGGCTTAGTCTTGGTAACAATGGTTGTAACTGATGAAGTAGAAGATGATCTTGAGCTAGTTGTTTCTTCCTTAGTTTCCTTCGCTTGAGTTGTTTCTGTTCTTGTTGAAGTTGTGGATGATTTTCTCCAGAGTAAAACACAGTCTCCCACTTGAACACACACTTCAACATATTGAAAATAACAGAACACCCAAACTCTGTAAAACCTAAATCTAAAACAGATTTAATAAACCTAAATCTAACACTGAAATTACAAACCAGGAATATTAAAACAAAGAAAGATAAAACAGAAGCACCATTTAAACCAGAGTGAAAAGTAGATCTATTCCATGTTGTCGGTGATGCTGCTAAAGCTAAGGTTGTTGTTGCTTAGGATTTCTCGGAGATCGTAATTGAAACAAAAGGAGATGATGTGCTTTGTTCTAATTTTTGCAAGACAACATAAAGCACCCCTGCAGTAACAATGGAGATCCAAAAGACAAACCCATAAAATTGCAAATAACCCAAACCAAAGTAAAAAACTAAAACTGTTGACGCTGCTTTGACTTATTCAGATATTAAATCATTGAGAGGTGATGAGATGGTAGGTGTGCTTCCCTGTAAAAGATCCCATCCCATACCTACATGAAGAACCAGATACCCATGGAGCAACATCATTAAGCAACAATAACAGAACCGATGAAGAAATTAAAACTACAGATAAGTAGATCTAAGAGATATAGAGTGATTGGTGATGCTTGATCTGCTCAGATCGGCTCCTTTGGAACAAACTCTTTAAGAATTTTCTCGCAGTTTTGATCTACTTTTTATCACATTTCTGTATTTTTACTGCTTGACACACTCCGTAAGATTTTCTTATGTTGAGTCATATCGATCAAAATTATCTTTTTGTTTGTAACTGGCGTATAGATTATTTTAAGTCGATTTTTGGATACAAATCCCTGTGATTTGTTAATGTCCAAAAAAATCATTTTTTTTATAAAGCAAGGTCACTCATG
Organism: Papaver atlanticum; assembly: GCA_023531105.1. Lineage (NCBI taxonomy): Eukaryota > Viridiplantae > Streptophyta > Magnoliopsida > Ranunculales > Papaveraceae > Papaver > Papaver atlanticum. The sequence goes on along the minus strand of JAJJMB010011506.1, from coordinate 275,698 downwards.
TTTTTCTCTTGGGAATGACATCAAATGGGGGAGAGTTCTTAAACATACTTGTGCTTCATTATTATATCTTTGTGGGGAGTGTGGCTGTGGAGTTTTAAAGGGGATGCTTGTATCTTAAATCTCCTAGATGAGCGCTAAGTATCTTCTAACTATGTGATATCATCTAAAAAAGTTGATATGAGGAGTTGCATTTTAACTATGTTATAATGTAGAATCTCAAAACTCTCTTAAAACTTGACATATCTTTTGGTTGTATTCATTACGATCCCACGATTTTCGTACCTTAGTTAGTTTTATTGACAAAAAGGGGGAGAATTATTTAGTAGTTTCATACTACATACATATGGTTTACGGATCATTATGTAAGGGGGGGGGGGGGGGGGGTCAATCAATAATCTATAGGTTTCACCTATTATGCAAAAGATGTAAGTATTGATTAAGGGGGAGAAACATATCCCCGTAGTAATCGGTTCTTCAACAACAACGATGCTGAGTTGAACACGTTCAAAATCATTGCATCTTGAAATTACGAAGAGTTCAAGGAGTTGAAGAAGCCAAGGAAATCAAGACATGATGGAATCAAGGAGTTGTCAAAACTTTTTTTTTATCCATATGTATTGATAGTTTTGTCACTAAAATTGACAAAGGGGGAGATTATTAGAGCATTGCTCGGTCGAACTCACAAGTGTTGCTATCTCAAGCTTGTTGTCAAATTTAGTTGTCAAAACTATATCTTGATTTCTAGTCTACAAGTAGTTAAGTCCCGGACTAGGATAGAAATGTAGTTGAGAAACAGTGGATCACGGCAGTCATCATTGCGTTCTACTATTTGAAGGCGAAGATCAACCGAAGCTTTTGGAAAACTTCATCAACAAAAGGTAAGTGAAGACTGAACCATCTATTTTTCAATTTATATTCACTTTTCTATCATTGAGACCATAGCGCATAACTAATTAGACTATTATGCATATATACAAGAATTTCGAGTCAAGTTTATCTTGGTAATTAGTTCTCGAAATATAATGACTAGCTTAATGAACATTCTACTTGATGAATTTCGGTTAAGGATAATTTATTGTTCGGAATCAAAATCATGATTCAAGTTTTATCATTCGAAAATAGCCTGGAACAGTGATATGTGTCATAGATGTTATTCAGGAAAGTTTCGAATCGATTAGAGAGAAATATAGAACTACTATAGATTCGGATACAAGACAGTGTTATCAGTCTTCCAAACTGGGAAAACTGTTATAAAAATGAACCCGTATTACATGTACTCGTACACATAGCGGAGTAGTTATATATCGACTTACAGATTTGTGGTACGTGTATTCTTATGCATATCATGTGAAAATCTGTTTAACTCGTGAACCGGATAGGTACGCATACTCGTATGCAAACCATTTTGGAACTGTGGTTACAGTACCGGGATTAGTATCCTAACTGGTACACGTACCAAAATAGTTATGTGTTCCCGAACTCGGTTTAGTACCCATACAGGTACGCAAACCAAAATAGTTCTGTGAACTTCGTAACCGGTCATAGTCTTAAGGTTTCCAAACAGGTACGCATACCTAAATAGTTATGTTAACTCCGGAACTTGGTTTGGCTAAATGTTTACAAACCGGTACACGTACTCTGACTGACCTGAGTCACGAACGGCTATGGTATTTGTACTTTGTGCATTTACTAACCATGTTGATTATCTTCAAGTGCGACTAAATTATTTCTCCGAGATAATAAGCATTTGATTAATTCTCTAAAACACTAGACTTATTTGATCACATGATTGTGACTCAAGGATAATGTCTTAAATGTTCATGAAAATAAGTATTAAGCTTTTAAGTTCAAATCGGCTAATTTCGGCTAACCACGTTGAACATTTATAGTCTTTGTACACGTTTCGGTTACGGTTTTACCTACAAGAGTGTATATCTTGTTTACGTAAATCAGATTCAAAGATACATCTAACGGTGGATATTGTTTGCTTGGTTCCAAAGCTATATCTTAGCTTAAACCTGAAGCAACATATGCTTTAAATGTCCATAAAAGGGGAATTTCAAGCAACTGAGATCTTTGAATCCCGACACTACTTTTTGGTGTGTCCTAGTTGTATCTAGAGTCGTCCTCTTCCTAACCCTTTTAGGGTTTAGCGACTACAAATACTTCATATGGATTCGTGAAGCCAGGTCTAGTTATCTTTCCTTGATAACTCGGGTATCCTGATCTTGATCGACTGTTGAGATGCTCACTTGATCAAGATAAATAGAAATCATTTAAGTTTTCTTCGTCTCAAACTTTGTTGATTCCACAGGTTTTATACTTGTGAGGTGAATAATAATCTAGGATACACTTCGGGTTGCATAAGTCCGGATTTTGAGGTTAGCTACACTTTGTCTATTGCTATTTATTTCCATCATCTTTGATCAAACTATTTGATTGTAAAAGGAAATCATATATATGATTAATCCGTGGGAGGCAGATTGGTTCAAAGTCTTCAATTGAGTTGAAGCAACTCTTAGTTGGTGTGACGTCAGCTAAGGGAATCAATTGCGTTGGGATTCAAGAGGCGTAAGGAGCGCGATTGTACCTTAATCGGTGGGATACCTTTTAGGGCTCAACTACATTCCAGTTCGAAGTTAATTGGTAGTAGGCTAGTGTTTGTAGTGGCTTAATAAAGTTTGGTGTTCAATTTGGACTAGGTCCCGGGGTTTTTCTGCATTTGCGATTTCCTCGTTAACAAAACTTCTGGTGTCTGTGTTATTTATTTTTCCGTATTATATTGTTTATCTTTATAATTAAAATACTACAATTTGTACGTTGATCAATCATAGTAGAGACATCCGACCTAGTTTGTTGGAGCATTTTCATCCAAGATTGTACCACCTTTTCCTAATAGAGGAATAACATTTATAACTGAATTTATTGAAGGAGAACAAACAACTGCTTGTATGACCTTTTCCACTTTTAAAGATTGAAATTCTCTAGTTGAATTTAAAATATTCTCATTCATATTTTGAAGTGCTTGATATTTACCTGAATTTACTGATTTTTCCTTATGATTTGAACTCCCTGCTTCATTGTTTATTGGAATAATTATTGCATCTACTCCTTCATCTTCAGTATCAGTTATTTGTTCCACTTGAGAATCCTCTTTTCCTACTAAACTTTCACAGATATCAAACCCTACAAGAACTGTTTTCTTAATTTTAGAAGCAACTCTCCTCCATATTTTGTTTGGTTCCTTTTGAGCTATTGTTGAATCTTCTTGTTGAGCTTGTTCCTTCTTATTGATTCTGCATTCTGCAACATAATTCCCCACAACCTTGCAATGATTGCAAAATTTAGGTAGCTTTGAAATCTGAACTGCTTGTTCAAAACCTCCATATTTGGATTCCACTCATTCTTTGTTTGGAATCACTTTAGCTAAATCTATTTCTACCAAAACACTTGCATAGTAACCAATTTTCCTGTTTAGAGTATTTTCATCAACTTTAACTGGTCTACCAATTGCTTTTCCAAGATGTAGAACAATTCTTTCCTTCCAATATTCTATGCTTAATCCACGAAATTGTACCCAAACAAAAATAGAAGATGATTTTTGTGCCTCTTGATTAAAATTTGGTTCCCTCCCCAGATAACTTTCCTATCATCATCATTATCCAATTTAATTATGAAGAAACCTTTACCTAATGGGATGAGTTGAATTTTACCTTTAATATCCCACTGTTATCTCAAAGCAGATTCCACAACTTCAAATTTCAACTTAACAAAATCCAACCTACCAATCAAACTACACCTCAATTCATCCATCTTTCATCAATAACATCATCAGGAATGAAACATGATGGATCTGAACCGTGTTTTCACATTCAGGAAGATCAAAAATATCAACATAAGTATTAGATCTAGAGTTTTTTGATCTAGAAACAAAACATGTTTCTGATCGATTATTAGTAGTTTTAAAGTAGTTGTCATATTTATTGATCAGAATCTACATATATTTGACCATCAATCATTAGATCTACTCTAAAATTGCCTGAATTAAATGAGAAATCTCTAGGAACGAAGAAGAATTTTTAAAATAAATGACCGATTCAATCACTTGAGTTAAACTGATTCGCAGAGCTAAGTAGGGAGAAAACCCTGACCTCGTGTAATCAATTTTCCTATTTGTAAGAGTAGCTTTTGTGCTAATTTGTAACATAGATCGTTACAATTGATATCAGAGCACTCGATTCCGGTGTGGCCGAGTGACAATGATGATCAACAGGGTTGAGTTGTAAGATGAAGTGAAGAATTCAATTGCCAAATCGACAGTTGAATTAGAATTTATAGTGAAGAATTCATTTGCTGATTTGAAGGTTGCGTTGGAATCTCTCACTGTTGAGTGGAAGTATATGGTTGATTGTGTAAACAAGATGAAACCAGATGAAGATTTACTCAAACCCTCATCTGATTCTACACATGAAATCGACACAGATTTGGATGTAATTCATATTGAGTCAAAATCAGTGAGTAATTTCACTCTCAATTTTTCAATTCCTATATATTCATATCTAGCAGATGAAGGAAATTGTAGATCTACAACCAAAACTCAATTCTCGCATATGGATGAAATTGGGTTTAAAGTTGAAGTTAAGAAATGCAATGGTGATTCAACATTTATAGCTTATGAGGAAGGTAAACCTTTCATTTCTATACATGATTTTCTTAATGATTTTTGGAAATCTCAAGGTACATGAGTTAGGGTTCATCAGCAGAGTAATTACAACACCTTGAATCTGCTTCCTCATGAAGAATTTTGGCAGTTTGATGATTGGAATTTTATCACTAATGATAATCTTAATTAATTTACTTTTTACCTACTCAAATTTCTCAAGGTACTTTTCATCCTACAAACAATTTGAATTACTTCTGTGAGTGTTGTTTTGCCTAGTTCTGAGTATGATCGTATGCTTTTTTTATCACGGTAAAGAGTTTGTAGTGGTGAGATGTGTTCTTATTATGCTACTGCTAGGACAGGTTTCAAATTTTGTATTGAGATGCTTGCTTCTTGTTTGGTTATTCCAATTGAGAAATATGATGATAAATCTTTGTATGAGCTTATTCTTCAACATGGGTATCAATTAGATTCCATATTTACGAATTCAGTAGTATTTATAATGGTTAAAGATGGTGGCAGTTGCTACCACATGAATCTGTTTGCGAGAATGTCACACAGAAATAACATCACCGGTTATGCTTATGATTGTATTTTGTTTGATCCATGAATGATTGAACTGGGGTATGTTCATATGTTTGCAAGTGGTGGAGACTGTTTATATAGTGGCATGTATTTTTCTCAAAGGGTATTTGATCGAGGAAAGTTGCTTGAATATATCAGAAGGTATTCTTATTACAATACAAGCAGTACTCATTTCAGTTCTGGTACACTTACTTTTAGTTTGATTGTATTTAATGGGTTGATTTTCATGGATAATTATGGTGGAAAATCTGTTTATAAGCTGATTCCAGACCTTGGGTATGAATTAGAATTGTTGTGTGTGAAACCTCATGCGTTTTTGTTTGTTAAAAATGGTATATATTCTCAGTGAGTCATGTAATTGAAATTATCTTATTTTAATCAATTGATTACAAACCGTAAGCAATGTAGACATAGGGTTTTAATGATACTATGTTATCAGACTCAGAAAACAATTTCTGAGGGTACCTATCCTAGCCTATTTCTTTACCATCACCACCATTACTTCATCTTCAACAATCTCCATTAACATTAAATCATCATATTCTTCTGCTGCTACTGTAGGAAGAGAATAGAAGGCTGATTTCGTGAATTCATCTCATATTTGGGTTTAATTAGACTCAACTATGCGTTTGTATTTACATTTACAACAACAGTTGGTAAATTTCTTCATCCATCTCCATTAATGGTATTTTTTTGGTAGGAATTAGGATTTATATTTAGTTTGATGCCTCTGCTACGTCAACAGACAGGACCAAGTATGTTTTTTAGATTTAAAATTTGGTTGAATTACTTGAGCTCTTGATGCTTTTGGTTATCGTTTTTCGTTTGTGAAAAAGCGGGGGTATAACAACGAAACCAAATAGTTCGTTAGGCAATCTGTATGGACTAACTCTAATATAATTCTGAAAGCACCAACTAATAAAGCGAGCTCAAACAATAAATATATCAAAGAGTTATATCTCAATTTCTTAATACAATCTGCAATCAAACAGATAAAAATTTGTGAGTCTGATAGATATGAGAAATAACTTTAACGGTACCAAAGACCAATTTTCAAGTTTCAATCAACAACCAAAGGTCGGATTTACCAATTGATTGAACTACGCACAACCTGTGATATTTCAATTATATAAACAAATATAATGCGGAAAATAAATAACACAGACACCAGAAGTTTTGTTAATGAGGAAACCGTAAATGCAGAAAAACCCCGGGACCTAGTCAAGATTTAAACCCCACACTGTATTAAGCCGCTACAGACTCTAGCCTACTATAAGTTAACTTCGAACTGCAATGTAGTTGAGTCCTAACCAAGTCTAACACCGATTAAGGTACAGTCGCATTCCTTACGTCTCTGAATCCCAGCAGGTTTCTACGCACTTAATTCCCTTATATGATCTCACCCACAACTAAGAGTTGCTACGACCCAAAGTCGAAGACTTTATAAACAAATATGTCTCCCACAGAAAGTCTATTCTGATAGATAAATCTGTCTCCCAATGAAATACCTAGGAAGTTTTTGTTTAGTCTTTTGATAATCAAGGTGAACAGGAACCAATTGATAATACGGTCTTATATTACCGATGAACAGCCTAGAAATATCAATAACCTCACAATAACTTAACTATATGGTAGTGGAAGAAGTTATTGTGGAATCACAAAGAATGAGACGAAGAGATTTGTGATTACTTTTTATATCTTCCCTATCGGAGATAAATCTCGAGCCAATCTTAAAGAAGATAGTACTCAATACGATAGAACAAGTAAGATCAGAACACGCAACTACAGAGAAAATAGTTGGGTCTGGCTTCAGAATCCCAATGAAGTCTTCAAGTCGTTAACCTATAATGGGTTTAGGAAAAACCTAGGTTAATGGAGAATCGACTCTAGTACGTAACTAGTATCACACAGAAGTGTGGGGATTAGGTTTTCCAGTTGCTAGAGTTCCCCCTTATATAGTCTTTCAAATCAGGGTTTGATAGCTTAGAAACAAAGCAATCAATATTCACCATTAGATGAAATCCTAATTTAAGATTCAAGCAAAGTTTGCTTAAAACCAAAGCTATATATATCCACCGTTAGATGGTCTTAGCTTGTTACACACAAATGAAATATACCTTCATTTAGATATGGGTAACCGTACCTAAACATGTATATTGAGTTGGCTCAACAATAGTTAACCGAAGTTAGCCATATGGACACTTTTGTATTAACCACATTCATCTAACACTTCTAGATCAAATGATAATCAAATGAATCTAATTGTGTTACTCATAGAGTTGTTCAATTGTTTATATTCTCGTAGAAGTATACAAGACACAATTGAAGAAAAATCGGATTTGATTCAAGAGAATCAATTCATGAACATTTAGCCATGGTTTGCAAAGATTATTGCATTCCTTAATTTATAAATGTATTTGTTCATGAGTATGAAATCATACTTAACCGATTTCAGAACTTAACCCACAAAGTTTGCAAACGGGTACGCAAACTTAAGTTTCGGACTTTGGTTTTCTCCGACAGTTCGCAAACGGGTACATATACTGTCGTCCCGTACCTAACTCAGGTAAAACCGTTCGCATACTAGTATGCAAACTTGGTTCCCGGACTTAAATAGTTAAAACCGTTCGCATTCATGTGCGCAAACTTGGTTTCCGGACCTGAATCATCTCACAACAGTTTGCATACTGGTATACATACTGTGATATATCCAGACAATGGTTAATTGTTCTAAATTCCCATTTCAATCATCGATACATCCTTAGAAGACGACAATAGCTGTGTCACACAAACTGTTAGCTTATAAGTAATTTTCAAATGATCGAATGATCAATACGAAACATTCCGAGTCGACATCAAATGATTGTCTTACACAAATCATGTAAGATGTTTCAAGGCAATTTTCATATGATCATCTTTTGACTTATTATTTAGTTTCCAACAAATAAATTGTTTCCAACTTCACTCGTCAAGAAAAATGATGAACGTAGCTAAAGAAAAAAGCTTTCCAACACATATTTCGAGAAATAGATATACGAGATAAACTCGGCTCGAAATATCAAATGTGTATAATATAAAAGTCTATATAGCTATACGACTTAGTCTCAATAGTAGATAGAATAGAATAAACTTTTTAGTGATAGATAAGTTTTAGTCTCCACATACATTTTGTTGATGAAGTTCCTCAAAGCTCTCCTCAGTAGATCTCCGTCTTCAGTCGATGAACGCCGCGAAGTCTAAAGCTCAACTACACATTCTATCCTAATCCGAGACATAGCTATAAGTAGACTAGAAATCAAGACTTATAGTTTTGATCACCTAAACTTGACAAACAAGCTTGAGATAGCAACGCTTGCGAGTTCGACCGAGCAGTTCTCTAACAATCTCCCCCTTTGTCAATCTTAGAAACAAAACTATCAATACATATGGATTACAAAATAAATAAACTTTGTAGCTTCTCATCCAACAGGCTTGATTTCTTTGGTTCTTCAACATTCCTAGAATTCTTCGTCACTCCAAGTACTCCAGTGATTCCGAACGTGTTCAACTCAGCATCATCCGTAGCCATAACAATAAGAAAACGGATGTTCTCAATTATTTTTATACAGTATCATAGTATTATTACACAACATCAAAGTTCAATTGTATCATAACTTTGACAATAATACTACAGTCATATGTATCACTCCCCCTTAGTCAATACTTCATCTCACAATGAAAACCACTCCCCCTTACATAATGATATGTAAACCATATGTATGTAGTGTGAACTACAAAATAATTCTCCCCCTGTTTGTCAATATAAATTGGCAAAGGTGCGAAAACTAACGGGATCATAATGAAATTCTCAAAGAGATTATTCATGACTAAAAGAGAACATATCAACTTTGTTTCGATGATTTCACATAGTCGAAACTTAGTGTATTCATCAAGGAGTTTATAAAGATACAAGATAACTCTTACAATATTCCACAGCCGCACTCCCCACAAAGATTTGGCAATTAAGCACAAGTTCAATTAAGAACTCTCCCCCATAAAATGTCATTCCCAAAAGAACAAGAAGAGCGACCTTACTTTTATGAGAAAAGAAGGATTTATTTGGACATTAAAAAATTAAATGAAACATGAATTTGTATCTAGAAAACTCGAATAAAGTAACCACAAGTTACCTTAATGATTAATTTAATCGGAAATGCTCTACATAAGAAAACTTACGGAACCATACAGTACTTTCACATTGAAGTGGATCAGGGAAAGATCAATACTGCGGAATATTCAAAAGTTCATTATATCTTTTATCAATATTTGCATAAAGACATGATAGACTTAACTTTTGACATATATGAGATAATCATAGTTCACGGACGTAAACACATATCCCATTATGTTTTTGCAATATATAAAACCCATAAAGATTAATACTGCAAAATCATCTTCCAAATAACTTAGAATTTTAATAAATAAATCTAAAACATTGCAAGATGAAAAATCATTGGCAATAGCTATGTGTAATCAAAATATTTGCTATTTCAAACCCTAGTTATCCTTCTTAAAACACAAGAATAAATTCTCATAAGAGTTTCCTAGAAAAAATAAAATCAACAAACTAGAAAAAACAAAACTGAAAAAGACTTGGACATAATCAGCAACTAGAGATCGAACAGAAACAAGTTCATCAGTTGCTTTCTTCAGTTCAGTCTTCAGAAACTCAAGATTCTTTGTTGCAATTTCAAGTTGATCACGTACAACCCCAAAATCTCGAAGAAGATTTCCCACCAATTGAGATGACATCTGAACTTGAAGATAGTTTTCATGGTCAACTGCATGATAGCAAGTTATGAAAAGGGGGTTCTCATGAAACTCAATAACTTTGCCATCTTCAACTTTGTCTTCCTTTTTGCATCCATTCATCGTGCACTCCATGATATCACAAGAGAATTCTCTATGTTACGGAACGAGCATATATCAGAAGAAGAAATCCTTGATATATTTATATATGTTTTTCATAGGGAAACCCTAGGATTACACATTTACGTTCGGTCATGGAACTGGTGCACGTACGTCCGTGGTTATGAGCCAAAATCAAAACCAAGGAACCAGGGAGCCTATTTTTGGAAGCATGTTTTGATAAAGATCAAAAACAAATTCTAAACTTATGACAGAGTGTCTTAGCCTAAAGGGATTTAGAGCAAAATACATTTGTTGATAAACAACCAGTCAACTGTCTTAAAGGAAGAACAAAACGAAGCATTTCAAAGTAAACAACAAGGATCATCTTCTCAAGAGTTATCGATCATTTTTATTACAAGGAGTAATATATAACCGGAGCAGGGCTCAACAGTAAGATGATCATTATTTTAATAAAAAAATAATATATATTTTTTAAAAAATACAATAAAGACCACTTTGTCAAGAAGAAGATATCTTCTTGAGAAACATGTGCGTCCTCACACGGTCTCAAAGAGAGCGCACAACTTTAAGCAGTCAAGTTGTAATTTGATGAGCATATTGCTCATCCAGGATATTGACATTCTCAACTTTTCTTTCTTGATCAGTATCAGAGAAGTCAATAGAGTTAATCTCAAGAGAATCAATAAAAGGAGGACAAGAAATACCTGATGATGCTTCCTTTCTTGCCTTCTTAATGCTGCACTTGAGTCTATTTATACTGGTTTTGAGTTCCGAAACACGATTATTGATATGAATGTATTCAAGAACAGTTGACCCTTTTGATCCAAAATATTCTTCAGTCATGGACGAATTTTTTTAAGGTTTATTATTTTGCAGAAACACCTTCCTACTTATTGGACCATCAAAAGAGTTATTTGTCCTTATAAACTTATTCTTTTTACAATTGTAAAGAGATTTTGTGTTATCTTTACAGGCAAGAATTGGCTCATCACATCCCTTTTCTTGTCTGAAGTTTGGACACTTAAAACCAGTAGCATGAGAAACAGGTTTGATAACTTCCTTAGACATCCAGATAAGAATGTTATGAAGTTTTTCATTCCGCAAATGAAAGCGACATCTCATCTCAAGGTAACCTTTGTTTCCGAAATAATAACATTTTAATGGAATGATATTAACTGTTCTCATATGAACTATTTTTGGAGGTTGACTGCCCTTATTTTTTGAAGTTTCTGGTGCTAAAGGTAAAACTTTACTTTTACCATCAATGAAGTTTTTCTGCTGAAAATTGTTATTAGTACAAACAAAATCAATCTTACTATTACTTGGAGCGTCTATTCCTTCATAGCCCAAACCTCGTGTATCACGATGTTTTTTACAAGCTCCCAGCATAGTGGATAATTTTGTTGAGCTAAGGTTAAACTTTTTCAAGTTTTCTTCCAGCAATCTGACCTTGTTCTGAGCAGTAGTTAGGTCACCCTCCAATTGTTTTTCTCGAGAGAGAAAAATACTTTATATGTCATTAAAAAAACTTTGTTGAGAGCTACATCTTTCTTTAGATTCTGCAAGTTCTTCTTTCAAAGCAAATACATTTCGACGAAGATTTTCACATTCAGAGTTCTTTGAACGCACATCTTCTTCACGATCTTAAAGAAGGGATTGTAAGAAATTATATCCACAATCATATCCCTTAAAGAGTTTTCTCATTTTCTTGTTTTCTTGACAGAGAGGAGTCAGAAACTCAGCCAAGCACGATGTTGACTTCTTTTTCTTTATGAGATGGTCAAAAAGATTGATATATTGCGAGACTTCCTCATCAACATCTTGTCCATCATCTGAATCACTTTCATATGAAAGATCATCCAACTGTTCATCCAGGCGTGCTTCCCTGTTATACACCATTTCAGACAATGGAGAGGCCGTGAGAGATTTCTTAAGAGAAACAGAGCTTTGAACCAAGTCAGAACGTTTCTGAACTGGTGATGCGTTTATTGAGATAGCACTTCTGTCCATAGAGTCAGATTACTACAAACACGGACTTATGAGGTCTTTAACGTGTTTGCCTGCTCGGATACCAATTGAAAAAGCGGGGGTACAACAACGACACCCAATATTTCGTTAGGAAATCTGTATGGACTAACTCTAATATAATTCCAAGAGCATCAAATAATAAAGCGAGCTCAACCAAAAAATATATCAAAGAGTTATATCTCAATTTCTCATTACAATCTTCAATCAAACAGATAGAAATCTGTGAGCCTGATCGATATGATAAATAACTTGAACGGTACAAATGTTCAAGTGTCAATCAATTTAAATCAACAACCAAAGGTCGGATTTACCAATTGATTGAACTACGCACAACCTGTGATATTTCAATTATATAAAAAAATATGATGCGGAAAATAAATAACACAGACACCAGAAGTTTTGTTAACGAGGAAACCGCAAATGAAGAAAACCCCCGGGACCTAGTCCAGATTTGAACACCACACTGTATTAAGCCGATACAGACTCTAGCCTACTACAAGTTAACTTCGGACTGGAATGTAGTTGGGACCTAACCAAGTCTCACACCGATTAAGGTACAGTCCCATTCCTTACGTCTCTGAATCCCAGCAGGACTCTACGCACTTGATTCCCTTAGCTGATCTTACCCACAACTAAGATTTACTACGACCCAAAGTCGAAAACTTTATAAACAAATCTGTCTCCCACAGAAAAGTATATTCTGATAGATAAATTTTTCTCCCACAGAAATACCTACAAAGTTTTTGTTCCATCTTTTGATAAATCAAGGTGAACAAGAACCAATTGATAATACGGTCTTATATTACCGATGAACAGCCTAGAAATATCAATCACCTGATAATAACTTTACTATATGGTAGTAGAATAAGTTATTGTGAAATCACAAAGAATAAGACGAAGAGCTTTGTGATTACTTTTTATATCCTACCTATCGGAGATAAATCTCGAGCCAATCTTAAAGAAGATAGTACTCAATACGATAGAACAAGTAAGATCGGAACACACAACTACAAAGAAAATAGTTGGGTCTGGCTTTAAGTTTTCAAGTTGTTAACCTATAATGGTTTTAGGAAAAACCTAGATTAAAGGAGAATCGACTCTAGTACGCAACTAGTATCACACAGAAGTGTGGGGATTAGGTTTTCCAGTTGATAGAGCTTTCCCTTATATAGCCTTTCAAATCATGGTTTGATAACTTAGAAACAAAGCAATCAATATTCACCATTAGATGAAATCCTAATTTAAGATTCAAGCTAAGTTTGCTTAAAACCAAATCAATATCTCTCCACCGTTAGATGGTCTTAGCTTGTTACACACAAATGAAACATACCTTCATTTAGATATGGGTAACCGTACCTAAACATGTATATTGAGTTGGCTAACCAATAGTTAACCGAAGTTAGCCATATGAACACTTTTGTATTAACTACATTCATCTAACACTCTAGATCAAATGATAATCAAATGAAGCTAATTGTGTTACTCATAGAGTTGTTCAATTGTTTATATTCTCATAGAAGTATACAAGACGCAATTGAAGCCAAATCGGATTTGACTCAAGAGAATCAATTCATGAACATTTAGCCACGGTTTGCAAAGATTGCATTCCTTAATTTATAAATGTATTTGTTCATGAGTGTACTTAACTGATTTTAGAACTTAACCAACAAAGTTTGCAAACGGGTACGTGATAGACGCATTTATGTGTCTATTTTCATCTCTATTGTGTATATTGTTAGTACCCATTTTTGTACTTATTTTGGTATTTTATCTCTTTGTAGGTGTTTTCGAGAAATAAGCTTTTGCGGCGAAATTGGCTCGAAAAGTTGATAAATGCAACCCAAGGGACTAGTGTTATGCGGACTCCGGCAACGGATAAGGGGCGACCACTGGATAAGGGGTAACCTTTCCCATTCACGTTCAAATTCTGTTTTTGGCGGGAAACCAAAACCAAAACAGAAAACATGTTTCTGGCAGTTTAGGTGGTAGTGATTTGGAGGAGTTTGAGGTCGACTAAACCTCTGATTTTCATAGGATAGACTCGTTATGGGTCTAGGAATCTAATATGGGTGTTGAAATCAATTAAACTGGGCTCAATCGACGGATTTTTATCTCAACAGCAAAATATGGAAAGTCACGTGTGTTACCTGTTTTAGGAAATTTTAGAGAGATTAAAGTGCTATAAACCTTCCCAAAGATTGGTATCTATCTAAGGAAGAGTTTAGAATCAAAAGGAAAGCTCAGAAACGCGTATAAATTCTAAAACAAGAAATCGCCGCAACTTTGCCGTGAAGAGAAAGGAAGAGATTTTGGAAGATTTTGGAGAGATTTAATCGCTCTTTTTGATATAAATAGATTGGTTTGGTCATATAGAAGGGGTGTCGAAAGTTAGGGAAAGTTTAGAACATGACAGAGCCGAGAAATCAAAGGTACAGGAAACCGGGTTCTGTTGCTGAAGAACACGAAGAACATTGACCCACACAGAACAGTCGCAAAGAAGTATCGTTCTTCAACATCAGAACACAGTTATCGTTTATAAACAACACTTCAATTGTAACGGTGACTTCTGTAACGACTATAAAGCGTTGCAGATTCGCTGTATTATTATTTCTCTTCAATAAAAACACCTTATGAGCCATGATTTATTCTTTTGAGCGTGTTTTAACCATAAAGAGCTAAACCCCAACACTGGGATGACGGAGGAAGCCCTATTTCATGCATGTGGTAATTCTAATAATTCTTTTATGACTATTTGCATTGATTTTTAATTGATTTATGATTTTTATTGAATGGGTGTGATTTCGTTTGATGATGTATGCTTGGTCTATGTATTTTTGATACATCATGCTTTTGATTTACAGTCATTGCTTTTCAAAAATCTACCTTTGGCAAAGAATAAGAGTCCATATTTTTAATATTTGAGCTATAATTGCATGGAATTATTTTTTGAATCACATGAATGAAATTTGGTGGAATCCTGAGTCTCAGTACCTCTCGATATTGTGACAACCTTGTGAACATATTTTCAAAGTTTTTAGTTTTTTCTATTTTTGAGTCTGAAATCGAGTCTACACAAGTCCGAGTGAACGACAACCTTACTTACCACTTTAAAATTACATCAGTACGCAAACTTAAGTTCCGGACTTTGGCCTTGTCCGACAGTTCGCAAACGGGTATGCATACTGTCGTCCAGGACCCAACTCAGGTAAAACCGTTCACATACTGGTATGCAAACTTGGTTCCCGGACTTTAACAGTTAAAACCGTTCGCATACTGATGCGCAAACTTGGTTTCCGGACCTTAATCATCTCACAACAGTTTGCATACTGGTATGCATACTGTGCCATATCCAGACAATGGTTAATTGTTCTAAACTCCCATTTCAATCATTGAAACATCCTTAGAAGATGACAATAGCTGTCTCACACAAACTATTAGCTTATAAGTAATTTTCAAGTGATCGAATGATCAACACGAAACATTCCGAGTCGACAACAAATGACTGTCTCACACAAATCATGTAAGATGTTTCAAGGCAATTTTCATATGATCATCTTTTGACTTATTATTTAGTTTCCAACAAATAAATTGTTTCCAACTAAACTCGTCAAGAATAATGATGAACGTAGCTAAAGCAAAAAGCTTTCCAACACATATTTCGAGAAAGATATAAGTAAGTTAAACTCAGCTCGAAATATGTATAATATAAAAGTCTATATAGCTATACGACTTAGTCTCAATAAGAGATAAAATATAATAGACTTCTGAGTGATAGATAAGTCTTAGTCTTCACATACCTTTTGTTGATGAAGTTCCTCCAAGCTCTCCTCAGTAGATCTTCGTCTTTAATCGATGAACGCCGTGAAGTCTAAATCTCAACTACACATTTTATCCTAACCCGAGACATAGCTATAAGTAGACTAGAATTCAAGACTTATAGTTTTGATCACCTAATCTTGACAAACAAGCTTGAGATAGCAATGCTTGTGAGTTCGATCGAACAATGCTCTAATAGTTTGGAGCTAGATTCATTTACCTCAACTGGTTCAACTCAAATCTCTGCTGGTAATCTCCAATTATATGTTTAGATTACTTCATATTTAAACTCATATGTTCAATTTCTACATCACTAGCTCAACATCATCCAGTTTCATCTTCAACTGCCTTATACATCATAATTAGGTTGTTTTTTTTCCATCTAATTTCTTAATCAAGATCTGTTGTTCTTGTTCCTTGATGGCGAGATAGTCTGAGCATATTCTAGTCCGCTACACCAAGGTCTAGTTAGGGTAAAAACTTAAAGTCATTCCACTAATTGGATTTAGCCAGAGGGTTGAGATGTTGTTGGTTTCAATTCTTATTCCAAGTCAGTCCTCACTATGGTGTTGAAGTATCTTGCATTCTTAATGATGTTTCTGTGTTTGGACTTCGAATTGGAGTTGGTGAGTTACATAAGTACAAGTTGGAGTTCTGTTTATTGAGTTTGTATTCACTCAGTATGTAACTTAGTGTTCATTTTGCATATATGTTTAATGTGCAACCTGTTATTCTTCTACTTTTCATGCTCTTTGAATAATTCAGTTGAAGTTCATCTACAATGGTGCTTTTTACTCCTTTATTAAGTAATTCATGGTGATTTAATTAGCATTTCTGTGTTGAATAATGAATGTCACCTATCAATCTTACTCATGTGTTGGCGTAACTCCATCTGTTGCTCTCTTCTATCATTGGTGTTTGCAAGAGTCAAGAACAATATGCTGGGTGTGACTGCAGTTTACAAGATCTTATTCTGATATTTGTTTTCTACAACAACAAATTTTGTTCTCTCTACTACTACAATAGCTACTGCCATCAGATAAATGATTCTTCTCCTAGTTACTTTTGGCTTCATATTGGGTTATCAGTGCCACTGTTTATGCACCAACAACTACAACTGTTGCTGCCAGTGTAGATATCAGTTACAATTCATGAATAATGCACCTTGGTTTAGCTCAGATTTGTTGTATAAGTGATTACATGTTGGAGGAGAACGCTTTTGTGCATATTTGCAATATACAAAGCTAGCAAACCTCACAAATTCGGAACACTTACACCCGGTTAGATGAGAAGCCTGGATTTTTAAAGAACAATCATAAACTTATCAATTAAGAAGAGTTTTAGATATCTATCTCGAGGAATCACAAAGTCTAAGATGAAGAGAACTTTGCGATTTCTATCTATCTCATTCCTAAAAGAGATTACTAAAACCTTGATAACAGAAAAGATCAGGATACATAGACTATCAATAAAGATAATCGGACCTGGCATCTTTAATTGATATCTTTAAGTCGTAAATCTAATTATGTTTCTCAGAGGAAACCTAGGTTCATAGAGAACGCAACTATCACATAGAAGTGCCAGGAATTGAATTTCCTATTTATTTGAGTCTCTCCATTTATAGACTTTCAAAACTTAGGTTGCTTAGATTTCAAGCTAAGATAACTTGAGATTCAGGTAAACACTTTTTCTGTTTAGACGAAACTCTTGTTATGGGTTCATGTAAGCATGTGATAAGTTTGTCATGAAATTACATAGAATAGTATGGTTCAGATACCAGAACTGTAAAGACCCTCAAGCACGTCAATGCCATTAGACCAGTCAAGAGACGTTTTAGCCGTTAATAACTCGATTAGTTAATGTAGATTTTAATTAATAGGAATTAATCTAACAATAATCTAGATACAAAACTATTATCGTTAGGTAGGTCTCAAAAAGTTATGCGAGATGGACTACTCGAGCGTGTCATTCGGATACCGGATAAAGAAGATATCATCAGTTTTGTTTGAAGGGCAAAATAGTCTTTTTACAGTCAACCGACCTGGCTTCCCTTATCCAATTCAGCGGATGTCCCATAAATTTCCTTTGGTCTTATCTAGACCGAATCGAGAGGATAAACTCTCATTCTCTTTTCCTTTTCTTCTCCATTTTTCTTTCTTCTTCTCTTTCCTTCTTCCTTGTTCTTCTCCCGTTGAATGATTAGTTTTTTCTTGTTTCTTTCAACTTATATTCTTCTAGAACTGAAAAGCATGTTAGTGATTACCTGAGAGTTATACGTATCCATTGGGCACCCCTTTGGGATGATGTGCTCACTTGTTCCCACTTCAGTTTTCAGTAATCATAAGAAATGGAGCGCTCGAAGATATCCGTTTCGTTGCTTAGAGCTTTATCGAATCTAGTGTTGTTGTGTATATTTTACTACACATATTCTTTCTTATTCTGTAAACAACACATTAATATATTCTTAGAACTCGAAATACTTACATTTTTATAATATCATAGAGTTTGGGTTTTGTTGTTAGCACTTCTTATAATTATGATTCTTAAAATCGGTAATGTAGTTTTGATGCTTCAATTAGGTTGTAATCCTTTTAGCTAAGCAGGTTTACTATTTGGGGCGTCACAAGAACTGTGTATAATGATATTCCATGACGAATAAGCCTTAAGAACTAATAAGCAATATCATGTTTTTAACACTTAAGACTTGAATAATGATGCACATACAGAAGGTGTTTTAGTGATCAAATATGTCTTAGAGGTGTATATGAAATTTATAGCAATGCCAAACATATTTTTAGTAATAGTTTGAATGCATTTGCTTTAGTTCGTATTAGGTAGGTATGCGAAAGGGGTATGCGTGCTTATGGACGAGTTTGTGAATTCAGATGGACAAGGTACACGTACCCTAAGGCAATTCACGAACTCAGGCTCTTGAGGTATGCGTACCTCACCCCTTTATACGAACTCAGAACTAATGGCTATGCGTACTCAGTACGCATACCTACCCTTATTTCGGAATTTAGGTGACGTTGATACGTGTACTAGGTACATGTACCTTTATGTGTCCAGAATGCTAATAATTCTGAAAACTCACTTTAGTCGATTTGAAACTTTTCTAATCGCCATAGATGATGAATACCATTGCTTGGACGATTTTCAAATGATTATCTTGAATCAAAATAGTTCATGAAAAAATAAATTGTTCTTAACTGAGTTTGTCAAGTATATGAACAACTATTTCCTGAATCATATTTCAAGATGCTTAAGAAGACAAGCTTGCCTCGAAACTTCTTTTTTGCAATATCTACTAGAAGTCATACGACATGGTCTCATATACATAAAATGGAAATACTTGTGAGCAAATAGAATGGTTCAGTCTTTACATGCCTCTTTGTTGATGAAGTTCTCCAAATGTCTTCGTTTGATCTTCAGTCTTCAATCTTCAGTATTCGAGGGTTATTCAGTGATGTCTTATACTCTACTATCATACTCTAACCTAGTCCGGGACTTGACTTAAGTAGACTAGAAATCGAGATATAGTTTTGTGCATCTAACATTGAGAACAAGTTGAGATAACAAGACTTGCGAGTTTGACCGAGCAATGCTCTAACAATACGAATTAAGAAATAAAAATAAGGAAACTTAATTCAATTTTCGCTGATTTAACTTTTCTCGACTTCTTGGATTCAATCAATCTCAATACCATTAGTAATTTATTCTTTTAAATCTTATCTGAATTTCTCACGAACCCTAATTCTTCGAATTCTTCATCAAAACAACTCCACAATCACTAAATTAACAACCTCCCATTCATTTTACATCTATCAGAAACTCGCAATCATCATCGGTTCTACACAAACCCAGAAACTATAGAATTCATATTTGTTATTCTTCATGATTCATAACAGTAGCATATCTTCTTCTTCACAATTATCAGAAACAACAACTTTATCATCTATACCATTTCTCCAATTCATTCTCTCAAATCAGCACTCATTTTCATTTTTCTAATTTCACAGATGAAGAAAGGGAAGGAGGAGAAGAAGAAAATGAATAAGAAAAATGAAATGAAACGAATTTCTCGATTTGGTTTTGATAAGGAGTCTAAGGCACTCATACATTGGATATATGCAAACAAGAAGAAAAAATTTATTGTCTGAGTTAGAGGTTCCCTGAGTAGAAATAGATAATTAATAGGGGGAAAGCCACTTTTACTAGAGGAAAAGCTGACTTTTGTCCAACTTATTTGACTTTGGGTGGATTTAGAATTATGCTTCCTCAAAATGCTTTTGGATTTTTATTTCCTTTAACCAAACCATACAAACCGTAAACCCTAACAACATCAAATACGTTCGATTGTTCAAAGTCTATTATCTTAATCCCTATATACAGAAGCGGAATTGAAGAAATAATCTTAATTATATTAGATCCGCAGCACGCAGAGACGCATACATGATTAATAGTTAAAGGTGAAAATATATAATAACTTGTTAAGCAGTATATCTAGTTTTCGATTTGTCATGATCGCAACCAGAATGATCTCTATTAGCTTACTTCTTTAATTATTTTTGTTTGCATATACAATAATTTTTTATTCGCATATACAACTTACAGTATTATGTTGCTCCAGTTGGAGATGTTATATGCGATGAGTCCACCCGACCTATTTTGTACTTAACTGAACTAACCTCTAACATAGTCATTTAGATTACTTATATGATTTGTTTAATTATATTATGTGATTAGATGTTCGAGTCCATAGAGGAAGTTCATGATTGCAACGCCAGAAACAGAAAGTGTTGTCCCGACAACCCCATACAAGAAGAAAACTATAGTTTATGAAGCAATATGGAATTAGGCTAATGTTTCTTATTATTTGTGTTTTAATTACAGATGATTTAAGAATTTTCAATAAATGGAGGTTTAATCATTACAATTTGAGATAGGTTATGTTGATGTATAGGTAGTCTAGATATCGGGTAAGGTATATGGGAAATCAAACTCCAAAAAATGATTTTTGATTGGGAAAGCTAATTATTAAATTCTCCCCACATTGACCCGAGGTCGACAAGACCAGACCATAGTCAGCTTTCCCTCAAGTAAAAATGGCTTTCCCCTATTAATTATCTAGAAATATCGATTTCCTTAATAGTTTGTATATGCAAAATGACTATTTTACCCCTCATACTAATTGGATGATTTCTTCTTCATCCGGTGTCCGAATGACACGATCAAGTAGTACATTGCATATAACTTTACGAGATCAATATGATGGTATTAGTTTCATCTCAAGATTATTCATATTTAACTAATCAAGTTCGTAACGGTTAAATCGTCTCTAACCGGCTAAATAGCGTTGACGAGCTTACAGATCTTTACAATGGGATGAGTCATTTGTTGAGTTTCTACTACATGTTGAGTAGCCTATGATTCATCGTAGGTGATAATTGAACATCTCAGATCTTTGCATAATTTTGGAAAATCCAGCAAACTTAAAATTAGATAGGTTTAGGATTTATATATATGTTAAACTCAAGTTCCACTTATAATGTTATACATTAAACTCCAACATGAAGTTGATCTCTACAAACACCACAGAAGGTAAAGAAGCACTTGGGATATTGGGCAAGGTGGTCTTCATCCTCTAAACAAACCATTTCACATGTAGGGAAATAGACTAAATCATACATTCTATCAAGTGTCTTATCAAGACCCATTACACTATAATAAATTCATTGTCTACATAAAAGAGAATATGGCAATGGTCAGTGCCAATAGCCGTTAGATGGGATAGGCTAGAATTGGGGAATTACAGGTTCCGTTCTGCATTTTGAACGACTTTATCTGGTCTTTCCTAAATGTTTCAAGATTTTTTTCTATGATTGTTCCGGGTGAATTCATAACCTGAAAAACCCATGTCGTAAAAAACCCTGCCCTCTCTAAGATCCTATGTGAAAAAGTGGGGGTACAACAACCACACCCAATATTTCGTTCGGCAATCTGAATAGACAAACTCCAATATACTTTTAAGAGAATCAACTAGACGGTCAGACTCAATCTATAGAAAAGTATATCAAAGAGTTTATGTCTCAATTTATCAATTCAATCCACAATCATCAAATAGGAATATGCGAGCCCGATTGAATACAAGATAAATAACTTGAACGGTACCAAAGACCAATGTTCAAGGATCAATCAATTTCAATCAACAACCAAAGATTGGATTACTAATTGATCGATTCAACGCACAACCTGTGATATTTCAATTATATAACAAAATATAATGCGGAAAAGAAATAACACAGACACCAGAAGTTTTGTTAACAAGGAAACTGAAAATGCAGAAAACCCCCGGGACCTAGTCCATCTTTAAACACCACACTGTATTAAGCCGTTACAGACACTAGCCTACTACCAATGAACTTCGGATTGGACTGTAGTTGAACCCTAATTAATCTCACACTGATTCAAGGTACAGTTGCGCTCCTTACGTCTCTGATCCCAGCAGGATACTACGCACTTGATTCCCTTAGCTGATCTCACCCACAACCAAGAGTTGCTTTTGTTGATGAAGTTCCACAAGCTCGCCTTAGTAGTTCTTCGTCTTCAATTGATGAACGTCGTGAAGTCTAATGCTCGACTACACAATCTATCTTAGTCCGAGACATCACTATAATTAGACTAGAAATCAAGACTTATAGTTTTGATCATTAACATTGACAAACAAGCTTGAGATAGCAATGCTTGCGAGTTCGACCGAGCAGTGCTCTAACAATCTCCCCCTTTGTCAATTTTAGTGACAAAACTATCAATACATATGGATTACAAAATAAATAAACTTTGTAGCTTCTCATCCAAATGCTTGATCTCCTTGGTTCTTCAACATTACTCGAAATCTTCGTCACTTCCAAGTGTCATAGTATCATTATACAACATCAAAGTCCAATTGCATCACAACTTTGACAACAATACTATGGTGATATGTATCACCCCCCCCCCCTAGTCAATACTTCATCTCAATATGAAAACCACTCCCCCTTACATAATGATAAGTAAATCATATGTATTTGTAGTGTGAACTACACATTAATTCTCCCACTTTTTGTCAATATAAATTGGCAAAGGTACGAAAACTAGTGGGATCCTCATGAAATTTTCATAGAGATACTTCATGACCAAAAGAGAACAACATACCAACTTGTTTCGATGATTTCACATAGTCGAAACTTAGTGTATTCATCAAGGAGTTTATAAAGATACAAGATAACTCCTACAATATTCCACAGCCGCACTCCCCACAAAGATTTGGCAATTAAGTACAAGTTCAATTAAGAACTCTCCCCCATAAAATGTCATTCCCGAAAGAACAACAATAGCGACCTTATCTTCACAAAAAAAGAAGGATTTCTTTGGACATTAACAAATTGCATGAAACATGAATTGGTATCCAAAGATCACAATTGAATTAACCACAAGGAAAATGATCAATTCAATTGGCCATGCTCAACATAAGAAAACTTACGGAGCAACACAGTACATACACAAAAATGTGGATCAGGGAAAGACCAATACTGCGGAATAGTCAAAGATTCATTCTATTTTTCATCACTATTTACACAATGACATATAATAGACTTAATCTTTGTAAACAAAAGTTCAACCTTTCTTCCATCAATATTTGCATAATGACATAAAAGGCTTAACTTTTGTAGTCAAGGTTCATACCGACATATAATAAAGTTAACTTTTATCAATACTTTCATACCGACATATAATAGAGTTAACTTTTGAACAAATATGGGACAGTCAAGGTTCACGGATGTAAACAACATATCCCTTAACAATTTGCAATATATAAAACCATAAAGATTAATACTGCAAAAATCATCTTCCAAATAAACTTTAGAATTTAAACAAATAAATCTAAAAACATTGCAAAATGAAAAACGTTGGCAATAGCTATGTGTACTCACAATAATGTCTATTCCAAACCCTAGTTATCCTTCTTAAAACACAAGAATAAATTCTCATAAAAAGTTTCCTAGACATCAAGACAAACTCGTAATGCACATATAAGATGATTTGTCCCTAGAGGGTAGAATCAATCTTTTTCGCCCAGATTTACACAAAGAATAGCTACCAAAGGCATACAAATTTTTTTTTCTTAACAAAGAAGAACATACAAAGTCATTAACGACCATGCACCATAGTTCACAAAGAGATGATTGTGAACATTCAAGAATTCCATAACAATGTGTACTATTGCCCATTCTTTAACTTCCTTCTTTATGATTCACCAACATCATTCTTATAAAAGCTATAAATGAGTTTAGAAGAGGATTACTCCAATAATCCAAGTGCCCAAGTCCATGAGAGTAGAACAAGTGCAATGAAATGGAGCAAAACACTCAAAAACAAGAGACATAACAGTGACCAATCTTAACTCATCCAAATTCAAGAATTCTCATCTCCAACTTGAAGAGAATTCAAAGAGGAAGAGAATGCATAAAGAATGAGGTCATTCTGAGTTTGGACGAAGAAGTTACGGCCAAAACAAGTTTACCGAATATCGACGTCTACAGGCCAGTATGCATACGGGTTTGCAAACGAATTTTCGTGACCAGGAGCAGTATGCAAACGGGTTTGCGTACTAAAATCCCTGGATTTTGATTTTAAATGATGGTATGCATACCTGGTATGTGTACCATGAAGTCCAAACATCCCGAACTACTATTTTCAAACCTAAACTTTTAAGAACCTTAAACACAGATCAAGTTAGGTAGAAATGAACGATAAAAAAGGTACGTGGATCATTATAAGTACTCTAAGCAAATAAATAAAAGCACAAATCTTGCTCAAGTTTATAGACATACCTTTTTAGATGAATCTAATCGAATTCTACAGCCTTACCAAACATAATTTGTACGCCCCAATTCTCGTGCTTCCCTCACCGTATACATAACAGGGTATTCCTTGGTGAGGATGAACTTACAACACAATCAAGTTGTGTTGAGGTGAACAATGTCTTGCTCACCACAAGTGACTGAAACAGACTTTTCCGTAACTATGGAATTTTCACCATCTATAGTTTTTTGCTTATTCTGTATCATTTTTGGATTGTCATGAAAGAGATCGCTTTTAGAACCTTTCACATCCAAACCTATCTTTCCAAAGAACTTTGTAAGTTCCAACATCATGGATACTGCCTTCTCCACAGTCATGGAATTTTCTGGGAGATCATTCCTTTTCACACTCAAAGTATCATAGGATTTCTTTGGTACCCACTTCTGAGTGCGTTTAGGAACAATATGAACCCTCTTCCCATTACTCTCTTCTAGATTTCTCGAAAGAGAATTGGATTGACTATTCTTTCTTAAGTTAGTCTTTCTCCAATTGGGAGCAACGGATCTTGTCTTCGTCTTTACGAAGTTATCTTTATGATAACCATTACGATTGTGAAAAGGATTCGTATGACGTTTATAGGCAAATCTAGGTTTATCACAGCACTGATTCCTTTGCCTAAAGGTTGGATAGTTGCAACCTGTAACGTTAAGGGGATTAGTCTTAACATATGATCTTGGTTTCACAACTTCTTGTGATGCCCAAGCAAGAACATCTTGAAGTTTCTCATTCCTTATACGGAAATGACATCTCCTTTCCAGGTGACCTTTATTTTCGCAATAGTGGCAAACATAAGGAATGTTCTTACCTCGATCCGTGTGTGCTGACTTTGGAGGTTGATATACTTTTCTCTTTCGAACCTTAACTGCCGGTGAAGGATTTTCACGTTTTCCATCAGTAGAAACCTTTTGTTGAGAAGAATCACTAGCCTTGACAAATTTTACCCTTTGCTAGTACTTGGAGCATCTATTCCCTTATAGCCCAATTCTCGTGTATCACGATGATTTTTACTTGCTCCTAGCATAGTAGTTCATTTGCTTGAACTAGTATTGAACGTTTTCAAGTCATCTTCCAACATCTTGATTTTATCAAGAGCAGCAGTTAAATCAGCCTCAAGGCGTTTTTCTCGAGCGAGATAAGCGCTTTCTCTGTCATCAAAACTTGCTTGCTGAGAGTTAATCCTTGCTTCATTTTCTGCAAGTTTCTCTTCCAATAAGAAGTATTTTTTAGAAACATTATCACATTTAAGTGACTTTCTACTCAGGTTTTCCTCAGAATCTTTGAGGATTGATTTGCAAGAGCGATTCCAACCATAAAGACCTCCGTAAATCCTTTTCAATTTCTTGTTTTCTCGACAGAGAGGAATCAGAAGAGGTGTGACATGAGAAGTTGTTATCTTTTTATTTTCCAAAGATTTAATACCTCAACATACCCCGAGACTTCCTCATCAACATCTCTATCAATATTTGAATCACCTTCATCAGAAAGTTCATCCAGCTGTTCTTCTAGGCGTATTTCCTAATCAACAGTTTCTACATTTAGAGAATGTTTAGATATTGACTTAGATGTGATAGTTCTCCCAGGTGAATCCAAGCTTTGAAAATCATCTGGTAATTTCTGACCTGGTACGTTATTAGAGATAGACTCATCCATAATAATCAGATTGTTACAAACACAGACTTATAAGGACTTAAATGTGTTTGCCTGCTTTGATACCAATAGAAAAAGTGGGGTTACAACAACCATACCCAATATTTCGTTCGGCAATCTGAATAGACAAACTCCAATATACTTTTAAGAGAATCAACTAGACAGTCAGACTCAATCTATAGAAAAGTATATCAAAGAGTTTATATCTCAATTTCTCAATTCAATCTGCAATCAGCAAATAGGAATATGCGAGCCCGATTGAATACAAGAGAAATAACTTGAACAGTACCAAAGACCAATGTTCAAGGATCAATCAATTTCAATCAACAACCAAAGATTGGATTTACTAATTGATCGATTCAACGCACAACCTGTGTTATTTCAATTATATAACAAAATATAATGCGGAAAAGAAATAACACAGACACCAGAAGTTTTGTTAACAAGGAAACCGCAAATGCAGAAAAACCCCGGGACCTAGTCCAGCTTTAAACACCACACTGTATTAAGCCGCTACAGACACTAGCCTATTACCAATGAACTTCGGATTGGAATGTAGTTGAACCCTAATCAATCTCACACTGATTCAAGGTACAGTTGCACTCCTTACGTCTCTAATCCCAGCAGGATATTACACACTTGATTCCCTTAGCTGATCTCACCCACAACCAAGAGTTGCTATGACCCAAAGTCGGAGACTTGATAAACAAATCTGTCTCACACAGAAAAGTCTATTAGAATAGATAAATCTGTCTCCCACAGAAATACCTACAAGTTTTGTTCCGTCTTTTGATAAATCAAGGTTAACAGGAACCAATTGATATACCGGACTTATATTCCAAAAGAACAGCCTCGAAATATCAATCACCTCATAATAATCTTAATCGATTAACGAAATAAGATATTGTGGAATCACAAACGATGAGACGAAGATGTTTGTGACTACTTTTAATCTTACCCATCGGAGATAAATCTCAAGCAAATCTTAACAAAGATAATACTCAATCACGATAGTAAAAGTAAGATCAGAACACGCAACTACATAGAAAATAGTTGGGTCTGGCTTCACAATCCTAATAAAGTCTTTAAGTCGTTAACCTACAGGGTTTCGTGAAAAACCTAAGGTTAAAGGAGAATCGACTCTAGTCGCAACTAGTATCACACAGAAGGTGTGGGGATTAGGTTTCCCAGTTGCTAGAGTTCTCCTTTATATAGTTTTCAAATCAGGGTTTGCAATCTAAGTTACCTTGGTAACAAAGCATTCAATATTCACCGTTAGATGAAAACTTGATTAAATTCAAGCTAATATCTTTCAACCGTTAGATCGAACTTAGCTTGTTATACACAAATGAAATGTACCCTCATTTAGGTTTATGTAACCGTACCTAAACGTGTACACCATGTTGGCTCAACCGTAGTTAACCGAGGTTAGCTATATGAAAACTCTCATATCAACCTTATTAATCTTAACCATAACTAGTTCAAATGACTCAAATGAAACTAGTTAAAGAGTTGTTCAATTGCTATATTCTCATAGAAGTATACAAGAACACAATTGAAGCAAAATCGGTTTGATTTACTCGAATCAATTCATGAACATTATAGCCATGGTTTGCAAAGAATGCATTCCTTATTATATAAATGTATTTGTTCATAATACAACCGATTTTAGAACTTTAACCATTCAAGTATGTAAACGGGTACTCATACTAGAAATACCCGGACCAAGTTTGGTTTTTGCCAGTATTCGAACGGGTACGCATACCTCCAAACCCAACAGAAATTTCTGGTTACAAACCTTCGCCAGTATGCGTACGGGTACGCGCACTTAGGTTCTCGGACTTCTCAAACCAACAGGTACGTATACAGGTATGCATACTATGGTTCCCGGACATGGATCACACATATGCAAGAGTGCACAACATGTTTATAATCCAATGTTGGTTAAGTGTTCTAAACTCTTATTTCAATCATTGAAACTTTCTTAGAGGATGACAATAGCCGTTTTCACACACTATTAGCATCAAAGCAATTTTCAAGTTATTGAAATAATCATAACGAAACATTCCAAGTCTGCAACAAATGATTGTATCACACAAACCATGTAAGATGTTACTCGGCAATTTTCACATGATCATCTTGACTTTCGTCAAGAATATAAGATGAACTTGGTTGAAGCGAAAGCTTACCAACATATATTTTGAGAAATATGTAAGCGAGTTAAACTCAGCTATAAATCTCAAATGTGCATAATCAAAAACTATATAGTAATACGAATTTTGTCTCAATATAGGAGATAGAGTAGAAATAGACTTTCCAAGTGATAGATGAGTTTTAGTCTCCACATACCTTTTGTTGATGAAGTTCCACAAGCTCGCCTTAGTAGTTCTTCGTCTTCAATTGATGAACGTCGTGAAGTCTAATGCTCAACTACACAATCTATCCTAGTCCGAGACATCACTATAAGTAGACTAGAAATCAAGACTTATAGTTTTGATCACTAACATTGACAAACAAGCTTGAGATAGCAACGCTTGCGAGTTCGACCGAGCAGTGCTCTAACACTATGGTAATAATCACATCAGATATTATAAGAAATACCTCCTAACTTTTCAGAATGGTCAACGATCATATTAAAGTCTCCCAAGACAACCCATGGCATGTTTCTACAATTAACCTGATTTCCCATTTCTTCTACAAAATTCCTCGTTATATGTTTATTTCTTGGATAAGGACTATCATAGAAACAAGTTATGACCAATTAATTTATATTAAAATTAGTTTTGACAATAATGTTACGTGGATATTCCATTGCACTATGTCAAAATAAAATCCATCTACCCATGATATTACTAAGCCTCATGCTAAACCTATTGGGTCTACAATGTGATAACTGAGGTAGGACGATACTAGATATTTTAACATAGGTCTTTGGGATTTAGTTTCTTACAGGGAAAGGATTTTTATATTTTATTTTTGGGCCAGTTGGTGTGGGTGATTCTGAGTAAAAGGATTACCCATCCTTCCACATTCCATGCTATTAATTTCATGCCAAACATATACACCAGGATTTAATTTCTACAATGGCTGCTTAAAGGAGAAACTTGTCCACTATAGAGTTTATCAGTAAGAACATGTTTAATTATCAATTAAAACATAAATGAGATACTTAGATAAACTTAAATGTAAAAATCATAAAAACTATAAATATCAAAAGACTGGTTCATAGGAAAAAAAATTGTAGCTCATGTCGCATTGGTGGGAGAGATAATAAGAACGATATGGGAAGATATGACCCTGCTTATTTTTGCTGTTCTTTTAAGTTGGATCTATATTGGTATTTTTGGAGTGATATACCTTTGTCAGATGTAGTGGAGCCTAAAATTCCAGAAAATGAAGAGTCGGAAAAGTCAGTGATAAAGAGAAGAAAATTTGGTTCTAAGTCTTCGATAAGAGATTCAGGGATCTATAGCTTAAAATTGGGTTCTGGGTTAAATTGGGGGATTAAGAGGTCTTATAAGAGAATAATAAGAACTTGCTGAAATTAGGGATCAAATGAATTCCTAACATTTTCTAATGGGGAAATAATATCCTTCTGCCTAGAATATGAGAAGTTACTCTGGTTCTGGCCAGATCAAAATTAGAAATATATTAAAGTGAACCACCGGTAGAAAATGATTCCAACTCATTTACCTGGTTTAACTCACTGACTCGGTTTGATTTTGGCACCTGGATAAAAGAATGATTAAAATTATCCGGAACATTAAAAGGAAAGGTTATGTTTCCAAGAACGATGTAGCAGTAAGAGGCTTTTTCGAGTATGATTCATAAGAGTAGATCGGGAAAGAAAGATTTTCATGATTGTCATATAGGATAGCATTCTCAAAGTTTGATTGAGTTTTAAAGAAAGTTTGATACGCTTCATGAACGCTAGAAATAACTATAAATGAATCTAAAGAGTTAGTATTGCCATGACAATCTACATTACCTATTGGATTCCAAATCTGAACTTGGGTATCATTGATGAAGAAAAGATCATCTCCTGGGAAAGGTGGCTCAACTGCTATGTCATATATATATCCTAAAAAGGTCAGTTATGAAGGTTAACACAACTATCCTCTTTATGTCAAAATCTGGAAGGAAGATTTGAATAGTTGTTATAAATTTCAGCGACCGGATACTTGCCAACCTTCACCAAGAGCTTGTCTACCAAAGGTTTCTCAATATTAACCCAAGCCATGACTTTAGGGGGAAAATTAGAATTGGATGCATCACTTCCTGCACAAACCATATGTTTGTACCAAAAATTACTTTTAGGCACTAAACATGATTGATTGGTGATGATGATGTAAATTAGGGCTAGAAAACAAACTAAAGATAAAAAATGGAGACAAAAATTTAACGTGGTTCGGCAAGTGATGCCTATATCCACGGAGGAATCCCGTTGGGATAGATTTTATTGATTATCATGATACAATCAGGAATGGTTAGCTAACTTAGGATTCCATCTCCAATTAGGGTTTAGGATACATGTATTTATATAGTTAATGTAACCCTAATTCTGATGTAAACTTGATGTGCAAGAAACTTGGGCAACAAGACTTATGGAAACTTCTGGAATGTTCAGCCATGGGCTAGATGGGCTTGATTAGCGGGCTTTCCGTATATAAAATACACGGTACAAACATCGCCCCCTCTTAACCTCCAACTTGTTGGGGGTTAATAAGTTTGTTTTTCCTTCTGTGTCGGCTGTTGATGACGTAACTCGCCCCCAAGCGTAAGTAGAGATATTACAAAGACGCCCCCAACTGTGATAACCTGCAATGAAATTTTCTCACGTGCTAGGCGAAACTTTTTGCCAAGTATTAGACTTGTGATGCTCGAGAGCTAGTCGAGTCTTGAGTTGAATGTAATGTGCTTGCAGCTGGGGCAAGGCTTTTTGCTCGCAACGTGACAAGGCTGAAGCGCTCGCTACTCGGGCAGGCTGACTGTTGCTTCTGTTGAGTACGAGTCTTTGGACCAATATCGTGCATTGGGCTCGTGGTCGAGACGAGACTTTATGCTTTCCAAGGTGCAAGTCTTTCATACTCACGTGCAAGACGAGATTTTATGCTTGCGATAAAAGACAGACTTAAGTGCTCACGTGCAAGGTGAGGCTTTAGGTGCTTGCGATGTGGTGCAAGGCTAAACATTGAAGGGTATAAGCAATCCTCATCTCGAACTTAATCATGTCGCTATCCACGAACCTCGAACTCGATCATGTTGCTATCTATAAACCTCGAACTCGATCATGTTTTTATCC
Organism: Papaver atlanticum; assembly: GCA_023531105.1. NCBI lineage: Eukaryota > Viridiplantae > Streptophyta > Magnoliopsida > Ranunculales > Papaveraceae > Papaver > Papaver atlanticum. The sequence continues at coordinate 243,842 of JAJJMB010011506.1, read as the reverse complement.
ACGAACCTCGAACTCGATCATGTTGCTGCTCCAAGTACACATTAAAGTTTCTCGAACACTGGAATTTTTTCTTCCATGTTGTAGGGAATTGAAAAACGATTCTAACGAGCCGAAAATTACCTAATTCGGACTTAAAACGAAGAAGCTAATAGCGAACCAAGATTTTCGCGAAGTGCGTGTGATGTTGCACACGTGATAGTGCTGATTGGATTAAAATGCTGACATGGCAATGCTGATAGGGACGGCATTGCTGACGTAGCACCTGAACGGTGCTGATGTGGCAACACCAAGCGAAAAAGTCATTACAGATTGATGACATGGCAGTTATGCTGACTGGACAACTGTTGCTGACGTGGTGTCTGCTGACTGTACATACGTTGCTGATGTGTCATCACACTTCTCCGACATGTCACCAACGATTGGCTCCTTGCTGTGGCGGACACACGTGGCGCTGAATGTACACTGACTAGGCAGCACCTGAGAAGTACTGGATCGCTGGTGTACGGGAGGCTGGATGAGCTTTGAGATTCTTGCCTCGCTTTTCTGCAACACTTATTTTTGTTACTGTTTAATAATGCTTTTGCCCACGGTTTCTGCATCTGTTTTGCAACACTTTATTTACCTCACAACGGTTTCTTCAATCTCATAACGGTTTCTTCAACCTCGCAACACTTACGTTAGAACCCTAATATTTTTATTTTCTTCCTCTTCCACTGCTGATTTTTGCATGGATCTCGTGCATGATTTCTTCCATACTTTTCTCAATGATGAAACATGATTCTTTCACTCGAATCTCCTTAGTCGGCGCCAATGTTTGTACCCAAAATTACTTTTAGGCACTAAACACGATTGATTGGTGATGATGATGTAAATTAGGGCTAGAAAACAAACTAAAGATAAATAATGGAGACAAAGATTTAACGTGGTTCGGCAAGTGATGCCTACATCCACGGAGGATTCCCGTTGGGAGAGATTTTATTGATTATCATGATACAATCAGGAATGGTTAGCTAACTTAGGATTCCATCTCCCATTAATTAGGGTTTAGGATACATGTATTTATATAGTTAATGTAACCCTAATTCTGATGTAAACTTGATGTGCAAGAAACTTGGGCAACAAGACTTCTGGAAACTTCTAGAATGTTCAGTCACGGGCTAGACGGGATTGATTAGACGGCTTTCCGTATATAAAATACACGGTAAAAACACCATACTTACTCGTCCTTGCTTGTTAGCTATCAGTCAAATCATTTCTTGACTTTTTTGTTCATGTTTAGCATTCAGGATATTTTCCCAGTATGTATTTTCTTAACAAAGTCATTAGAGATATTCATACCATGGTATGTTTTAATAGCTGCTAGAACGTTACCAAAGGTATACCACTAGAAATAACCTAGAAGAAATCATCAAGAGAGAAAAATGAAACAATGAAGAGATTTGAATTTACTTTTTTGATTTGAAATTGGATATGAGTTCCCTACAAATAAGCTAATTCTCCTCTGATCTCCCAACGCTTATACACAAAAGTAAAAAAAACTTCTTGCTAAAATATTGTTGTTTTTCATATAAAATCTCTTACAAATTCAGAAGGAGTTGGTAAAAGACCAACACGACTAAGGTTTGCAAAACGTTGAGCTAGAGACAAACCACTAAGATGCTGATACAAATCATAATTTCTAGCCATAATGATAACTAGCAACTGAGAAACAAAAATTATCAGAAATTAAGAATATGAAAAGAGCACAAACATCCATCTAGGTTAAGGATAGAAGCGAGATGAAGTTTAAACTTCTAAAATATATAGATCATTATAAGCCTAATATTTTAAATAACCATCTTAAGAATAAACAACGATAAAATCAGGTTCAACTAAAAACACTCGTGATTGTGCAGTAACTCTCAATTCAGGAAATTTAAAGTGAATTTTTTTTGTTGCTCCAATGAGCAATTAACAGAACAACCTTTGATCTAAGTAAAGGAGAAGGTACGAGGTTAATGAATCAGAATGACAATACTAGGTTTCGCGAGATGAGAATTAAAAAATGACTTAAAAATAAAAATCTTGACCTTAATTGACTAGTTTGACTTGAATTTATTTTTTCTTTTAGATGGGATCAACCATGATAATTTGGCTACGAAAAGGTATGAATGTTGCACTCTTATCCTAACTCAGAGAGTCTTGCCAATTATCATACATACCCAAAAAAATAATGGTGGACCATCCTAATGCCACAATGATTAAGAGTAAAAATATGAGACAAGATTTGATAACCGGAAATACCAAGCAATATGTTGGAAACCATAATAGATATAAACAAGGTGCGATTGAGGTTGGGATCGGGCGATTACCAAGTCAACTCACGCCAAAAATCGGTTTTTGAAATCTCATGATTTTCTTTGATTCTTAATCTTTCTTTTCACTACCTTATGATTAGCAATTTTTCATCTGTTTTTGATTGATGGTTGTGGAATCAATCTATTTTAAAACTCTCTAATCATTCTTCTCTGATTTGAAACTAGACTTTTCAAATTATGTTTATTAAACATTTATAATGGGTTTGTGATTTTTACAGATCTCTGATCAATCATTTTTTGGGATTACCAGTGGTGGATAAAGCATGAAGATTGCAGTTGGGAAAATAACAGTGGTGTGGCCAGCAGTGGTGTTAACCATCTTTTTTGTGATGATGGTTCAAATTAGTAGTTCAGAAGGTTGTTTGATTTTATCAAAGTATGAATCTTCATCAAGTCAATTTGATAAACCAAGTAAGGATACATTTATTCTATATTATCAAGATTTCCAATCAAGTTTTCAATGGAAAAATCATAATTCTCAACCATTGCTTCACATCAGTAAGCCCTACCAGAAAATTCAAAAAATTTGGCTCTCAAGTTCCAGTCAACTATTTTCCGAGGTTTTAGCAATCAATCAATAGGAATTCAGTCAAGTTTTTTGTTCCCATTTTATTCAAAATCTCCAAGATTTTCTCTCCAATATTATGGAACTACTTATGGTTACAATCTAAATCTTGTTTTACTCCCATATCTAATTGAATTTAGGGTTTCCCAAAACAAAAGATACTTAATCAATTTTCCAAAAATCTGCAAAACCTATCTCAATACCTTTTGGTATATTAATACTGAGGAAAAGATTGGAAAGTCACAAACCAAAAACCAAATTCTTAGAAAAAGTCAGAAAATCTATCTCTCAGGAAAAACCATGTCTTCTACTCAAGGTGATCGTATCAACCAATTATCTAGACAACTAAGAAATGCAAATATTAATTTATCTGTTAATCAAAGAAGAACAGTGGGTTCATCACAAATAATCAATGAAACTGCTGATCAATGGACATATGGGATCTTAGGGAAGCTGAAAGAGAAAACTAAGATGAAGATGAGATTCATAAGATCGAAAATCAACTCTCTTTGGGGAAAATATCATAACAATGAAATTAGAATTATGGGGCACAATCTGATGCTGGTTAGGTTAAACAATGAAGCTGAAAGAGATGAAGTAATTGCAGATGGTCCTTGGTTAACAGATGGTGTCCTCTTCCATGTTCAGAAATACTATAATCATATTCCGCTGAAGGATTATGTATTTGATAAGCAAATTTTCACTGTACAATTCAAATACTTGAAGCTGGAGCATATGAATGTAGCTGTGATAGATGAAGCAATTGGATTTATGGGAAAGAAAATTTCAAATTAACCAAAGAATTGCAGGCCTCGCGCAGGAAATATTGCTAAAGCTAGAATTGAAGTGGAATTGAATAAATCTCTTCACGGAGGAGGTTGGTGGAGGACTTTAACTGAAGAAGATGTATGGATCAGATACCATTGGGAATTACATCCTAAGAATATCTGTCCAAAATGTTTTGTGATTGATCATAATGATGAAAATTGTGAGTATACCTCCCATTTACTTTATTTAGACTCCCTCACTGCTGCTGAATATAAAGTTATTCTTAAGGAGGATAGTGAAGCTAATAAGGAGAAGAATGACAGTAATTTAACAAATTATATGGAAGAATAGATAGCTGATGAAGGTAATATAAAAGATTCAAGAAATGTCAAAAGGATGAGAAATTCCAATCTAAACACTGAGCCATCTATGAATCCCCACAATATTCACATTCAACCACCTGCAGTTATGCAAGGACATGATACTACTAATATGGACCATCAACACAACACTATGATGGACTCGGATGAACCAAATGCAATAATTTCCGCACCCATGAATGATTGTGTCAGAGACTCCTCTCAGGTATACATAACATTTCATATCTCTTTTAAAATTTCTAGATACTTATCTTTATTTAAGAACACTATGAAGATTCTATGCTGGAATGTGCAAGGATTAGCTATTTTTTTTTACAAAAGACCAATTAGCTGTTTTGATAAAAAAAGTAATCTCCTGATTTCTTGTTTTTAACTGAAACAAAAATAGATACAACAAGAATGATTGATTTAGCTAAGTCTTTAAATTACTGTAATCATGATTGCATAGATAAAGTAGGTATAGCTGGTGGACTCCTCCTGATGTGGAAAGATGGTATTCAATGTGAAGTACAAGATAAAACCAATAATATCATCAATGTGATTGTTAATCTTCATCCTGCTAAACCAAATGTTTTGGTTTCTTTCATGTATGGCTCTACTTATACTGATATTAAGAAAATCCAATGGGATATCATGACTAGTATAAGTGATAATATCATGCAACCTTGGCTGGTAATAGGGGATCTGAATGTACATCTTCATACTTTAGATGTTAGTTCTTCATTTTCCCAAGATGATAGATTTGTTCATAAAAAAATAAATGAATGTGGTCTTATGGATTTAGGTTACAGTGGGAGAGACTTTACCTGCTCTAGTAATAATATAGGTACTATTAGAACTTCTAGGATAGATATGGCATTGGGCAATCAACAGTGGTGTAATGAATTTCCCAATGCTAGATTACATCATCTTGTTCAAGCAGGCTCTGATCACTGTCCTATAATGTTGCAAACTGATCAAGTTACTAAGAATCCACACTGTGGAGACCTTTTAATTTTTTTGTAATGTGGATTAAGCATGCTGGTTTTAAAAATCAACTTGAAATTGATTGGAATACTAATACGATAGGATCTCCTGCTCATCTTTTGATTGAAAAGCGTAATTCTACTAGAAAAAGGTTGTCTTACTGGAATAAGATTGAATTTGGTGATATTGATAGTAATATTAATGCTCTTCAGGATCAGATTCATAGAATTCAGAATGAACCAATATCTAGTACTCAACATGATAGGATAAGTGACACAAATAAATAATTAGAGCTTTGGTTTAATGTCCAAACATAATTCTATAGGAAAAAATCTGGAGACACATTCATCATAGATATGGATAATAACTCTAGATACTTTCATACTCTAGCTAATAGAAGAATGTTTAGGAAAAATATTAATTGTTTATATGATGTGCATGGTAATTGGTATGATAATAGAGATGATATAGACAATATTCTTGTCACTCATTTTAGTTCTATGAGTTGTTCTACTCTTCAGCATGTTTCTGAGAATATTTTTGATATAATCCCTACTGCCATCACTAATGATTTGTCTAAAGAATTTACCAGAATTCCATCCACTGAGGATATTCTTAAAGTTGTTAAATACATGACATCTTGGAGCACTCCAGGCCCAGATGGCTTTCAGGCTGGTTTCTACCAAGCTAACTGGAGCATTGTTGGTAATGATGTAGTTCAAGCAGTTCAGAACTTCTTTATTACTGGTCATATGCCTAGAGAGTTTAATAAGACTTACTTATCTTTGATTCCTAAGGTTGACATTGCTAAATATCTTGCTGACTTTAGACCTATAGGTTTGTGCAACACAATCTATAAGATAATTTCAAAGATTTTAGCAAATAGGATCAAACCTCATCTTGAAAAAATTATTTCACCTTATCAATCTGCTTTTGTTCCAGGTAGAGCCATTCAAGATAACATAATCATAACTCATGAGATGATTCATACTATGAAGCATAAGGAAAGTTACACTGGTACAATGGCACTGAAATTGGATTTATCCAAAGCTTTTGATAGGTTAGAGTGGCCATTTCTTTTAGGAATGCTTAAGAAAGTTGGTTTCCCTGAGAAATTTTGTAAATATATTGAACAATGTATTTCAAATACCAAAATTTCTATTCTTCTCAATGGTTCTCCCACTAGTGATTTGTGTCCTACTAGAGGTTTAAGATAGGGGGATCCTTTATCCCCCTATCTCTTTATAATTGCCATGGACTATTTATCCAGACTTCTTGTTAATGCTGCTTCTAACCATGTTATTTCTGGTGTTAAGGAAGCTAGAAATGCCCCTGCAATTACTCACCCTTTATTTGCAGATGACGTTCTTATCTTCACCAAAGAAGATATGCACAATGTGATAGGTATTCTGGATACTCTTAATCATTTTGGTAAGTTTTCAGGTCAGTTGTTGAACTTTAATAAATCTAGTGTTTGTTTTAGTAAAAACATAAGTCCATCTGCTAGAACTGATCTTTCTAGAGCTCTTGATATGATTGAAATGAAAGACACTGATAAATATCTAGGTGTGACTCTTTTGATAGGTAGAGACAAATCCAAAGCTTTCAAGCCTATTATTCAAAGTTTTAATGCTAGGCTTATTCCCTGGAAAGGAAAAAATATGAATCCTGCTGCTAGATCTACCATGGTAAAGCATGTCTTAAATGTTTTGCCCAATCATCAAATGGGTGTTTGTAGAGTTCCTAAAAACACTATTACTCAACTGGACTCTATTCAGAGGCAATTCTTGTGGGGAAAAGATGGTACTCATAAAGGCATCTACTTTATAGGATGGGACAAACTTCAGATTCCTAAAGGTCTGGAAGGGCTAGGTTTTAAAAATATTGAACATCTTAATACTGCTTTGCTGACTAAAGTATCTTGGAATGCTTGTAATGATAATGACTCTCTTTGTTATAAAGTTCTCAAGGCTAAATACTCTAGAAATGGAAGTTTTCTTCATTTAGATAAACTCAAAGATGAAAGTTCTTGGCTTTGGAGGAGTATTTATCCTGGACTTGAAATTCTGCAACAACACACTAGGTGGTTAGTGAGATGTGGTACCAAAGTGAATATTTGGCTAGAATGCTGGGTTATTGGTCTAAATAACCCACATGTCCCAGTTCTTGGATGTTATAGCTTTGATAACTTTACTCATGTCTGTAATTTATTCTTAGCGGGAACCAGACAATGGAATATTGATATTGTTAATGCCCTTTTTTCCCATGAGTGTGCCAATCTAATTCTAAATATGAGAATCCCTAATACAGGTGAAGACTCCATGATATGGACTCCAGATAGGAAAGGTAAGTTCACTGTTAAAAGTGCTTATCAAACTATTTGTACTAATGATGTTAATTCCATTATTGCATGTAGTACAATCCCTACTAATGTTTGGAAAAACTTGTGGAAGTTCAAAGTTCCACATAGAATCCAATTATTTGTTTGGAAATGTCTTAAAAAAAATAGTTACTGTTAGAACTATGATTGATAGATATAAGCAAGGCATAGAAACTCATTGTTTTTTCTGTAAAAACAATGAGGAAACCATGAATCACATTTTCATGGAGTGCAACTATAGTAGAGCTATCTGGTTCGCTATGAATATTAACATTGATGCTATTAAAAATCAACATACTTAATTTGAGCAATGAGCTATAGGATGGTTTCATTCTGAAGTAAATAATGTCTCTGCTTTATGTTTGAGTAATGAAAGTCTGATATGCAGGTTCATGTGTACAGTCTGGTACATATGGAAAGACAGGTGTTTAGTGGTATTTCAAGACAAGAAGCCAAATTTGCAGATCACTGTTGCTAAAATCAATTACTTGTATGTGTACTAATCTGAACAATCAACATCAGTTTTCCCTTACTAATAAATTGCAGGTTAAGAATTGGAGGCCTCCATACAAGGAGTTTGTAAAAATTAATATTGATGGTTCTTATATACCTTTAACTAAAAAAGGAAGTGTGGGACTAATACTTAGAAATTTTGCAGGTACCTGTCTAGGAGAAAAGGTCTACGCTGTAATGAGGAGGTGGATGAAGAATATGGGGCTGGGTATTTTGAATGCAAAGCATTAGAGGTAGCTGTGGACTGGATGGAGGAGCTTGGAATAACAAAGGTAATTTTCGAGATGGACTGTGAAGCTGTAGTCAAATCAATAACGGGAATTGAACTGCAGGTTCATTAATACAATAAAAATTTAGTTCAATTTATTAAACACAAATTCAGAAGTAGTAGTTTTTGATTCTGCAAGTCTATAAATAGACTTGGTAATAATGTAGCTCATGAGCTAGCCCAGAAAGCTAAACAACAGGAAGCAAATTTTCAATTTTTAAACAACTTTCCAGATGATATAATCAATCTGGTTAAGAATGACTATTGTAAGATTTAAAATTTATCAATGAATTTTCTCTTGGTACCAAAAAAAAAAAAAGGTGCAATTGAGGTGCAATGTATTATAAGTAATAACAATGTTATAAAACATAAGAAGCAAGAGAATAAAGGACAAAAATATAAAGAAAATTAAGTAGAATAAATGAAGCATCAATAAAACAACCAGAAGAAGAAAAAATCAAAAATTCCAAAATAATTTGCCATGGATAATATATCCGAACTATTTGCTTAAAAAAAAACAAAAAACAAAATCCTAAATATTAAGCATAAAAAGTCAGAATGAAATCAAAAAAGAATATGTGCATGAATAAGCTTGAGGACATCTAATCCCAAATTACTACACTTGTCACTCTGTTTTTAACGCGGGGCTTGCCATTTGCGACAAGTAACCTGGCGTGTGCTTTTAAATTTGGTGATTAGATTCACAAAGTGGCATGACGCGTAAGTTCGCAATATATTTAACGCGGTGAGTATCATTTGTGGCAAGTAACCTGGTGCAAGCTTTCACATTTAGTTGATAAGATTTACAAATATGGTATAATGGTCAGTGGTAGAGCTGGCAAACGGGTGGGTCGGGCTGGCCCGTTACGGGTTCGGGTTAACACGGGTCAAAACCTGCGGGTTGAAATTCTTCACGGGTTGTCATATCTTGAACCCGTGCCCGTAACGGGTAAAACTTGCGGATTCACGGGTTAGCCCGTTTCTGGTGAGTCAACTCGCCAGAAACCGATTTCAGATCAATTTCCTGCCAAATTCACACCAAAATTTAAGAATGCAAAACTTGACACTACTTTTGCATTTGCACCATAAAAGGAAGGAACACAGTTTAGTTACACTTGCACAATATGCTAAATTACTAATCATTAGTAGTTTAAATGTTTAATACTTCATCAGTTCATGTCATGATATCTTCAAGAGTCAAGACTTCAACAAAGAAAAATACCCTTCAAGTAATACCACTTCCTGCACAAAATATATATGTGGTTAATCAAAAAGAGTGACAACTATCCAGAAAACATCTCCAATCTCTTTTCTATACAAAATTTGGAGACACTTTGAAAGTTTGATAAGTAACTGTCTATCCAAAAAAACATTCTCAGTATTCCATGTCTATCTTTGAATTGAGTTGCTCCAACTATTCAATAAGAATCTGTAATTTGAAGCAAAAATAAATCAAACAAAACAGAAAAAGAATCAAGTCAAAAACATGGAGTTATGCATAATTACCCCGCTATATATTGAAGAATGAAGAAGTATGCATACTAATTAGACGCATAAGAACTTACTTCCCCATCCTCCACTGCACCAAGTTCAAATCCTAATACATCTTCTCCAATAATTCCATTGTCCTCATCCAAATCTTCTTTTCCTACATGGATAAAAACAAACAGTTATATATGAAATTTAGACATTCACCTAAATGCAAAATTACTGACTTATGCACCAGCTGACCAGCAGCACTGCAGCAGCACCACTTAGGCACACTTACCAATTCCATGAACCCAATCACGAGTTGTTATCACCGCCTCAGCATTTTCAGGTAATAAGGAACTGCGAAATCGATCAATTACCCTTCCACCAATGCTAAATGCAGATTCAGAAACGACGGTTGAAATAGGAATTGACAAAATATCACCCGCCATTCTTGAAAGTACTGGAAATCGATGTTCCCGGGCCTTCCAATACATTAGGATATCAAATGGTTTATCTAAAGAACATCTATATTTCTCAGTAAGATAGTGATCCAACTCTGACAAGTCAGATTGCAGATCACCACCACTTTCCTGTGTTGCAGCATATTCCAGCATGAAACAAGCAAGAAGTGAGTGCAGTACTGCAGTCTGCAGTGCAAGCCTGCAAGGTACTAGTTATCTTCTATGAGAAGATACCAAACAACTTCAGAAACCTACTTGGTTAAAACAGAAAATAATACAAGACCACATGTACTTCATAAGTAAAAAGTAAGCTTTAAAATTACCTGGAACCACTCACTTCCCTTAAGGGCAGAATTCCCACCACTCAGAATACCCATATTCTGAGTTCCAGTAACAGAAGTTCTTGAATTTGACAATGTGTAATACTCATTATAAAGTTTTTTCATATCTTCACGCACATCATCAACTTTACTTTCTAATTGTCTTACATCAGTATACAACTTGGAGTAAGCAAAGTTTAGATACTTCAGTTTGAATCTAGGATTTTACATAAGTGCCATAGCCAAAATAGGACTCAAGTTCTCCCAGTAACTGTTAAATTTAATTTGCATCTTCTTTACCATGTCCCTAATGTATTCAATTTCATTTGTGCTTTCTTTTTTTAATAACACCTGAACTTGACAAACTCCTTCAAAATAAAGATTGGAAGTAGGATACTTACTACCGGAAAATAAAGTTGTGAGATCATAAAACGTCTTGAGAAACTTTGTGACTACTTCAATTTGCTCCCATTGTTCATCAGTTGGACAGTTTTTATAGTCTGGATCCACCTCCTTCAAATGAGCAAAAACACTTTTATAAACAAGACAACTATCTAACATAAGATAAGTTGAATTCCACCTGTATAAAACAAACATTCAGTTTCAGTGAGTAATATTATAAACAATAATACAATTCTCTAACTGTATAAGTATAACAAAAGAAAACTGGAAACTGGAAACCAACCTTGTTTTCATGTCTTGACGAATACCTCTTCTTATTGCAGACATTCCTAGAGTATCAACAATGTCCAAGAACTTTTGCTTTCTTACTTGGGACTTCTTTAGGGCCTTCACTGACTTTCTTATCTTAAGTACAGCTGGATCAATCTTCACAAGTCCATCTTTTACAATAAGAGCTAAGATGTGAGCACAACAACGCACATGAAAGTATTTTCCCTTGTTAAACAGGATCTTCTTTGCAACAAGTCTACTCTGCATAATTCTAGCACAAGCTCCATTATTTGCGGAATTATCCAAGGTGATGTTGGATACTTTATCTTCAATTCCCCAATCATCTATCATTGCAAATAGCTTGTCAGAAAGGTGTTCACCTGTATGAGGTAGTGGAAAGGGGAAAAGTTAAACTCCCAATTAAGTACTTCACCATACTTCAACAATGAAAATCATAAGCTTTAATATAGTCTACAACAGCAACAAGCCCATCAGTAAATTATCTCCAAGAGTTTTTATAAAAGAAAAAAACAGAACACTAGCAACTGAGTAGTACTATATTCACCACTACTAGCTCTAGTTAAGATACTGATCACTTTTCCTACAACACTAGCAACTGAGTAGTAACTAGTAATGCAAAATGCCAAACAGAACTGATTGATTCAGTATCGAGCTTTCTCAACAGAAACCGGGTTGTTATATTTATGAATTACTAAACTCCATGGGCCTTAAATTACCATATTATGAGCAGAACCAGACCTATATAAGTTTTTTGAGCAGAATCCAGACTTAAGTAAAATATCAGATGCAAAGAAAATAAAAGATCTCAAGACTCAAGTAAGTGATTCACCTGTATGAGGTGGTGGAAGTTCACAAAAGTTCAGAAGATACTTCTTCAATTCCCAATTTTGATCAAGAAAGTGCACAGTTAAGCTTATGTACCCTGTAGTCGTAACAGAAGTCCACATGTCTGATGTTAGACACATCCTACCTGTAAGGATAAGTCATACACATCAGCACATCTTATGATAATCAATTACTCATATATAAAAGTATAAAACAAAATATATGGTTTGGGTCAGTAAGATTTGAAATTCTAAATTGAATCGTACCTGGAGCAAGTTTTAATCTGTTTCGAATACCTTCTTTTCGGGCTTTATGATTTTTGACAACATCGGCTTTCCCAGTATTCCTTGATATTGGTTTAGCATCTTCATTCAAATAAGCACATATGTCCCTAAATTCTTTCCACTCCACCAAAGAAAATGGGACATTCCTTGCAATGAGTAATGCTGAAAAAAGATCGCGCAGTTTCATCTGATCAATTTTGCGTACACGGGAAGACAGCTGGCCATTCTTTGCAGCTAACATCATCTGCCCTATGTCCTGAGAGTCACGCTTAAGGCACTTATGCCTTTTCATAGATGAGGTTCCACCTTTCTGGCTATCATATTTATATCCATTTTTACAAGCCTTGCACACTCCCTTCTTTGTTCCATCTTGACATTTAACGAGATCAAAATATTCCCACACATCAGATCTAAGTTTATGTTCTTTTTCACCTGAAACTGGTGTAGCTGCACAACCAACAGTTGTAGAGTCATTCACAGAATCTAGCATCTCAAGCTCAACATCATCATCCGCACCATCATTACTCATAACATCGTTATAATGTTCTTGTACACTTGACATCCTAGAACCTGGATGGAGCCACAGAGAATAGGTCAAATACTCATAAATTAGTCATTACTCACTTGCATTGCATCACATTCAATTGACAGTCACAGACTAACGATAACATTATCAGTTTATCACAATTCACAGTTTATCACAATTCAATTGAAAATCACAGACTAACGATAACATTATCAGTTTCTCACATTCAATTGACAGTCACAGACTAACGATAACATTATCAGTTTATCACAATTCACAGTTTAACACAAATGGAGAGCACAAGAAGATGATATCCAGTAACCAGTTATCCACCATACACATTATTATTTTGAATACATGAAACTAGCCTGAAGCATGTAGTATTGTAGTGCATCAACATTTTATGCTCCATTGTTGAATTTAACAAACACAATTTAAGCCTTAACAACCAGAAGGTCCAGAAGGACCAGAACCCAGTCATGGATAGTTGGATACTCAACAAAGAAACAGCAAGCAAGGAATTTCACAAAATAAACCCCCAATTTGTTCTTTCAAGGTAACACTAGTCACTAGGTCTTGCCAAACAAAGCATACAAATATACAATCATTAGAGATGAATGAAAATGTAAAGAACCAACTGTAATTGTGTCTGTAATACTGTATCCATGGCTCCATGCCCTAATTAAAATAAAATATGCACAATCACATATTCACATACATAAGCAAATCCCTAATTAAAACCACATAGTTTATCCAATAACTCCATTAAAATCCTTAAAACCCTAATTCACCATAAACCCTCAATCCCATCTTAACAATCCATAATAAAAATCAAACCAACCAACAAAAAAAAAAAAAAAAAAAACCTAAATCAATTCTTTCCAACTCATAAAATCGGCATATCATCAAAAAATTCAAACAATGTGTATTCATGTTCAGAATCAGAGAACCATGGTATTGGTAATATTGTATAATACAAACCCAAAATCAAACCCTAGACTAGAATAAGAAACTTTTCATAGAAATTCAACGTCATAGATATAGAGAAAAGAGCTTACAGTTACGGGTTGATATATCAATGGATCTTCAAATCTTTTAGAATCAGATTTCCCACTGGAGTTTGAAAATAAACAGAACTCGGTGACGGTGAGTGGAGGACTGAGGAGTGACTCGACTCTCAAGTGAGGACGTCTGAGCTGAGGATCTGAGGTGAGGAGAGGACTGAGAGTCTCTGAGACTTTGTGACTGTGAGAGCAGCCGCAGAAGATGAGAAGAAGACGGTGGAGAAGAAGAGTAGAAGACGATGGAGAAGAAGACGGTCTCGTGGGAGTCTGGGAGGTGGGAGAAGAAATGTTATCTCTAGGGTTAGATTTTCAGTATTTATATCTTGAATGTAGGGTTAGGATTAAGTATGTAACGAAATCCAACGGTGAAAATTAAACGTAATTTATTAATAATAATTATTCACGGGTTTACCCGCGGGTTTACGGGACGGGCACGGGTTAACCCGTTTACTTACAAGCCACCATTTCTATAACCCGAACCCGGCTTGTTTATAACCCATCCAAGCCGGGTTCGGGTTTTCACGGACCGGGCACGGGTTAATCCACGGGTTTGAGCTGGTTTGCCAGCTCTAGTCAGTGGTGTAGTGCGCAAAAGCAAGCGAGTTTGCATACGAGAAGCAACAACAATATGGCCTCGCCACACCAAAAAGAAGCCATTTTCAATAACCTAAACCGACAGTTGTCCTTAGCAAGTAACTAACCGCTATAACTTCCGGTTACTCCATAGATACAGGAACACTACTTTGCATACGAGATTCTGCTCTGGACCCAAGTACCCAACTCATTCCCGGTTAACCAGGCCCCACTTTTCCACATAAAATAATATTAAATAATTAATTTTCTAAAAAATCCTTGAAAAAAACAAAAAGAAAGGAAAAAATTCTAAAAAAACAGAAAAATGTTGAAGATGAGGAGGGAAGATGAAATATAAGAGCGAAGAAAGAAATTAGAGAAGAAAATCAAAATCAAGGGTTTACACATTGTTGATCTGATTGGTTGTGGTGAAAATGAGTGGAGGAGGAGGATGGGAGAAGGTAAAATCATCATCAAGATCATTTGATTTAGGAGGAGGAAATGGTGGTGGCGGTATTGTTATTGGAAGAGAAAGATTAAGAAGTATAGATTTAAGTGATCATTCTTCATCTCCATCTCCTAATTCTGCTGGTTCTTCTGCTCCTGTTATTCCTCCTACAAGAACCGTTACTCTTGGTCGTGTTCAACCTCAACATCCTGCTCATCGTTCCATTGTTTGTAATGATCGTGAAGCTAATTTCCCTGTTCGTTTCAAGGTATCCAACAAAACCCTAATTTTCTTCGTTTTCATTTTTTTTATAACAATGTAATTAGATTGAGGTTATTAGTTTTGATAGTGTCAGAGATTATTGTTGTAATTAACCACACAATTTTGGTTTACATTTGTTTGAATCATGGATTATTTGGAAATTGGTTGTTTGGAAATTTGTCGGTTGAATTGTAATTTTAACTGTTTATTGTTTGTATTCCCAGGGGAATGAGATATCAACAACGAAATATAATGTATTGACATTTTTGCCGAAAGGATTGTTTGAACAGGTAAACTCTTGCATGAAGATTGTTTGTAGTCCTACTCTTTACATACAACATTTTGATGCAGTTTAGCTAGGTGTTGGTATAATGTTTCTGAAAATAATGTGTATGGTCTTTTGTACTGACAGTTCAGGAGGGTTGCTAATCTTTACTTTCTTATGATATCAATATTATCTACGACGCCAATCAGGTACTCCCTCCATTCAATTGTTGGTCATTTTGATATTATGTAAGATACAAATGTGATTTTGTAAGTTTTTCAACCAGTGCAGTCCCGTGAGTCCGATAACAAATGTGGTTCCACTGAGTCTAGTGCTTTTTGCTTCTCTTGTCAAGGAGGCATGGGAAGACTGGGTAAGTATTATCAGCTTTTAATGTTGTCTTGTATTCGTCCTTCTCTGCATATTCCAGTTTTATAGAGGGTAAATTCATTTTTCTTTTCTTATTTAGGTGATAGCATGCATCTCCCTTTCGTTATTTTTTTTTTGGTGTTAGAATGAATTTTAGTGCACGATTTCATCTTAGCATTGGTAATTAGAGGATCGCTTACATAATTACAAGTGCTGGCTAGCATTGTTGGTGGTTTATGCCGTGGATGACCCTTAGACCAGGGTTCAGTGTCTGCTGGTCTCCTGTATACATGTCTTCACCTTTCAACAAGAACAAGAAATACAATACTAATGTCCTTAAATGTTTTGTTGCACGGCAGAAACGACTGCACAATGATAAGGCGATAAATAAAACAGCTATAGATGTGTTACAAGATAAGGATTGGGAAACTATTTCTTGGAAGCAGCTACAAGTTGGAGACATTGTTAGAGTAAGTCTTCTCAATTTTCTAAAGTTTCCTTTTAAGTATTATTGATGGTTGTTCTATTTGGTGAATTTTCATTTTACGTTTTTGAAAGCTCTATTTGGTGAATTAAATGTTTACATATTACAGGTTAAGCAGGATAGCAACTTCCCTGCTGATCTTCTGTTCCTTGCTAGTACAAATCCAGATGGTGTCTGTTATATTGAGGTTTTGTTCCATGTTTACTCAGTTATTTCATATTGCTAATCTTTATTCGACGTGCTTACTATACAAAAACTTATAATCAGATACTATATTCTAACTTGACGTTGCAGCAACACTTAACAAGAATTTTTTTTTTAAATTGCTCGGAAACATAAAGGATGATTTATGTTTGATTGACACTGATCTGATTCTGGGTTCTTCTTATTGAGTTCACAGACGTCGAATCTTGATGGTGAGACAAATTTGAAGATTAGAAAAGCGTTGGAAAAGACTTGGGATTACTTAACTCCTGATAACATCTCTGAATTTGAAGGTTTTGATATTTTTCAATTGATCCATCCACCTAGTAGTTTCATTTTGTATAAATGTGTACTTTGTAACACATCTTACAAAAATGATACAAAGTTTTACAAGATGTTTATCAAATTCACCTTGTCATACTTTTATCATGTTTGCTTGAATTTCTTAAACAGTTCCTCTTGTGTTGCAGGGGAAATACAATGTGAGCAACCAAATAACTCACTGTACACTTTCACTGGGAATCTAATGACCCAAAATCAAACACTACCTCTTTCCCCGAATCAACTTCTATTACGGGTTTGTATGGTTGATTTCTTTTATTTCCATGTAGCTTATTTTACACACACTGCAAGGTTCTAGAGTAAGTGTCACATTCAAATGCATGGCAACACACCAAGTTTTACTTCGCATTTTCCTCAAGCTAAGCATACACGAACCAAGTGTATGTTTATGCCTTGTCCTTGAGTCCCATGAAATCAATACAATGTGCAGTAATTTCCACTACTTCTTTTGTTCTTTCATTCTCAGTTAGCTTTATGTATTGTTGAAGTTATCAGATTTTTAAGCACTGATATTTTTCCAGGGCTGCAGTCTACGAAATACGGAATACATAGTTGGAGTTGTTATATTTACGGGACATGAAACCAAGGTGTATTTTTTTCTCCAAGGACTGTAACTTGGAAGTTATTTTAAATGTCTCATTTTGAGTTTTATTTTTAAATTTGGCTTGAAATTGTAAATTCTTGATGAATCAATAGCTTCCCTTTCTAGTTAACTACTGCATTTTATCAGCTATTACCTATTAATGCACTTTTTCAACTTTGTAGGTCATGATGAATTCTATGAATGTCCCTTCCAAAAGGAGTACTTTAGAGAGGAAACTTGACAAACTGATTCTCACTCTTTTTGGTGCTCTCTTTTGTATGTGTTTCATTGGAGCTATTGGCAGGTTTAGAAAATCGCTTTACACTTTCCTGGTTTCTATTACTTTAAATTGTTAATCATGTATGTTTCTCTAATTATCACGTGAAATTATTCATCTTATTCCCGAAATTCTGCAGTGGTGTATTCATAGATCGCAAATACTATTACTTAGGTCTTGAAAAAGGCGTTGAAGATCAGTTTAACCCTAGAAACAGATTCCTGGTACCTTCAGCTCCTGCAACTCTAGTTACCATCTGAATTTGATTACTTGAAAAAGAATCGGTTTAGTGATTAATAACTTTTCTTTCTTTTTATATGCAACATTTTGCAGGTTACTATATTAACCATGTTTACACTAATAACGTTGTACTCAACAATTATTCCTATTTCTCTTTATGTCTCCATCGAGGTTAGTAGAGGAGATGATTTTGATTACGTGGTTCAAAAAAATGATACAGAATCTGCATTTAGTTTTGCATTACTTTGTTGTGTGGTGTTTTATTCATATCATGTCCTTTTTGGGCACTTCCAGATGATCAAATTTATTCAGTCAACTCAGTATATCAATAAGGATTTACGTATGTACCATGCGGAAACCAACACCCCTGCACTAGCTCGGACGTCTAACCTTAATGAGGAGCTTGGCCAGGTATGGCCACGTCAATTTTCTTTTCCCAGTGCAAGTGTAGTAGTGTTAAGCTTATCTAATTTGCATATATTCACAAAATTTAATTGTTCAATCTGTAGTTTATGCACAACTCATATTTTCTAGGCTTCAGACATTGATTGTATTTTTTTTCTTTGGGCAGATAGAATATATCTTTTCCGACAAAACAGGAACTTTAACAAGAAACCTGATGGAATTCTTTAAGTGCTCTATTGGAGGAGAGTCCTACGGACATGGTGTCACTGAAATAGATCTAGGTGCAGTGCAGCGGAATGGCATACAATTAGGAGAGGTAATGTGGAGATCATTGTAAGAGAAACATTCAGCTGGTTTTATCTTCGTTTTCACTGTTAACCGGATTGTTTGCAGATACCAAAATCAACTTCTGCTGAACATGAGAAAGGTTTCAACTTCGACGATGCTAGGCTTATGCGTGGGGCTTGGAGAAATGAGCCTAACCCTGATGCCTGTAAGGTAGTTTATATCATGTTTATGGGTTTACTAGTAATGTTATGGTTCTCATTGTATCCTGTGATTTTATTCAACCATGACATTCTCAATGGAAGTCTTTACTCTGAGTAGGAATTCTTCAGATGCCTTGCAATCTGTCATACTGTTCTCCCTGAAGGTGATGAATCCCCAGAGAAAATCAGATATCAGGCTGCATCACCAGATGAGTCCGCTCTCGTTATCGCCTCAAAAAACTTTGGCTTCTTCTTTTACCGGTAATTGTCTTTCCTAAAACTTAATTCCAAATCTTTTACTAACCTCGAGAACAATAACTGTTAATCAAATCATTTTTATGCTAAATTAATCTACTCTTTGGTTTAACTTTTAATACCTTTTAGTCAATGCTAATATTTAAGCTTTAACTATTTGTTATTTCAGGCGAACACCGACAGCCATCATGGTTCGTGAATCGCATGTTGAGAAGATTGGTGACATCCAAGATGTATCGTACGAAATTTTAAATGTTCTGGAGTTCAATAGGTTGAGCTTCTGACCATAGTTTCTTTTGTCGTTATATTTGTACTTAATGTTCTCACTAGACTTATCTTCGTCTTTATGTTTATCATGTAAACAGTACAAGGAAGCGTCAGTCCGTCATATGTCGTTATCCAGAAGGAAGGCTTGTTTTGTACTGCAAGGTGATATGTTTTCCACAAATATAACTGTTTTGGAGCTAAACTACTGCTTATGAAGAACTAAATTACTGATCGTAGAGCTTATATATGACAGGGTGCTGATACTGTCATCTACGAGAGATTGACAGATGGGAATAATGACATAAAGAACTTAACTAGGGAACACATGGAACAGTACGGCTCTTCGGGTTTACGTACACTTTGCCTTGCCTACAGGGATTTGAGTGTTGAATTTTATGATAGCTGGAACGAGAAATTCCTCAAAGCTAAATCCTCTTTACGAGACCGTGAAAAAAAGTTGGACGAGGTACATCTATTTTGGTAGATATTATTGCCTAATGTTCATCTCATTGAGTTATTTCATTTGATATCTTCTGTTTCAGTAATTAGAATCTAATTGTAAAACTTCTGTAGGTGGCAGAACTTATAGAAAAGGAGCTTATTCTGATTGGGTGCACAGCGATAGAAGACAAACTTCAAGAAGGAGTTCCTGGTTGTATAGAGACTTTAGCTAGAGCTGGAATCAAGATCTGGGTTCTGACAGGGGACAAGATGGAAACTGCAATAAATATTGCTTATGGTGAGTCAAATGCTCAACTTTAATAGGTGTTTATTGCGCTTTCTATATGTTCCTCTCTTATATGATTCTCACTTCATATGCGTTCCATGCTATTTAGGCAAACTGATCTGGCATTTCTGTGCTCTTATGACTCTAGCATGCAGCCTCATCAACAATGACATGACGCGGTTCATCATAAGTTCGGAAACTGATGCTATTAGGGAGGTTGAAGATAAGGTTAGGCACATGTCAAAGGTTCCACATTTGAGAATCAGAAATATCAAATTGCTTCAATCCAAAGTGTTCATGTTAAAACTAATCCCTTTGATTCTTGTAATTCGTATTAGGGTGACCCAGTGGAGACTGCAAGGTTCATTAGAGAGACAGTGAGACAACAGTTGAACAAATGTTTAGAGGAAGCACAACATTCACTCCGTACAGTCACTGGACCCAAACTAGCACTAGTAATTGATGGTAAATGTTTGATGTATGCACTAGATCCTGATTTGCGAGGAAATTTGCTCAACCTAAGCTTAAATTGCACCTCTGTCGTCTGCTGCCGAGTATCTCCCCTGCAAAAAGCACAGGTAGGGGTCCTGGTATTTTTTATTCTTTCGGATGTGAAATGGCCAGTTGTTATGTGCTGAAATATTTTTCTGTACTTATTCAAATGTTTTGAGTATTACATATGAATTGCCTGTTCCTCCTTCGTGACTTGAAAAGTTAGAAGATTTTACTTTCCATTTTGGGATGTTGTTCACTAATCTCGAAAATGGAAATAGTAGCTTAGAGTCTTTAATGTTTGATCCTTAATCTGAATTTTGGGTTGAGTTGGTATAAGCTTGCTTCTTGTTATTCCTAGGTGACTAGCCTAGTCAAGAAAGGTGCGCGAAAGATAACGCTCAGCATCGGTGATGGAGCCAATGATGTGAGCATGATTCAAGCTGCTCATGTTGGCGTCGGCATAAGTGGATTAGAAGGAATGCAAGCAGTCATGGCTAGTGATTTTGCAATTGCACAATTCCGCTTCCTCACTGATTTACTTCTCGTACATGGTCGATGGTCATACATAAGGATATGCAAGGTTAAATGTTTTGTGTCTTGAATCATACAACTATAAATCTGCACGAGCTCACTCATCTGACTGCGTTTCTTGCTTTTAAATATTTGTAGGTTGTGATGTACTTCTTTTACAAAAATCTTACGTTCACATTAACTCAGTTCTGGTTCACCTTCCACACTGGGTTTTCTGGACAGAGATTTTATGATGATTGGAACCAGTCTTTGTATAATGTTATTTTCACAGCCATGCCAGTAGTTATAGTTGGCTTGTTTGACAAGGTATTTCTCGTTACATTCACTAGTTGTAATGAAACTATTACTAGACTTATTTCAGTAATACTTAACGCATGCCATTCGGCAGCCGAACTAGATTAATGTGAGCAGATTATGGTAGACATATCTAAACATATTTTTATTATTATATAGATGTATTGGAACTGAACTAACAATTATCATCTTTGTCAGGATGTGAGTGCAACTCTTTCTAAGAAGTACCCAGGTCTATACAAAGAAGGAATAAGGAATACTTTCTTCAAATGGAGAATTGTGGGAGTTTGGGGTTTCTTTTCTGTTTACCAGTCACTAGTTCTATTTCACTTTATTACTTCTTCCAGTCAGAGTGCTATGAATTCGTCTGGAAAAATGTTTGGGCTTTGGGATGTCAGCTCAATGGCCTTTACGTGCATTGTGATAACTGTCAACTTGCGTCTTCTTTTAGCATGTAATTTGATCACAAGGTGGCATCGAGTAAGTGTCGGAGGAAGTATTTTAGCATGGTTCGTATTCATCTTTATATATTCTGGAATTATGACCCCACATGATAGACAAGTAAGTTACTTATTTTCATTCGATGTGTTTGTTTTCTGTGAAAGGGTTACTAAATATGGGAACTAAACCTCTTGCTATGTTGTTTGCAGGAAAACGTGTATTTTGTAATTTATATACTAATGAGTACTGTGTATTTCTATCTCTCGGTTCTTCTTGTTCCCATTGTGGCACTTCTCGGCGATTTTGCTTACCAGGGGTGAGATTTGGAAACATACATCTCTTTGCAGATACTTTTGTGTAGTCTTTATTTCGTTATAACACCACTCTGGTGTGTGAAGTGTATAATATTCTAGGTTGGGGTTCAGTGATGCAGTATTACTGATTTGTATTCAGTAAACACTCATGTTAATTTGTTGTATCTGATGCTTCAATCTCCAGTTCTATTTAGTATCGTGCACTGAAATAACTCGTTCTGTTCTTTATTTATTTTTAGGCTTCGAAGATGGTTCTTCCCTTATGACTACGAGATTATTCAAGAAATCCATAGAGATGACCCAGAAGATAACAGTAGGCCACAGTTGCTGGAGGTTGCTAGCCAGCCGTCACCAGCTGAGGAAAAGAGATACGCGGTCGCTATGCTTCCAAAAGAAAGGTCGAGACACACTGGGTTTGCTTTTGACTCACCAGGTTATGAATCATTTTTCGCTTCCCAGTTTGGAGTTTATGCCCCACAGAAAGCATGGGATGTTGCCAGAAGAGCTAGTATGATGAAGTCAAAACCAAAGGCACATAAAAAGAAGTGAAACTTGATGCAAATGTTGTGTTTGCATCTAATACCTATTTTGTAAAATTAGTTGTACCATATCCTAGTTTTGGCTGTTTTTTTTTTCATTCATTTTTTTTTCACCCTCGTTCTTTCTCCCTTCTCCCATTTCTGAAAAATAGTCCCTTAATTCGTGCTCAAGAAGGATTTTCTGGACAGTTGTTCAAGAATGTAGTCAGAAAACATATACTCAGATTAAGCTAGTGAAATGTGACCGTGGGCTGTGTATGATATGAATATACTATTTTGTTATTGCGATGAAAGGGGAATCAAATCTTTCTGTGTATGATAAAATACAAAATTGAGTTTGCTGTCGTTTAGCAACAACTGTGGACCGCAGACTGCCAATTAGAAATTAGAAAAGATGATTAGTTGATATCCAATTTGACCGATTTAACGTGACTAAAAAGTTACTTATCATCTCTAAAAGCAATAAAAGTTGAGAACTAATTTGGTAGCCTGATGTCACTTCCGAAATTACATTTTGATTTCTGAAAAGCGGAACGCCGGAATTTTGTTTGTTACATAATTACAGAATGACCTATACAAAAACAAAAGGTTAACTTGTTGGGTAACAAAATCATTTTACTTCTGAATTTTGATTTTGGTATCTAAACAGGCTAGTAATTTTAGGATGACTTTTATAACCAATTTATTTTTCTTTCCAGAAGTAATTTTTTGACTTCTAGAAATCAAAAAACAAGAAGTCGGTTTGGATGTAAAATTTCAGAAAGGTTTTTAGAAGTAAAAAAGTTACTTTTTGTGAAGCAAAATATCTTTGCTTCTGACTTCTACAAGCACTACTATTTCTGGTACCCAAGCACCTTTTCACCCATCCAAAGTATCAGTTCGTCCAAATAATTAAATTAAATAAAACACCATCTGAAAATTTTCCCAACATGATTAGATCCTTATCCGTTTCGGCTTTTTTAGCTGGTTCCTCATGAGGCTCGTTGGTAGGCTAGCACGTCAAAATTTTCAACTAATATAGGCATCCAACTAGTTTCTTGTAAAAGTACTCTTTTATCAAATAATTAAATAAATAAAATAATGCATAACTTAGATAAACTTAATTAGATAAAAAATAATTAAATTTCTCCGCAGCTGCGTCCCGCATGTCTTCCGAAACGAACTTGTTGTTTTACTAAATCCTGATAATTTTCCAACACAAGATTTTCTCTAAATTCACTTGTAACCATTTGCACCTTTTTTCCCCTCGATATGATCTTTGAAAGAAACACAGCTAGTAGTGTAAGGAACTACCCCAATGTTCGCGAGGCCCATAACGTTAACACTATCCCGGAGTTTAAGTATGGTTGAAGTTTTATGGTCATAAGTCATTAATTAATTAATTATTAATAATATGATTTCTGGTGAATTTTCCTCTCTTGTGGTTAATAGAAAATTTCAGCTGAATCAAGTTCTCTTCCTAGAGCTTCTGTCCCCATTAGAGAGTATTTCGACTAATAGGAAATTTTGGTTTTTTCACACCACTGATATTTCGTCCAATAACACCACGGAGGGTTTTTTTGTTGCGTAGAAAAACGTGTGGGTTATTAAAAACTCCAATCTTCACAACCCTAACCTTCACACTGACGGCTCTTAGATATTTTTCTTTCCCATCGTATGTTTTTGATTCAGAGTTTTTGATTCAGAGATAGTTTTGTGATGTTGTCTCACACTTTAATTGATTTGCTAATAGGTAATCAGAAGTTCTTCCCACACGAATCATTCATCAGGTACGAAGAACATATCGTCTGATCCAGATAATATTAGTTATAGGTAAAACTATTTAGTTTATATGATCAGTTTGTTTTGAATGTTTTTCTTAGCTTTGTGTTCTGATATGAAGGTACTATTGCTGATAGCGGAGAACAAAGATTTTGAGGTTTTATGAAATCATTATTAGATCAAAGAACCCAAAGTAGAAGCTATTTAAACCTAGGGTTCTTATACCGGGTAAGATTTTTATAATTCTTATTTTGAGTTTTTTCCCCTCAGTTTTTGTATACCCAATTGATCTATGATTTTACTATGTGGTTTATCTCTCGGGCACATCACTCTTTATGTAGTTGTATTTTAGATAATCTGTAATGTTCAGTTCTAACACGTTTCTTTTTGGTACATATTGTATAACATGAAAATCTAACTTTCATGTAGGATTGGCTCCATTCCTCATGACTAGACAGGTAACACATGGTTAAAGGAGGAATATTGTGGTTTGCATTGGCGTGATGAAACTTTGTACGTACCAAGAATTTTGTTGATATTCCTTGATCCTTTTTATTTTATTTCGTTGTTTATCTTTAGCTTTGCAAAACACTGTGTAGAGGTTTCTGTCTGTTTGGCCAAATAAGCATGCGAAATTGAATTTTTTTATTTCTGCAATAGTGTATTATGTTTCTTCAGTGCTTTGATTGGATATGAAGCTTCAACAAATGACAGTGTGTATTATACTGTTGTTCACTAACTATGCAGATTATAACGATCCTAATTAATGCAATTGATGAAAGAGAATTCTATATGACAACAATGATAGTGTTTGGATAAGGATTATGCAGTTGATGCATCTACCCTTCATGGAGATCTTAGAAGATTTGTGGTCGCTTCAAATGGTTATGACAGTCATATTACATGTATGTATTTTTCCCAATTCCAGTCATCCGAGTCTTTTGTAAGGGACTTTGAAATACAGAGCTGGGAGCAACAGAAAGAGAGGGTACAAGTGGCATATTAGCCACAAGTGCTCGATACAAAGTCTTCAATCTACATGGCTGAGCTAGCTTGGTTCATCTGGTGGGACAATTGTTCCATCTACTACACAACATTAAATGTTACAATAAGCTTTTTTGGTCTATAGTATGAATTGTTGTTTTTATTTATTTAAATAGACTTATGCACATAATTTAGAAATGTTATTACCCATTAATTTTAATGCTATTCTATCGTCTCTGGTGGGTTTTTTTCAGGAGGAGATGGTTCACGGAAAGAATACCGCAAAAAAGACTTCAAATTTTAGTACTTACTGAACTCGAATGTTAGTTTTGAAACGAATTGGTATGGTTTAATAAAATCGGGATTAAACCCAATAATATTTTCCACCTAATAGTGTTTTTGTTAGTTAGTTTTTTTTTTAATAAGATGTTCAATCCTATTAATTCATGTTCCAGAAATGTAATATAAGGAAAAATGATTATGAAAGAAGGGTAGAATGCAATTAGTTACAGTGGCAATATTCACTTTTAAGGAGAAGGTATTATAGGAAACGTGTCCGAGGGGGGAGCCATCTGGTATTATCTAGGCAGTCCTTTTAGTAGCTAGCACCTAATTAAAACCGTGCCTGCTAAGTTTGTTGATGGGAATCTGACAAACTTCATTAAGGATTCCCTTTAGATATCCATTCCAGCACCAAGTCCCAAACATTGTGAATTATATTGTTCCCTGCATGTAAAGTTTCCTTGCACGTAAACATTGAATGGAAATGTATGCTTGGTCAGGTTGGAGCTGACTTTCTCAATGATCTGCCAACTACCTCGCACGCCGTGTTAAAGAGTACCTCAACAGATTTATGCTATCGTTCAAAGATCCTATAGCACAATCAATGTTTACTTAGATTTTAAGTTTAAATTTTAGGAGTACAACTTGAAAGAGCTCATCTTAGTTTATATTGGTTATAACTTATGCGTAGTACAACAAAAGGTTTAAAAGGTCCATGTTTGGGTAAAAATGGGAGCTCATCATATTCTGCTGTGTCTATCAAACTAATGGGCTTATGCTGTTTATGTTACAATCCCTGACAAGTGATAGTCACACGATCATGCAGTTTTCAACTGTGAGTAAGGACAGGATAAGTATTACTTAATACTTCAATATTTGTTTGTGATTGCCTTGATCATAGCGTGTGTTTTCGCGGCTTGAAGGAAAAAAATTCCAAAGCCAACAAGAGGCTTTACACAGTTATTATTTTAACACGGTTTATTTTATGAGGTTTGAAGGGGAAAAAAAAAATCCAAAACCAATTACAAAAAGTTTTGTTCATGTAATGTATTATTATTTTTAGTTAATTTTACTATTTGTTTTTTTCCCCTGTTTCATGCTTCAACTTTTAAAATGAAATATCTTGGTCCGTGCAACGCACGGGCGCAAAAACTAGTAACAATGAAGAATGCAACTATGGTTCCACATTAGAACTAAATTGCTCTTAGTAATCGCGAATGGCTCGTAAATCATCTTCACATTCTATATGAAAATCTTTCGTCCAATTCCACGAATTGTTGTTATAGTAGTCGCGTTTCGTGCCATGCCCTTCCGCAATGGTGGCAGTATTATTTTGCTTATAAGCCCGTATGTCCATGAAAGAATGTTCACTGCTAGTACTAGTACTGTCAAAATGAACCAAACACAAATTTCCTCCCAACAAACCAAGTATTGCCATGTTCATATGTTTAATCAATATCCGGAAGAAAAACAGATTCTCCTGTTAAAGGATTGATAATCAAGAAATGATTGCCATGTTCATATGTTTTGAAACAAACCAAACCATTGCATGATCCAACAAGGATAGTAATCTCGCAACCAATAAAATTAGAAAAGCTTTCATGTTCGATCCTTGTGAGTGTTTCATGAGTGTAGTAGTAATTCATCTTCTTAATATTCATTAACAAAAGTAGGACATGACATAACAAGCTATTAGCAAAAGTAGGACATCAAGTATTATCACAGAAAACTAATTGGGGTGTTTATCTTCTTCGGGTGGAGCGGCAGCAAACATGCGATCACGGATGATATTGTGAATGTCGGTTTTAGTCATCTTGCGAGCAAGGGAGACAGTGCCAAATCGTTCATAACCAGAACATAGACTCCGCGACCTCGGCCTTCGACTGGATGGTTGGAAGCAGGGGCAACCCCGTTGTAAGCGATGTTGAAGTTAGCTCCAACATGTCGAGTGTTTGCAGGGGCGGGCTGTCCTTCTCGGCGGTCTGGTGGATTGTTGGTGAGCCAGTCGCTGAGGGCATCATTGGCGACGAAATCCATGGTGATAGAAATATCCTCGAAAGGATAGGTCTCAGCTGTGATGGAAGGGAAGAGCAAAGCCATAGATATGTCAAGATTGGCATAGTGGCGACCATTAAAACAGCCAGTCAGTTCATAGTCGTCAACGTCTCTGCAATGGAACGGCCAAATTTATCACAACGGTCAGCGACTGGGGCATAGATGACCCTGACGCTGCAAAACGTGTCCTCGATGAGGATGGGACCTATTCCAGAAAGAACAGATGCGATGAAGCGGGGGAGGCGAAAGCCTTCCATAGTTGGTGCCTTTCGGAGGAGGCGCTCGTTGCAGACTTCCGGCTTGTGGGTGTTGGCGATGATCCTGAGGCGGTTCCACAACTCGTGGAGAGCTTGGTGCATCAAGTTGTTAACGTCAGTTTGAATCTGAACATTAATCTCTTCATGAGTTCCGCGATATTGAGAGCGGAGGTTGTCGAGAGGGAGGAGAACACGGTAGAGGTTGGTGGAGAGGATAGTGTGCAGATGTTCAAAGTCGACGGTGGCACAGACGACTTCAGACCAGCGGACAGCTGGGATTGCGTTGAGACGTCCTTCACGTGTTAGACGTTCTTTGGTTGTCATTGTTGTCTAGTTCCTTAACTGTTGATTGGAGATTCGGCTAGCGGTAGAGAGAGTGGTCTGTAGGAGAGCTTTATAACCTAATAAAATTGCACCTATTTGTTTTGGAACTTTTCTCGAACACTTGATATGCAGTTTTGTTGGTGTGTTCTGCTTTTGAGTTAAGCCACTCTTTAGCTTCTGCACCTGCAATTTTGCTTTCTAAGAAGAACCCAAGTTTCCTTATCATTTCAGGACGCTGAAACAATCAAGATCCATGCCATTCATATACTAAAACCAACGGTAACAGCACACACAAACCAACCCAAAACAGCGAGAGACTTGCACCAATAGTTCTCGACTTTGAAAACCCATTACTCCACTATTCTGGTCACAACATGAACACTAGTATTTCTCATAACACTTTGTTTAAAGTAATTAAAGTAAAAATGAAATCAACATCGAATTACAAGATTCACCGTGTTACAACCGCCAACCTCATGCATAGACCATTAATCAAGAATGTTCAAAATCATTAATCAAGAATGTTCAAAAATCCCAACAGTGACACCAACTTCTCTTAATTAACTTTTATTTATTCATTTCTTACTAGCCACTCTCTCTACTGCTTCTCATTTACGCCTTTGTCCAGTTTATGAGATTCTTTCATTTAGATTGAGAGAGAAGGAAATAGCTAAGAAAACAAGGGGACATTCTGGTTTTGTTCATTCATTCTCTCGTGAAGGATTTTCTAGACGCTTATTTTATGGTTCCACCTATTTGCCATCCACATTTTTCCTATTTACCATTCTTATATCTTGGAGTCCCTCTTCTGCTGCAAACCAATAAGACTGAATCCTTCACTGGTATGCTTGACACATACGATGATAGATTTTATGTCTGGAAATCTAAACACTTCAACCAACCAGCTAGAACTATTCTTTGTCAGACTGTTCTAGGGTCCCTATCCACACACCAGATGTTAGTTTTCCCCATGCCAAAAAAAGTTACTGATAGAATGGATTCTATTCAGAGAAAAATTTTATGGCATAAAGATAACAACACTAAAGGTATTTATTTTAAAAAATGGACCAATGTGGCTGATTCAAAACACAGAGGTGGGTTAAATATTAGGCAGGCTGCTATTTTCAACCTTGCTCTTTTAACAAAATTAGCTTGGAGACTTTTGCAGGACGAAGATGCTCTTTGGTACCAAATCTTAAAATTCAAATATTTTCCTACCTGTAATCCACTCTCTGATGAGGTTAGTAGCAATGGTAGTTGGATATAGAGGGGTGTTTGTAAAGGATTAGCCATAATTAAGAAAAACTATTGTTGGGAGTTAGCTACTGGTGAGGAGATTCACATATGGAAGGATGTTTGGGTTCCTAGTTTAGGTAAACGTGTTCCAAGTAATATGTCTTCCTTATCTGTCTTGAAGGTTAGTCAACTAATTGATATGGATACTAAAAGTTGGAACTTAACTATGCTTCATAGTTTGTTTCCTTCTGATGTTGTAGAACACATAAGTAAAATTAGAATCCCTGCTATAGGAAGAGACCAACTTAGATGGACAGGAACTAGGAATGGAATGTTCTCTGTTAAGTCTGCTTATAATATTTTACTTGATGAATCTCAGCAGAATGTGATTTCTTCGGTTGTTAGTTTTCCCTGGAAAAGGTTTTGGAATGTCCAATTACCTCCCAAAGTTTTACACTTTTTGTGGAGATGTATTCAAGACTGCTTACCTACTAGAGATAAGATTGTCAAATATGTCCAAGATATTGATGCAATTTGTCCTCTTTGTGGTATAGAAAAAGAATGTATGGAACATCTATTTGTTGACTGTTCTGTGGTTCACAGAATTTGGTTTGCACTCAACCATTCTATTACAGGTATGTTGGGTAATAATAGTCTCATTGATTGGTTAACAAACATCTTTAGCACTAACAATTTTTATGATGAGATTGTGCAGGAAAAACTGAGAGCAATAAGTTGTACTCTTTGGTACATTTGGAAGATTAGATGTTGTATAGTGTTTGATAAAATGCATCTCAGGCCAGCTGAATTCATTGTTTCTGTTAAAAACTTTATAACAGAAGTAGAAAATGCAGCTATATCTAAAAGATCTGCGATGATTGACACTAGAAAAATTTCTGCAACTTGAAAACCTCCAATTGATTCCGACATAAAAATTAACTTTGATGTCAGTTTTGTTAATAAATTACAACCTATTGGAATTGGACTGATAATGAGAAATGGTGCAGGTCAATTCATTGGAGCCAAAGGGACGCAATCCTCCGGGTCAGATGAGGAACAAGGAGAAGCAATCGCTGCCTTAGAGGCTGTAAAGTGGGCTCTTCAGAAAGGAATTCAAGATTTGCACCTGGAAGGAGACAACTTGAATGTCATTGAGTCAATAAATGGTGCTTTAGGGAGAATAAACTGGACAACAAATAGTGTAATCCAGGAATGTCGTAGTTTACTTAGTGGTTTTGTCAAATGGAAATGCACTCATGTTAAACGAGATGCTAATGGTGTGGCTGATAAAATTGCAAAAAATGCAAGAACTTAGTCAATGAATGTATGGTACACTACTCCTCCAGATTTCATACTAGAAAATATGGAAAGTGACTCTGTTTCTTGATTTTAATTCAATGAATTTACTTTTCTTATCAAAAAAAAATAAAAAAAAATTGACTATAACTACCACCACTCTTATTAGTTTTCTTTCCATTAATTTTTGTCTTCATCTTTAAAAAAGCATTAAAAAACCATTAATCCTAGGTTGAAATTCATGTTAATTAGCCTGGCCAAATTGGGGTATACCCAGGTTAATTGGGGTATACCCGATTTTAAGTGGACTCTTTTTAAGGGCTAAGGGGGAGTCCTAATGGGTGAAGTTACAAAACTACCCTTACCCTTTATAATTCTTATTATCCTAAATCAGTTTTCATTTTTTCATTTCATCTTTTTCTCTTCTTCTTATTCTCCTCCACCTCTACCTTACCGGCTTCTCCATCCCCACCATTGAAAACTCGTCGATTAATTCGTCGTAAT
Organism: Papaver atlanticum; assembly: GCA_023531105.1. Classification (NCBI taxonomy): domain Eukaryota; kingdom Viridiplantae; phylum Streptophyta; class Magnoliopsida; order Ranunculales; family Papaveraceae; genus Papaver; species Papaver atlanticum. The sequence continues at coordinate 212,498 of JAJJMB010011506.1, read as the reverse complement.
CGTCGATTCAAAAATTCCGATTAATCTTCAAACATGGACCACCACGGCCGAGGGCTAGTCGTATGAAATGAGCAAATAGAAAACCCAATGAATATAACCCTGGAATTGCAAATTTAGTTCAAAAGAAAGTAAAGAAAAAAACCTTCGTAGAAGAAGAAATAAACGCCGCTGAAACCGAAGAAATGGCGCGATTAAGAAAGTAAGGGCCTACTTAAACTCACTCCAGTACTTCAATTTTATGTTTGCATGTCAAATTAGGTCAGAAAAATTTAATTTGTGAATTTGCAGTTATTTAGCCGGCAAGGTGTTTGTTCCACGACCCTGCCGACTTTTCATAGTTAGGGTTAGTCGGCAAGCTCTTAGGTTGAAGATCTTGCCGGCTGTTGAATACTTGTAACTGATTTTTACAGAGTCAGCAAGGTATTCAACCTAAGAGCTTGCCGGCGATATATTTTTTTTAGTCGGTGGGTTATAATTTTTTACCATGCCGGTTGTATTTGAATAGTTTGTGTCTCCTGATGCCTAAAGTTATAAAGTCGGAATGGTATCTGAATACCACCATGCCGGCTGTATTTTAGCCGGAACTGTATTGGTTATAGACCCTGCCGACTAATTATGTGGAAAATCCTTGTATCTACTGTGCTCATGGTTGTTATAAGCCGACAGGTTATTTGAATAAGACCTTGCCGACTATAGTTTAGCCAGCATGTATTTCAGTTATCGACCCTTCCGACCATAGTTCCGCCGGCTTGATTATATTTTTCGACCCTGCGGACTATTGAATTTTTTCTTAATTGTTCTTGTTCAGGTTTGCAAAGGGAAAGAAGAAAAGTATTACTCCTCCTTCAAGACCTCCTCGTGTTGGTGACAAACTCTTGACTGCAACACATCGAGGGGCATTAGTTGAGCCAGGAACGATCAATATCCATGAACGGAATGATTCTCCACCACCGCCGGAACCAAGTGATTCAGATGGAACTCCATATGAAGACCAATCAATTCTATCTGGTAGAAGAGGTAATGATTATGATGGTGTTGAAAGAACTCCGGCTGCTGGAAGAGATGATGAGGATGGTGATCAAGACATGCCACCTGTTGGAAGAGGTAATGATGATGATGATGATGGTAATGGAGATAAAGATAAGGATAGATAAGATGAAATTGTTGAAGAAGAAGAAGAAACAGCTAATGATTAACAAACCCAAGATGCAACTACAACTGAAACCGTAAAGAAGAAGAGGGTTATCACTAAACCAGCTGATTCCCATGTGCCTCCCTCTCACTTTAAGGTTACAATGAAACCAGGTGAGCCTCTAAAGGGGACCCCAGAAGATGGTGGATATGTTCTTTTTGGATACAAAGACTCATGGGCATGTGAAATCCAAAATACTGTCGTAAGTAATCTCAATCCGTCTTTGTTTTTTATTTATGTGTATCTATCTTAAATTTGCTTCAAGTGTTTGTATTTCTTTTCATTTTGTGTTTTTGGTATTTAGGATCACAAGCATGCCATCCGTCTCTTGAGGCGCCAAGCTTCATGTTCAGTGATTAAGAAATGGCCACTTGACAAGAAATGTGACGAGGTGCAAGCGATTGTCAAGAACTCTGGGTTGTGGCCTGCGGTGGAGAGTTCGATTATTGAGTATGATAGAGTTACCGTATCTGCATTCTGTGAGGGGTTATACGGAGAGACTGATACAATGTTATTCCTATTCGGTGAGATGGCGGTAACTCCCGATGATGCTCATCAAATTCTAGGCCTCGAGGTTGAGGGAAAAGCATGCAGTGATGGCTACTATGATGGCATTACTTGAGACAAGATCTTCGAATTCACCCAAATTTTGTTCGGTTGGAATCAGATTGAGACGGAGTCTATGCTTGTGATGATGGATGGTTATCTAACAAGAAGTTTAATCTGAAGAAGTTGAGGGATACATTCTCTAGGACTAAGAAAATCCATGATAAGGAAGGAAGGGTGGACTTGGTGCGAATCAATGCTACCGTGTCAGCTTATTTGTTATACATCCTGGGCAAATGTATCTTCCCCGACAGTTCAGGAAGCTTCGTCGACGCCAAGTATATTCAACTATTGCATCCCATTGATCAGATTCATAAGTATTCTTGGGGTACTGCGGTGGTCACCTTATTGAACAATGAGTTGACAAAGGATTCAAGGGCACTCACTGCGCAAATCAACGGAAATCTATGTCTCTTCCAGGTAATTTATTGTCTAAATCATTTATATTTGCAAAATGCTTGTAAGATAAGATTCTTACAAAACTTTGTGTTTGCATAGGTTTGGGTATATAAGCACTTCTCTACTTTAGTGAAAGCAAGCCCTCACGTCAAAGTGAATGATAAGATTGCGATTAATAAGCCAAGAGGACAAAGATACAGTTTTAAGGGTGCTTAGGATAAGGATATGCCGCAGCAACTTATCAACATGCGAATCTCCTTGGACAAATTGACTGCGGATGAGGTAATATTTGATCCGTATTGAGATGCTAAAAATGAAGGTTTAATCCAAAGGAGAGATGATGTTGCATTCTACTACGGTCCCTTGTTGTACCCCCATGGATTTTCAATGTACGATCCACATCGGGTAATGCGACAAGTGGGTTACGTCCAAGAAGAACCCCATCCCGATGATGATCTGTTCTTTAAAGTGCAGAGGGAATCGTGCACCACATCCAAAAAAAGTATTGGCGTCCATTACACTCCAGCACCAGGTAAATCTCATTGGGAAAATAGAAGTAACCATAAAGTCGATACGAGTCTTTTGGACGAGGTGACCGAAGGTTATGAAGATTATGAAAATTACATGCCGTGGTACTTGGGTTTTGCTCGTCTTACTGTGATTAGGGAACATACTGTTGAACAACCGGCTCATAGGAGGAAGATGCCACCGAAAGACCCAACAACAAGTCTTAAGAGCTTTGTGAGTATTTTAGACTTGCTCTTATTATTTTAAGATTACATTATCGAATCAGTCTATTAATTGTTTGTTGTTTAATTGAAAATAGAAGGAGCATTTCAAGACCCTTGTGAAGATGATGTGTTGCGCGAGTTAAAGAGGAGAGCCTTTGTCGATTGAAGAGCAAACTAAGCACATTGACTATGCTAGCAATGTTGACAATGAGGAAGCCGACGAATTGGTCGTGATAATGCTAAACGGGGTCGTGGTCGTGGTCGTGGTGGTGAATGAATGCATTTCTAGTTTATTTCTTTATGTTGTAGTAGACAAATGTGAAGGTTAATGGTTTGTTTAGCTATGTAAAGTTACAGGTTTATGGGACATGTTTTCGTATTTTGGACAAATGTTGGATTTCTAGTTGTTGAATGAATGGTTTGTTTAGCTATGTAAAGTTTCAATTATTCCGCCGGAATGGTATTGAGTTATTTAATTGTCAAGTTACAGTGCCGACTAAACCAGGATCGGCAAGGTTGTGAACTGTCAGACTGCCGGCCCTGACAGCAGAAGAAGAAAGATACCAGGGTCGGCAAGGTAAGAAAATTACAAAAATTATAAAGTCGGCAGGATAAGAAAATTACATCCCCTCCGACTATAAGTTAGTCGGCAATGTATTAAAGAAGTACCTTGCCGGCGGTATGTATCTGAAAATGACTTCTCCTGTGTTACAAAAATCATAACGTCGGCAGGGTAATAAAATTACTACCCTACCGACTAATTGTTAGTCGGCATTGTATTAAACAAATACCTTGACGGCGGTATGCAGCTGAATATGACGTCTCCCGTGTATGAAAATTTTCATCCCCGGCAGGGTAAGAAAATCAAAACGTTGTCGACGGTATATTAGTCGTCATGCTATGTAAACAGTAACCTAGCCGGCGAATTCAAAATTCAAATTTTGACAAGTACAATTGCATTGATTGAGTACCATAACGGACAAATTTGGGCACCATCCTATAAAAGTGCTCTCTACAAAACAACACACACCTATTTTCATATACTCTCCAAAGCTCATATCATCATATACTCCATCTAACTCACCCAATACCTCCACCTACAAGAAATGGCATCATTTGATTCAAATGAAGATCTATCCATCAACAAAGCATGGTATGCGGAAACTCGGGTTAGACCTCCGTAAGGGTGGATGCCGTAACCTTTTGGGCTAGGGTATACAACAAATATAGGCAAGAGTTTGGGAATCCTAATGGAAGAAGTGTTCAACAAGTCCATGATAGGCACCTAGTCATCGAAAATGCGATACTTGCTTTTTTAGCTATCCAAAAACGGATTTTGAACGCTAGCCACTTTAGCTACTCCATTGAACAATTTGTAAGTATTTTGTGGTGTATTTTACGTAATTCAAGTTGTTTGATCTTCCTACTAAACACCACTAACAAAGTAAGTTTGTGTTTTGTTTTTGTAGCATGAAGTCGTCAAAGCGTGCTACTTGGAGGAAAAGGGGGAAACATTCGCATTCGATGCAAGCTATCAATTCTTGGTATCCAAAATACCGGAGTATGCCCCGGACTTCATGAAGGGTTGATCGGACTTGGATTCCTCGGACGAAGATTGATGGTTTTAGAAGTTTTTGTGTAGGTTTTGTGGGTAGATCTCTATGTAAACCCTCACGAGACTATAACTCGTCCACTAGGGTCACCTAGGGGTTCAAAGGCTTGATGCACATGCTAAGTGCATTCGTTGTTCCAACGACAAGGAGTTAGATTTTGTGTTTCAATCAATGTAGTAACAAAAATTGCATGATTAAAGTGAATTACATCTTCCCATACTCTGTTTTCTATTGGGTATAACTAAAGGTCGGCAAGGTTACATTGCCGACTATTAGACAGCCGGCAATGTTAGAAATTATTTGTGTGCTGACTATTTGTCAGCCGGTATGGTAAGAAATATTTATATGCCGACTATATGATAGCCAGCAATGTAGGAAATATTTATATGTCGACTATAAGATAGCTGGCCCCAGGATAGTCGGCATCTTCTTCATTCATAGACCTTGTCGGCCCATGATAGTCGGCGTTTTTTTCATCCGCAGACCTTGCCGGCCAAAGTTAGTCGGCACCATATTCATCCGTAGACCTTGCCGACTGTTTACATTTTCAGAACCAATTTTTTTGATCGAACTCATAAGACAAAAAAGTTTAATCTACTGAATTCATAATTTCATAAGTTTTAATCTAAGCTCAATTAATAAAGCTAATCAAATTTTTTAGTATTAATTAAACAAGGGTATATTAGCCATTTAGAAAATACAAGGTTAAGGGGTGGCTTCTTTTACTTCAAAATGACCTAGCTTTTGTCTCTTAGGTATACCCCAATTTGGCCAGGTTAATTAGTACACCACCATGTTTAGATTTATTATTTCTTAGCATTTAACATTTAGTGCTGGAAACTGTCACTCCAAGAATAGATGGTGATCATGCGCATCTTGACAAAAATGCCAGGAGTCCAAATCCCGATTGTTGAACTAATAAATTAGCATCAAATACAAGATTCTTCATGTAATTTCATTATCGGCCATGATTTTATTTTTTCCTCCTCCTACCAAATTTTTTACTGTGTTCTTTGAGAGCTAATTAGTCTTTACATATTTACAAACATCATTCATGCAGCTAAACATAGACTATCCTGTTGTAAAACAGGAATGCTGCAACAACTCCCAGTTGGACGGAATTGGACGACTACAAATCAGAAATTATTTTTGTTCAAATCGTTCATAGATGAACCACTACATATGTTAACAGACGTTCATCGATCATCGACTGAAACACTCACAAATCGTTTATTCACGGCCAACTAACTCATCTTCTTTCGGGTTTTGATTTTGCTTGAACACTCTCTACTTTCTTTGGAGGGAGGTATCTTCTTGATACAAAATCAAAAATAAAAGAAAAACTCAATCAAAGAACGAGTGAATGTGTTGATCGGTGGGAAAGATGGAGTAGAAGAAGGTGCCCGGTGGAAGATTAATCTGTGATTAGGTTTTCTGTATTGGTTTAGTATTGAGTCTTTTACTGTTGGGTGTTAATAAAAACCTGGCATTTAATAGGGGCGACCCCGAAAGAATCAGGGGCGACTTTTTTATTCTCAACCCATATGCAAGGTTATGGGATGTCCTAATGGTTCCGAGAATACCTAAATGCCCTTCTATAATCGGTAGTTATTATAGTGGTACTAGCAACCAATTATCTATTTGTTTAAGAATGGGCTACTGCAATAATCAGCAGGTAAACAATATACCATAACTACCGATTCTTAAAGTAGAAAACTCGAATTTCATGTGTATCTGACGTTTTGAATTTGGGGCTCCTCTAAAAATCGGTAGAAAATAGATTTCATTTAACTACTGATTAAAGTATTAAATCGGTTGATATTTATTGATTCTAAACTACAAATTATGGAATTACCTATACACCTCTTCGACGAATAAAACCACCCAAAACCTAATTTCATTCTCATTTCTTTTCTTTTCAACTCTTCATCTCATCTTCTTCTTCACTCCCGATTGTAGAGATGGAAAAAATTTCCTCCATTATTCAACTTTAATTCATTGTTGTCGTTCATCGCCGAATCAAAAACATCATCGATTGTTCTATAAAACGATGGCGAGAACTAATAAGCCCATAAAAGCTCAAGTGAAAAACGTCTACCGTGGTGACTATCCGAAAATCGGAGAATTATTAAAGAACAAAGCCATTGTTACTGCAGACGAAGAAGACGAAGAACACGAAGAAGATGAAGAAGATGAAGCCTCTGATGTAGGTGGTGGTGTTGATTCTGATACTTGTCCTCTCAATCTACTTCAAATGGCCCTTATTAGGTAAGATTCTACCATTATTTGGGTTTATGTTGTTTTAATTCGACGAATTAGTGAAAATAATTTTTAGGATTTTCTGTTTTTGACCCAGAATCGGAAGATAGATCTGTTTTTAAATGCCCGATAATGCTCGTGTTCTTCATTCTTCGTGAACATCGATCATAATCGGGTGATATAGTTTTAAGTTTAGTTCCGATTCTCAGTACGTTGGTTGATACTGAACCCTAAATTGTCCTTAATCGGAAGTCAATTTATTTTTTGTCTACCAATTATAACAGATGATTAGACAATATAGCGACACATATATTCGATGGAATCGGAAGATAGGGTGTTGTTTTTGTTTTCCGATTATATTTGCCTCATCAAATTAGAATTTACTGTCTCTAAAATGCATCTTAATCGGAAGAAATGTATAATTTTTTTCCTACAATTTAGTTGTAATCGGAATTTAGGTTGTTTATTAATATTTCGATTATGTCTATCTTCATGAATTTAGATATTTTCGTTTGAAATATGAACTATAATCGGTAGATTATCTTGTTCTCGTGCTACCGATTATTTATAATCGTTAGATATGAGTATAGTTTTGTCTCCGATTATGTACAATAGGTTGTTCGTTGTGTTTTTTAACTTCCGATTATGTAGTTTGTAAATGTATTCTTACGAACCATTTGTTTTTAGGGATAAGCGAGGTTAGAAAGCCGGCCAAGATACAGTTTCCTTAGGGCCTCGTCGCGAAGGGGGTAACAAATTAAGTGTTACTGCACGGAGAGAAAGGAGCGGTCAAGGAAATTCAAGGAATGATGGAACTCAACAAGGAGTAGAACCAAGCACTCCATAAGTAACTCAAGAAATGGTAGAACCAAGCGATCCACCAGTAACTCAAGAAGGAATGGAGCCAAGCGGTACAGAAATTGGAGTACAAGAAGAAGGACAACCAAGTAGTACACAAGGAAAATGAGGAGTTACAAGGAATCCAATCGCGAAGAAAGCATCATACCTTGTCCCCATTTCTTTGAAGAAGACGGATTTTGAAAAAGAAATCTCGGGGCTACCGAGAGATGGAGGAGCATTGTTATTTGGATACAAAGACTCTTGCGCCAAATAATTCTATGAAACCGAGGTAATAATCATTTTCTTTTTATTAATGTATTTTCATTTTATTCGTAATACTACTTTATTTATTTTGTAATGTTGTGTGTTTAATAGTATCATTCCGATGTGATTCGTCTACTCAAACCTACTTCCGCACCAACAAAAGTAATGAAAGATTGGCCTTTAGACGGTTAATGTGAAAGCTTCAAGACAACTATAGCCAACTCGGGGTTATCTACTGCTGCCGAGAACTCAATGTTGGAACATTATCGGGTGGCGATATCGTCTTTTGTGGAGAGATTGTATCCCGAGACTGACACCTTTCATATGCCGTTTGGGGAGATGACCATTACTCCAGATGATGCGAAGCAGATTCTTAATCTCAATGACCATGGTTTAGCTGTCAAGTATAACTACACAAAGATATTAAGTTGGGCAAACCTTTATGATTTGTGTAAAAAGTGTTTTGGTTAGGATAAAGAGACATCATAAATTGAGTTCAACAAGTGTTTTTCTTACAAAGATAGACAGTTTAACATGAGTCAATTGATCAAGATGTTCAAAGGAATAGCCGAGAAAGAAAAACAAGGACCATTAAGTGATGCCGAAGTGGATGCCGCGGCCACCACCTATCTCTTATGTGTATTGGGATGTGTCATTTTCCCCAATGCTAGTGGCAACCGAGTAGACGCCAACCTTATACAACTATTGCATCCTCTCAATAAGGTCGTCGATTACTCCTGGGGCACGACATGCCTAACATTCTTGATGGAGGAGTTGAGAAAGGCGTCGAGGCTTAAACCTAGCCGGATTTCCGGGAATGTGAGTCTATTCCAGGTATTTTCTCAACTCTATTAATACATTGATCGTTATGTTTTTTTTTCTTCTCTAATTTAAGAATCAATTTCTAATACTTGGTTTGATATCTTTGTAGACATGGATCTATGACCACTACCCTAGTCTGAAATTGGCACATGTGAACACAGAGTGGGAGAAAGGTACACCGAGAGGAACAAAGTACAAGTTCACAAAGAACCGTTCAAGGACAAAGGAGCAGCAATTTGTTCAATTGAGGGAGAAATCAGACTCAATTAAGGCCTCGGAGGTATGCTTTGATCCATACAAGGAAGACTGAGCTAGTGGACATATAGCGGGTCGTTCCGAGTTGTGCCTTTATTTTGGACCGTTGTGGCACCCTACAGGTTATGTGATGTACAATGGCTCAAGGGTGATGCGACAACACGGTTATGTACAAGGAGTACCATGGAATCACATTAGTGGCAAGTTCAAGTTGGACGTGGAGCATTCCTAGTCTAATATACTGACACCATCAAGGTAGTTTACTCTAGTTCATCATCTGTTATTGGCCATTGGGATAAGAGGATGAGTTACTTGGTCAACCTTGGGAGACCTGTCAACCGAGGTGATGAAAATGCTCCAGGCTATATGGAGTGGTACCAGGAACATTCACATCTTCGTGTAATCCGTGAACTTAAAGCAAAGACGGCCTTGGCGGCAGCCATTTACAAATGTATCATCAAAGAAAAACCAGTTGGTTATGATAGACTGGTACATATTGTTATGACTTTTCCCTTTAATATTATGGCTCAATTTTTTAGGTAAACTCCATTTGATGTTATGTCAATTAAAAAAACAGGTGAATAGGTTCAAGTCTTTGTCCAAATGGTGCGTTGATTGCATAACGGCTGGACAACCTGTACCAATTGAGAAGATAAAAAAGCACAGGGAGATGATTGATAATATTGATAATGAAGAGTATGCAGCTGAGTTTGGGGAGAAAGTCACGAAGAACCATCCCAAGAAAAGAATAGCAAAGGCGAACAAAATATCTCAGGCTTCATCAAGCTCTCTTGCTGAAGACAATGTTGAGGAAAATCCAGAGGAAGCTGAAGGTGATGATGGTGATAATGATGGACGTGCTGGTCGTGCTAAGCGTTCTAAAACTTTATCTAAGAATACTCGGAAAAAAAGTAAATCTTAATGTGTTGTTCGAAGACATGGATTATGTTGTTATAAAAGTTTCTTTCGGATTATGTTGTTTTAAATACTTTTTTTGGATTATAAGTTCTTACGTTTATGGGTTATGAATGTTTTTTGAGTTATCTTTATTACTTGATTATCAAACGACTCAATCTTCCCAAATGAAAAGCTGAATTTTCCACAATAATCGGACGATAAAATATCATGCATATCTACCGATTCTGTTAAATCAGGAGTCAAATTACATACATACCTTACGATTATGGTCATTGGGATTTTACAGTTCTCCTGTAACAAAAAAAAGAAGTAATAATTGGAAAGAAAATTATGTTGTTTACTACCGATTCTGTAAATCGGGAGTCAAATTACATACATACCTTACGATGTTGTCATTGGGATTTTACAGTTCTCCTGTAACAAAAAAACCTAATAATCGGAACCAAAATTATCTCGTTTACTACCGATTCTGCGTAATCGGGAGTCAAGTTAAATACATATCTTACGATTATGATCATTGGGATTTTACAGTTCTTCTGTATAAAAACTACCTAATAATCATTAGTTTGGTTAACATAATAATCTACAGATTATTGTAGTGCCAAATTTCAAAAAATTAGAGATTTTAGCAAAATCAAAATTTGGGGCAACTTCATAATCGGAAGTTAGTTGAACATACTAACCTACAGATTGATGTAGTTCCAAAATTCGAAAAATTAGAGATTTTGGCAAAATCAAAATTTGGGGCAACTTCATAATCGAAGGTTAGTTAAACATACTAACCTACCGATTAATGAAGTGCAAATATCCGAAAAATTAGAGATATGGAAAAATCAAAATTTGGGGCAACTTATTAATCGGATGATAAAGTAATTACATTAACTACCGATTGTGTAGAATCAATAGACGTTTTCATTTAATCTACTTCCGATTATAACCATTATATAAAATTCAAGCGACCTTAACATTGCGAATACGATTAAAAGCACCTAAAACCATACTATCACAATCGGTAGATAGACCTGAAAACATTTCTACCGATTGTAGTTCATTTCAAAATAACAAAACTTTAAAACTACATATGTACACATTAACTACCGATTAACATAATTTCTACCGATTACTTAAGTAAACTACCGATTGTACTATATATCTACCGGTTATAAAAGGGCATATTAGCCATTTTGAAAGAGCGGAGATAAGGGGTGGCTGCATTTTAGGTTTGAGTGACCTTTTTTTGTCTTATTAGTCGCCCCTAATTCTTTCGGGGTCACCCCTAAAAATGCCTGGAATAAAAAGTCAAGAGGTGGTGTTTAGGATATTTGAAAAAATATATGGGTGGTAAATACGATAAGTGGAGGACCAATTAATGAGGTGGGAAATAGGAAAAGTGTGGGTGGCAAATAGGTGGAACCTATTTTATTTGTAGTTCAAAAAAATAAAAATAAAAATAACACCCCGGCAGCGGTGTGAGGGCTCCAGAGTCCGGGGTGGACATATAGGGGATCAGATGTGACGCCCTTAAGGGCAGGCGCAGCTTTTGTGAAGTTGAGGATGGTGTCACGTTATGTTCCGTATTTAATTTTATCCTATCTCTTTTGCTTTAGTTTTTGTCTCATTCTTACAGCTAGGGCAGTCAATATACTTTCCGAATATCCGACAGCCTATAGGATTTAATCCGAATTGTAGGATTTTGGATTTCGGATTTCAGAACCGAATAAGTTATCGGAATTTACTTCTTAACCCTATCGGAAACGGATGAGGTTGATTCCGTTTGGTTTATATCCTACATCTAATAATCCTAGGGGTGTAATAGGAATTTTCTACCCTTAGGTATTATCTGTCGAGAGAATACAGTGATACTCATCTGTTTCTTTAGCATTTTTTCATTCTCTCAACACAGAAAGAGATCGAGAGAGTCAGTTGTATCGAGAGAGAGGGAGTGAGTGATCGATAGAGAAGATTTGATCTTGAATTAAATCGATTGATGGTCATGGATTCTCAGAGAAGTAACTAATGAATCTAATGTTTCGAAATAAGTTCCCCCCACCCCACCCACCCCCCACCCCCACAATCGACTGCATGTTTAAATGTTTCTGTGTTTTATTTTTAGAATCAATTATATTTTATATTTCTCCTTTTAGCTTTTTCATTACAATGCGTACCCGTATGCATACTTGAGTTGATTATGTTCTAAAATCGGTTTGTTCATGAACTAATACATTTATATATTAAGGAATGCAATCTTTTGCAAACCGTGGCTATAATGTTCATGACCTTGATTCGAGTGAATCAAAATCGATTTTTCTTCAATTGTGTCTTGTATACTTCTATGAGAATATAAACAATTGAAAAACTCTAGAACTAGTTTTATTTGAGTCATTTGAACTAGTTATGGTTAAGATGAATATGGTTGATATGAAAGTGTTCATATGGCTAACTTCGGTTAACTATTGTTGAGCCAACAAAGGTGCACACGTTTAGGTACGGTTACTCATATATAAATGAAGTCACTTTCCATTTGTGTGTAACAAGCTAAGTTCGATCTAACGGTTAAAAGATATTAGCTTGAATCTAATCAGGTTTTCATCTAACGGTGAATATTTAATGCTTTGTTACCAAGGTAACATTGATTGCAAACCCTGATTTGAAGACTATATAAAGGAGAACTCTAGAAACTGGGAAACCTAATTCACATACCTCCTATGTGATACTAGTTAAGACTAGAGTCGATTCTCCTTTAACCTTAGGTTTTTCACGAAACCCTTTAGGTTAACGACTTGAAGACTTCATTGGGATTGTGAAGCCAGACCCAACTATTTTCTCTTTAGTTTCGTGTTCTGATCTTGCTGTTTTCTATCGTGATTGAGTACTATTTTCTCTAAGATTTTCTCGAGATTTAATCTCCGATAGGCAAGATAAAAAGTAGTCACAAACATCTTCATCTCATCGTTTGTGATTCCACAATATCGCTACCATATGATTAAGATTATTGTGAGGTGATTGATATTTCTAGGCTGTTCTTCGGGAATATAAGTTCGGTATATCAATTGGTTCATGTTCACCTTGATTTATCAAAATACGGAACAAAACTCATAGGTTTATCTGTGGGAGACAGATTTATCTATTCAATAGACTTTTCTTTATGAGACAGATTAGTTTATCAAGTCTTCGACTTTGGGTCGTAGCAACTCTTAGTTGTGGGTGAGATCATCTCAAGTACGCAGAATCCGACTTGGTTCTAGAGGCGTAAGGAACGGACTGTACCTTGATCAGTGTCAGATTGGTTAGGGCTCAACTACATTCCAGTCCGAAGTTAACTTGGAGTAGGCTAGTGTCTATAGCGGCTTAATACAATGTGGTGTTCAAATCTGGACTAGGTCCCGGGGTTTTTCTGCATTTGCGGTTTCCTCGTTAACAAAATTTCTGGTGTCTATGTTATTTCTTTTCCGCATTATATTTGTTTATATAATTGAAATATCATAGGTTGTGCGTAGTTCAATCAATTAGAGAAACCAACCTTTGGTTGTTGATATAAATTGATTGGCACTTGAACATTGGTCTTTGGTACCATTCAAGTTGTTTCACATAATAATCGGGCTCACGGATTTCTATCTGTTTGATTTGCTGATTACATTGTGAAACAGAGATATAACTCTTGGATATATTTCCATTGATTGAGTCTGACTGTCTAATTGATTCTCTTGGAATTATGTTTAAGTTTTCCATACAGATTACTAAGCGAAATATTGGATGTGGTTGTTGTACCCTCGCTTTTTCAGTATGGTTCTTACAACACATAGAAATTCATTGGCTATAGAGTTAGTCCAATCATTGCTTTGTTTAAGTGATTGGTTGCCAGACTTCTTTGATCCAGGTAAATTTTCTTTTCCTTTGTTTTATCCTCAATTTTTTATAGTTTCAATTGTTCTTCTTTTCATTTCATACTGATTTGAATGTTTGTGTACTAATGCAAATATGGAAATTGTAGATTGGAGTTGATGCAATATGAAAGCAGGCAGCCAAGCAAGATCAAAAGAGTCTAGAAGTCTACCATTGACATTGTTAGCCTGTTAGAAGACATTGTATTTGTTTTGCTGTTTTTTTGTATTTGTTTGTGATTCTGACTTTGTACTTTCTTTTCAGTGTGTATCTTAGAACATTTTGAGTGTGTTTGAAGACATAAAACATTGTATAACTGAATTGAACTCTCAACACTGTTTTTTTACCAGTTTTTTTTTTTTTTACCAAAAACTGGATTTTATCGGAATAATATCTGATATCCGATAGCTTATCTTAACAGAATCAGATTGGGATTTTTGGATTCCGTCGGATGTTATTGGATTTCCAATATGCCTTAACCTTATCGGATTGGCCAAAATCCGATGGATATTAATCCGTTGACACCCTACTTACATCATCTTTAATAGTGGGTGAAAATCTTAGATTTAGTTATAGTATTTTTCTATTTGTTCTTCATGCCAATCGATATTCGTGCTGTTGTTCGCTCTCGTCGACCTATTACATTATTGGATATATTAGAACAAGCCTTATGTCAAGAAGAGGTTGTTTTGGCAACAAAGTCTTAGACAGAACAGAAAGAACGCCGAGAAAATGGATTATGCTTTAATTGTGACGAGGATTATAAACCTTGACATGTTTTTCTCAAGTATCGATTAATGGTTTTGAAAGGTGTTATTGGTCTTATTGTTACTGAGATTGACCAGGAATCTAGCTGTAATGAACATATACAATCAGAAGATACACAACCAATTTTTTTATTTCATTACATTCTCTTTTGGTGTAACACCAGCACTTTTCGCATTACGCATGCTCAAATATGCGTCATTTAACAAGATGAAGCCTCGTCTTAAGCTTGTTGTTAGAGCATAGATCGGTTGAACCCACCAAGCGTTGGTATGTCAAGTTTGGTTGTCATATTTTAGTGAATCAAAACTCAATTAAAGAGTTACTTGATTATGTACTAGAGACAACTTCGTATAGGTTAGACTAGAAAGATTATGATTATGAGACATACAAGTATTACTCGAAGACTTGAAGAATGTGAAGAAGTAACAAGCTACAACGACGACATCATCCTTCCTCTTGAGGTTAGTAATATTTTGACTTGAACTTTTTCATTCCTTATGTATCTTTCAAGTCGTTCTATATTGAATACATAACTGCGAAGCTGTGAATGATTATACTCTAGTAGCGAGACATGATCACATGATCATAGTGTTAAGGAATTAGGATACGAAGTATAACGCTTATCTTTTGAACTTCGTATATAAGACATCGACATAATCGTATGAATGCTATTGTGATTATGTGTATGGGTAAAGGTGAAGATTTCATCCTAAGAAACAATGTTTACATTTGTTTAAAGGAAGTACATTCATGAACTTGTTTTATGAATCGAAAGGGAAATCGTTAGGATTATTGGTATTGTTATTCATTGCATATCTTTGGATTACCAATATGTGTGAGATAGTAGATACGATCATAACTTGTTATGTATCTTGGTAAAACTAGTCACAGTGCCTGACTTATGATTTAGTATGACTTTTATTAGTATAACCGATCCTAAGTAATCACCTGAGATGGTATGATCGATATTTGTAATTGGTGTGACCGATCCTAGTAATTGGTGTGACCGATCACAAAAGAGTTTTGTAATCGATCCTTGTAATTGGTGTCACCGGTCCTAGTAATTGGTGTAACCGATCCTGGTAATTGGTGTAACCGATCCTAGTGACGTGTGTAACCGATCACAAGTAATACCATGAGAATATGGTAACCGGTCCTGGTAATTGATGTAACTGATCCCGGTAACTGACGTAATCGGTTCCAGTAATCATATAAAGGTAGAACCGATCCTTGTGTTTGGTAGAACCATAAACCCATGATTAGTGAATTGATATTTGATCAATCACATAGTTGTTCTTGGAATACAGATGAACCAATTCTAAACTTGTTTGGAAGTGTGGTATAATCGATTCCAAGATTGTAAATATGAAAAAGGATTTACAAAGAAAAAGATGTAAACATACTTTGAACATGTTCAGTAACTCTTATCTTTTATTGTTCAAAGATATTCCTTAATTACTCAAGGAGATCCTGTACCGAAATAAATTAAGAATCTTTTAATTAAGGTTGTTAGTTTTATATACTTTTAATTACCAGCAATTAAATGCATATCTCTGGAAAATAAAAATTGGTAATGTGCATTTACTAATTGGAGATTTTCTAGTGAGATTTCGGAAATATTGGACAAAGCATTTCAAGGAATGATGAAAACCGATTTGGGCATTTATTGCATATCTTAAGAATATTCGGTTTTGGAAATTCCTTGGTGTCCAAACATCCTTGGTATATAAATACCCAAGTTTGCATTTCGAGAAAACTATCCTAAGAGCCAGGAAAACTTCATCTTTTTGTTGTTTCTGGTGGGGCCATCTATTCGGAGAGGAAAGTGCCCTAATTAGGCGAAATCTCTTACGAACGCTCGTTTAAAGACTTATGTGGGATCAAGAAGCGATCTACGAGTATAGTTGGTGGGAAACTGGGTAATTGCGGTTTATTTTAGTTTTCGATTGATTTGATTGACTAACGGTTGTTGAACTTTGATTGCACCTAGTTTGTTTATTCTTGAGAATCTTCTCTTCTGATATAAAATTCACTCAAACTAGATCGAAGTGTCGACGGGATCTTTAGAACTATTTGTAGATCTAAAGACGTCTTGTGATAATCCATTGTAAACATACTCTGTTCTGTGCATGATTGATCACAAGAGATTCAAGTGGTGTTGTGCAGGTGTTTCTTGAAGATTAAAGAAGATTTGAAGACAAAAAATATTTATGATTTGGTTTTTATTTCTTTGGGTGTGCACAAACCTTGATCGGATGGGATCCAACTAGAATCGTATTTATTCGATTGATTAGTTGTGTAAGATCGGCATCACCTTATAGTTTCTTGTTTGATTCTATATTGATTGATTGCAAATCTAAACTCTGCTACTTCGGTAGTTGTTGGATAGATTGATCTGACCAGGCAAAGGAGTTTATTTGTTAAACTGAAGAGCCTTTGCTTATGACTTGAGATATCTTCATCTGAAAGAATCAAGAGAGTTGTTACCAAACAGATTTGTTGTTCCTTTACTGTTTGGAATACGATCCAAAGGAATTGTTCCAGTGCGTGCACTTATTTGAATATCGGAAGCGCATGGATACTGAAGAAATTAGGTGAACTATAGGTTTAGTTGCTTGGTCTCGACTATACGAAGTTTATTAGATTTTGTATAGCGGCTTAATTCTGAGAGTATTCAATTCTGGACTAGGTCCCGGGGTTTTTCTGCATTTGTGGTTTCCTCGTTAACAAAATCTTGCTGTGTCTTTTACTTTTCTATTTCCGCAATTATAAATGTTTATTATAATTATAATTAAAAGTAAAATACACAAACGTTAACTCCGTATTACTTGATAGTGATCCTATAGATTTTGGTTAAATCCGAACCTATTATCAAGTAATCACACTTTGATTGTTGTATTGTCTCGATCTCGTATCCATAGATGACCACACAAAGTGTGAATACCGATTTGTTGTATTGTATCGACATTGTCCATAGACAATCACTTTCGGTAAGAGGACTTATAGGTGGATAATTTAAAGATTGTGGTGTATTTGGGTACCCTCGTCTTTTCAATTGGTATCAGAGCAGGCAAAAACGAAAAGATCTAACAATCTGTGTTTTGTGCGATCTAACCTATAAGAAATGAGTCAAAATAAGAAAAGCAAAGATAAACTTATGAAGAACTCAGTTAACGTACCACAAGATTTTGGTAAAACTCTCTATGGGTTTAATTTCAGCAAATGTTTAGAAGGGGCAACTTCTACAAGTTCTACTTGTTCTTCTTAAAATATGTCCTTATGTTCTCAAGAAGAAGTTAAGCTAAGCCCTGTATTCACAATCAATGATTTAGATTATAAATCACTTCATGGTGATAAAAAAGATGTTGATTATGTGAATATAAAAACATCTCAGCTAAATGAACTAAGTAAAGAATTCCTCTTATGTGCAACAGAACTCACTCTTGCACTAAAAAGGGAAGGAAAACTCCTTGAAGACTTATGTCATATGAAAGCTGAAAATGATCAAATCAATCTTGATCTAACCACTCTTAAAGATGAATTAAACTATCTCAAGATCATGTCTTCCTCGAGGATTCAATCCTTAGAAGCAAAGCTAAAGAAAAGCATTGATCAATAAAAGAAGACTGAGACCTTAAGAAAAATAGCAGCAGATGAATATAATGCCTTAAAAATCTCATATGATTATGAGATAAAGACAGTTTCCAAACATGACAAAAGGCTGAAAGATGAAATGTGTTCTTTAATGTCAGAAAATCAGTTGGCTACATCCTCCCTAGATAAATCCAAAAAATCTGGTTTAATTCTTCTTCTAAAAGAAAGAAGAATGTCAACATTGAGAGCTCTCGAAAGAAAGTTTTATCTTATAAAGAGGCATTGGTATTCTATGAAGATTGCAAGATGAAATACTCACATCAAAGTTTTTCACATCATAAGCATCATTACAAACGATGTTTTCATTGTGGAATCCAAGGCCATGTTGTCAAGGACTGTCAATGATTACCTTGTTCAAACTTTGGAACAACCAATTCCGGCCTAAGGTGTAACATAAGATCTCCCTCCAAATAAATCACATATAAGACTGATCTCTTTAGATCAAAGGATTCTCAAAAGAATTCTTCAAGAGTTGTTCACCACAAAAGAAAAGAAGATCGGAAGACTAGGAACTCCTGGAAGTGGATATCAAGGAAGGCCATGGAACTAAAGAAAGAGGAATATGGTAAAATCTCTAGATCATCAACACATAAGGTAATACCTAAATACCTTGATGATAACAATTTCTATGATAAGTTTGGTTTGTCTTCCAAAAGGAGTAAGGTTCTTAAGAGAACAGATAGGGAGAGATTCTCTATTATTCCTGAAAAGAGTAATCTGTCTCAACCAGATACCTAGTATCTTTGGAAAAATACACTGACTCATGAAGTGCTCAAACATTTGTTTGATGAGTTCAGTGTATATTGGACAATAGTTTAAAACTTGCAAGGTTCATGGAAACATTCATAGGAATGCACTTTCTTAAAATCCTTAATATTGAAAACTTTTGATTATTCCATATTAAGGGAGAATATTTGATTTCCATAATCGATGAACAAGTTTTAGTAAACTATTGGTATATAAAGTTTCGGTAATCGTTGAATTTTTTTTTCATTCATCTAGAACAAAGAATCATGTACAATACAGATTACCTTGCAAAGCTTTCTGCAAGGGTTTCGGAAAGGTATGCTGAAAAAATGGCTGGTGATCCTTTTGGGCTTCATAATTTCAATGGAAACGAAACCACCTCTTACATGAATGTGAATCATTCACCCTGTATGATCGATTATGAAAAGGAGTTTCACAAGATGGCCCGAACTTGTGCTGAAACTAAGTTGGAAGTATTAATGTTGAAACATAGTCTTGAAAAATCTTTACTTGTTCAAGCTCAGCTCCTCAAACAACTAGATTTACTCTCCAAAAGAGTAAACGAAGAGGAACCCAACTTCCACAAGATTGAGGAATTATTTTTCAATCAAGGATCTCTTCAGGGAATTCGGAGAATTATTCCTATCAATCGTAAGAGATCCCAAGATCATGAAGGGTTCTGATTACAAGAAAATAGACATCAGTTTTTGATTTCTTTCAATTATTGTATAAGGTCTATTGCTGAATAAAACTATCTATTATTTATGAATAAAATTATTATTTTATAAAAAAAATTGTGATAGTTTTTCCAATTACATAGCCTGTGCTTGAATGCTTTATATTATTGCTATGTGTTTATGGGATGTTTGATTTCGGTTTTCTTAACCTTAATATTCGATCTCATATGATGTGTGAACCCTTATGGTTTGTGTGGCTTTTTTATTTAGCGGGATCAAGTTCTAGCCCATATTGGTAGGCTTTATCAAAGGATCATAAGGTGTTCTGATTGAGACTCATATGTAAAAAGTCACAATGTGTTGAATCAATTTGTGTTTACATGAGTTGCGTTTAACATAAACATATGTGTTTCTGGTTTTCAACTTTTGCTATTGGCACGCATTAGTTAAAACCAATTCAACCTTTCTCTGGTAAAGGTTGCTTTTTGTTTTTGTCCTTTTGTTTTGGCGAGAGGATGACAACACAACGGGGGAGAATTCTAACTTGAACTTGCACTTAATGATATATCTTTCTAGGGAGAAGAGGATACGGAATATGAGGTAACGAATTTGTTAGTTAATCGTTTTCCTGTTTAAGAAAAGCCTGATTTTATTGCATATATTTTGCTTTTGCTTAAAAAAATTCGGTACAATTGATATTTATTCTATTATGTGTGTATGGATGCGTGTGTGTGTATGATTCAATTGTTTCCGGTTGAGAAAAAATGGTTTGATATCTTTCTTTATTGCTTGGTATCATTTGTTTTTGGCTTAACGAAATTTCGGTGCAATTGCGGTGCTTTAATGTCTATGTTTGTTTCAATTGCTTCCGGTTAAGAGAAATAATTGTGCAAGTCAATTTATTTGGTTTGTATGTATTGTTTATGGCTTAACAAAATACGGGATCATTTGTTTAGTCCAATTCGATTCCGGATAAGAGAAACTAAGTTAATTCTGATCTTAGTTAGACTTATCAAAGTAAAGGATTCGGTTATTCAAGTCTAATCGAATGCCTTGACAAGAAATACTAGTTAACTAACCTAGTACTTGTCTTGTCTAAAGTGTAAGGTCTAAGTTATTGTCTGAATAATTAGAGCCTAATGAGAAAAATAAAGTTAATCCTGATCTTTATTTTGGTCTTATCGAAATAAGCGATTGTATTTGTGCAATCGGTTTTGCAAGGGAACTAAGTTTCTTAGTCAATTTGTTAAACTATTAGGGAAAATTGCTTCGGGAAATTGTTTCCTTGATAACATATTAAAACCAAATTACTTGTAGTTTCGGTTTTGATATTGGTTATCTAAAATGGTATGTGAAACCTTCATGCTTAACTCTTATAGGTTGTACAAGTCTTTTAGATTTGTAAGATCCTTTCGGTTTGTCCTTTACTTGCTCAAACCTTTGTCATTTTGTGATAAAAGGGGGGGGGGGGGGGAATATATGGAGTAAACAAGTGTTTTGTTATCACTAAGGAAAGGATAATTGTGCTTAAACGTTATATATAACGAAAGAGTAAAGCATTGACGAATGGGGAGCAACATATCATATTGCTATTGTAGTTATCTTGACTACAAAAGGGGAATAACAAAGATGTTCGAATTCAAAATCTACCTATCTTTCCTTTAGGGGGGGTATTAGCTTTGTTATTCAAATGTCAGCAGCGGCATTTATGGATTGAATATATGCAGGGTATTGTGCTATTGAAACTTAGAATCAGGGTATTGGACAAAGCATTTCCAGTAATTATGAAAACCGATTTGGGCATTTATTGCATATCTTAAGAATATTTGGTTTTTGAAATTCCTTGGTGTCCAAACATCCTTGGTCTATAAATACCCAAGTTTGCATTTCGAGCAAACTATCCTAAGAGCCAAGCAAACTTCATCTTTTTGTTGTTTCTGGTGGAGTCGTCTATTCGGAGAGGAAAGTACCCTAATTAGGCGAAATCTCTTACGACCGCTCATTTAAAGACTTATGTGGGATCAAGAAGCCATCTACGAGTACCGTTGGTGGGAAACTGGATGATTGCAGTTTATTTTAGTTTTCGATTGATTTGATTGACTAACGATTGTTGAACTTTGATTGCACCTAGTTTGTTTATTCTTGAGAATCTTCTCTTCTGATATAAGATTCACTCAAACTAGATCGAACTGTCGACGGGATCTTAAGAACTGTTTGTAGATCTAAAGATGTCTTGTGATAATCCATTGTTAACAAACTCTGTTCTGTCCATGATTGATCACAAGAGATTCAAGTGGTGTTGTGCAGGTGTTTATTGAAGATTAAAGAAGATTTGAAGACAAAGAAGATTTCTGATTTGGTTTTTATATCTTTGGGTGTGCACAAACCTTGATCGGATGGGATCCAACTAGAATCAGATTTATTCGATTGATTAGTTGTGTAAGATCGGCATCACCTTATAGTTTCTTGTTTGTAACTATATTGATTTATTACAAATCTAAACTCTGCTACTTCGGTAGTTGTTGGATAGATTGATCTAACCAGGCAAAGGAGTTTATTTTTTAAATAGAAGAACCCTTGCTTATGACTTGAGATATCTTCATCTGAAAGAATCAAGAGATTTGTTACCAAATAGATTTGTTGTTCCTTTACTGTTTTGAATACGATCCAAAGGAATTGTTTCAGTGCGTGCACTTATTGAATGTCAGAAGCGCAGGGATACTGAAGAAACTAGGTGAACTAGAGGTTTAGTTTTTTAGTCTCAACTATACGAAGTTTGTTAGATTTTGTATAGCGGCTTAATTCTGAGAGTATTCAATTCTGGACTAGGTCTCAGGGTTTTTCTGCATTTGCGGTTTCCTCGTTAACAAAATCTTGTTGTGTCTTTTACTTTTTTATTTCAGCAATTATAATTGTTTATTATAATTAAAAGTAAAATACACAAACGTTAACTCCGTATTACTTGATAGTGATCCTATAGAGTCTGGTTAAGTCCGAACCTATTATCAAGTAATCACACTTTGATTGTTGTATTGTCTCGATCTCGTATCCATAGACGATCACACAAAGTGTGAATACCGATTTGTTGTATTGTCTCGAATTTGTCCATAGACAATCACTTTCGGTAAGAGGACTTATAGGTGGATAATTTAAAGATTATGGTGTATTCGGGTACCCTCATATTTTCACTTGTGAAGCTTACTCCGCTAAATGTTGCTTATTCACGGAAGCATCAATGATGCTACAACATCATTATGCATGTCTCTTACCAAGAGACACAATATTTCTCCATGTTGCTTACTGAAAGAAGCATCGTGATGCTAAGGCATCAACATGCTTATTCCTTACTCGTGGAAGCAACAATTATCCATGATGTTGCAGAACGGTTATGATATGAGGCTTCCTCGAAGAAGTGGAGAATGTTTTCTGGAAGAAGTGGAGAATGTTTCCTCGAAGAAGTTGATGAAATTTTCCTCGAGGAAGATGAGGATGTTTCCTCAAATGTAACACCCGCACTTTTTTCATTACGCATGCTCAAAGATGCATCATTGAACAAGATGAATCCTTATATTAAGCTTGTGAAACTTACTTTGTGAAGCAACATATAACCATGTTGCTTACTTATGGAAACATCAATGATGCTACCACATCATTATGCGTGTTTCTTAGCAAGAGACACAATATTTCTCTATGTTTCTTACTAAAAGAAGCATCGTGATGCTAAGGCATCGAAATTTTTGTGCCTTACTCGTGGAATAAACAATTATCCATGATGCTTCATAAAAATATGTTGTGAAGCTTCCTCGAGGAAGTGGAGAGTATTTCCTCCAAGAAGTTGGGGAAAATTTCTCGACGAAGTGGTACTTGGTGAGTGGCAAAGTAGTCTATAATTTGAAGTTTTAAAAATGTCAATAAGACATATATAAGGAGGGGTAGTTAGTTGAAGGTGCATTAAGGGGGGAATGCCCCCAATAAGCTTATATCTTAGCCTGTAGAGCATATATGATGTTAAAGCATCCTTATTACACGAAGTTTACTCAAGTAAGTTTATCCGAGGAAGCTTACCCAGGGAAGTTTACTCGAGGATGTTTACCCAAGGAAGTATCAATTATGCATGGACTTGTGCATATCTTTCAAAAATCCCTTTGTCCTATATGGACTAGGCTTTGCTTGGCTTTGTCCTTGGAACACGAGTTTGCTTTAGATGCTAGTCCCGAATCGGATGAACTATGGTCAGTGCTTGCTCCCTTAAAAGTACGGAAAAAGGTACATAGGCAGACACAATGAGTTTTATCGTTAGTGATCCAGCACCTTGTTGCTCATACGATCTAATTCTGATGTGATTGTGATAGTATGGTAACTCATATATGGCTTGGCAAAGCAAGGAAATAGATGATTTTTTGTCACACTTGATGAGGTAAGTTGCGGTCAATTCATTAGATGCTCATACTTCCTATCAAGCCGTTCGACATCGGCATACACCAATTGCATATTGAGCATGGCCAGGACAGGAAGTTAAATCAGTTTGAAAGTTAGGGGAGCTTGCATAAGCCATTGCATCATTTAAATCAGTATGATGTAATATAAGTACGAAGTGAGCCCGACTAATGCACTGATGAAGATGAACAAGTTATAGCACTCGCGTTAGATTATTTGGAAGTTAAAGACCCGAGTTTCGTAATTTAGCATCCATTTTGATGCGAAACAACCAAAAGATCTAGACATAGTGATCTATATGGTCGCCAGAATGTAGTCAAATTCTATCTTTAAGGCTTAAAAAGGTCGTTTTTGTTATTTTAGGAAACTTTTAGCGATTTAAGGAAGTTGGGTATAGGCTAAGAATGGCCTATGTACAAGTCCAAGGCATGCCTTATTCCTGGACAAGAACCAGAAGCCAGTGATGCATGCAAGAATGCATCAGCATTAGCCTTTATGGCTTTAAACCTTTCGCAGAACAGGGTAAAGTTGGAATGGTGTGGAAGCTATATTTAAAGAACCATACTTGTGAAACATGTTTGCAAAGGCGAATAAACTTGCATTTTCCTAGTGAATCTTGAAGTTTTAAGACCCGATCATTGCGTTACGAATAGCTCATCTGGGAGTTTAGGCATGTACGATTGGTGCCGCAAGCGTAATTTTCTGGCCCATCACATATCACATATGTATTCTTCACAAACTAGGACAATGAGTATTACGGGAAATCTCAAAGGGCGTCGCATTACACTTCTTATAGATTCTGGCTCTACTCGTAATTTTCTTCATCCTTCGGTCGCCAAACGGTATAGTGACCCGATCAATCCGACAATGTACCTTTGCGTTATGATAGGTGATGGTGGATTTTTAAAAACGCATGACTTTACGACCTTCTGCAGCCTTGGTGGTTAAGGTTAATATTTATCTGCTTGGGGAGTATCAATAACTTTTGGCTAAAAATTGGCAAACTAAGTGAATTTTCTATTTGGAAGACAAATGTGAACAAAAGAAATGTGTTATACGTGGATGTTGCTAATGTTCATCAAAGGTGTAGTAGAAAACGTTATAATTTTCTTACAGGTGGACATGCCTTTAATAGTCCGCATGAGAAGCTACAAAAACATGTATTTTTAAGAGGATGGAGGATCCCCTCACATTCTTATTTTCACACTATCACACACACTGAGAGGCATTTTCTTAATCAAAATCAAACGGTAAGGTAGTTGGAGTTAATATTTTGGGAATATGTTCGTCTTGCAAAGCTATACATACCCACAAAAAATGAGCTCATTCCGAAATACCAAACTTCACCATCTACCAATCTTAATTTTAACGGTTGAAAATTAGTCGATTTTCAACGGTCAATTTTCAAAGTAGTAGATGGTGGAGTTATACCTTTGGGAATGAGCTCATTTTTTGTGGGTATGTAGATCTTTGTAAGACGAATATATCCCCAAAATATTAGCTTCAAATACTTTACCATTTAATTTTGATTAAGAAAAATGTCTTCAAACGTGTGAGATAGTGTGAAAATAACAATGTAAGGGGATCCTTCCTGTTTTAAGAGATAAGCACAATTATGGTTCTTGCATACCCCCACTTATTGGCCATCTTGGGTCAAGTGTTAAGATTTCCTATAAATGATGTATGTTTTGTGTTTGGCCGAGGGGAATAATAAAGAGGGAGATATACCAATTTAATGATCTGGAAGCGCAATTCTAGATCAAGTTGCTTTAGAGTATCTGAAATGTCAGAGATGGCGACGGAGATACTTCAATCAAGTAAATTCGAGGGCGGATTTCTTCCAACCCTGGGAGGAGGATGTAGATCGAGAATGTTTGGATCTGTGTAGGTCCGTTGATTGAGGAAGATTTATGGAAAATAAATCTACTATCTTCTTATTATTTTTATATTTTATTAATAATATTTTTAGTAGAAAAATAAATGATATTCGGATTTATTATTAGGGTAATTTTTGAAGAGTCTAGAATTTTTCTTTAAGAGTTTTGATAAGTTAAAAGTTGTCTAAATGTAGTAGATACCTTGAGAAATATATTTTTTGTTATTTTTGTTAAGTTTATGATTTATTTAGGAGGAGGTATCTATATAATGAGCTCCAAAAACGAAAATTACAGTTAATTGATTAATAAAATTTATTTCATTGAACTTGATCAAGTTTAATTCTGATTTTTATTTATAGTCCGGAAACCGAGGTCTAAATAATTATATGTGTTCATAGTCGTTATTCCTAGGAATAATTTGAGGTCTGAACAAACTATCCCTTTTCTTTCCTTTCAATAATATCTGTTGCACTATTTTCGTAAGTCAATAACGCCTAATTCACAACTCAAACGATCATATTTGGTATCAAGACAAGTTTCTCGAAGCATCCAACATGTCTTATAAAATTCTCTAATATTTCATTTTATTTGATACTTAAGTAAGCTAGCTAGCAAGATCTAAATGTGTTCATGCTTTTGTGAATTAGGTAAGATTAGAAACTTGTTGCTCAATTTTTTTTAAGAAAGTTTAGAGGAATATATATCATGCTCATACTCATCACTAACTCATCAACTTCATAAAATCATGATAAAGTCTCATATTTCAAACATTCAAGATTCAATTCGTGTTATTATAAGATTCCAATGTTAGGTTCAAACATTTCATCCATAACATAACAGTTGTAGTAGTGCAATGATCAAATTCAACAAATTTCTGATCTCAATCTTGTTAATAACAAGATATGTATAAAGTGGAGTCTTTCTCATTTAGTATGAACATCTTAACAAGATAGTTCTACACGAAGTAAACTATTGCGACCCTACCAATATCAAGAATCCAAGAGATGTGAGTGTATCTCAACGCCACTTTCTTTTAAACAATTCAGTTCAACTTTTGAACCATAACTTATCAAAACAAACATGGTGTAAAACACCAAGATATACCAACCTCTTAGCATATCCACAATAGCTTGAAAAGCATTGTTAATGACATTTGATATCCTTGCAATGCCGAGTCATCATACTTGGTTTAATGCAAGCATAGCAAATAAATTCATAATCAAGATTATGTTCATTTCTTGGTGACAGTTGGTATTCACATTTGCTTTGACTAGGTTTCTAATTCTTTCAGTTTTGGTTTGGTATCAAATTCTATCTCATAAGTTTCACTGAGCCACGCATTTATTGTCATAAACAATAAGTATCTATTCTCATTATCTTGTTTCCGTGCAATTCATTCTAAGAATGAAGGATCAATTTATTTTCAATCTAGAATGCAGATATTTGATCACTACAACAACTATAAATAGTTCATCAAACATACCTCATTTTATTTGAAATCTCAATTGGTCATAAACCATTTTCTACACTTTCCACCCCAACAAGCAAATCAACAAAACTATTGCTCCACACACCGATTAATCTCTGGTATTTGCTCGCAATTTTTATTTCATTGGAAAATAAAAACTTGATCAAGTAAGTGAATTCTTACCTATCGCAATCATTTAAATGTGAGCATTTGGAATCCAAAATAAGCAAGGTACACACTTACATAATTACTTAAAAGTTAATTAAAAAAAATTTCTCCAAGTTGCTCTTAAGCGTCAAACAAAGATTCAAAGTTCTATAGTTACAACATCGTATAGTTCTAACTTTCTATTAAGCATATTATTAAACATATGTGGTACACTAGTTTGATTGCTAACAATTATCTTTTCTTTCATTGCCAAAACAAGAATATGAAGAACTAGAACCAAAAACGTGATTTTTAATGTAATTTCTTACATCTCAAATCTTTAAGCTCAAGTATTATGTCTCCTAAAGAAAACTCAACTCTCTCGTATATTTTTCTAACCTAATTTTAATTTTTTATATTGAAAATATTTAACACATATTTAACCAAATATTATTATGGTACAGTTAACATCATTAAATCCACAATGTGAAAATCTCAAAGTTATTATGGTGTAGTTAACAAATAAGAAATAGTCAAATTAGTTACAACAAAAATTAATTTCTTTTAAGAAAAACTTAATTGCTATTAAACATATTTTGATTGGGAATAAATCTATGTTAAATAAATCTATGTTAAAAATATATATATTCCCAACACTACCTAATTATGTTGCCCAATTTGAGTTGGACTCATACAATATATATATTCCCAACACTACCTAATTATGTTGCCCAATTTGAGTTGGACTCATACAATCACAATTTGATACTTACGGGTATAGGGTATGTTGCTTCGAGCAACAAATACAAGGTTATCTCTTTTTTCAAATACAAAAAATATTTTAATTATCATGTATACCATTTTTTTTAAGTCCAAAAGTTTACTAAAACAAAAAAATACAATTACAAAAATTAAAAGGAGGGCTCAAAGTCTTCCCACCCGTAAACCAAAGAGGTAATGAAAATAACTTCAAAAGTAGCCCAAAAGGCCCCTAATTACAAAGTCAAGAGACTCTAACTCAAAAGATACCTACGCCAAGTACAGACTCCTCTCAAGTAGAGTGAGAGAAAGAATATTTATCCAACCATGATTTAATATATACCACTAATCCGAACCCCATGGCACGGAGTGAACACCGGAGAAGCCATTTAGTGGTTGAATGAGAGAATTATACCTAACCTCCATGAGCCTGAACGGGGGATTATAGCATTCAATTTAAGATGGGAGACTTTTAAACATGTTACCTATCCAGCTCTTGGAAAGGGTAGGCACCACTTGGTTTACAGAGACAAAATTACCTCCTTCGAAGAAAACACAAGATATCTGTCCCACTAGGTTAGAAGAGACATGAGAGGGCAGAGCCAGGTGGATATTTGGATCCCGCAGAGCCAGAAGTGGACGCAACCATACAACATAAAGATACCATATTTCGTTGTCTCACTCACATTTCCTACGACAACGCAAATGTTCATCTGGATCCAGTTGTACTTCATTTGCAAGTGACATCCCAACGGTATAGATTTGGTACCAACTTCAGATGAAAGGCTTCCTATATCTACATGTAGTTCAACATACAGACAACCTTCTCTCTCTAAAATCACTTAGGAAAAAAAACAACTAAGAAGCTCTAGTGCAAGGGAGAGGCAAAGCCCTCAGCTGCATCTCAGGTAAACGTTTAACAACAGTGACACTTCTGATCACTCCTCTTTTCTTTTAGTATTTTGAACTATTCTTTTTGATTTCTTTTTTGTAGGTCACACAGTATTATGTCCCCTCATATTGCAGTTTCTTATGAAATGCACTTCCCAGCAAGCACCTACTAGGTACGCTAGCCAGGATTTGAAGTATGCTGCTAAAAACCTTTGGTTCTTGTACCAGGTATATGGTCTGTTTGACATTGATACATTTTGATCCGTTGATACCAAAGGGCGTAAAAAATATTACAGTGGAGGAGTAAGTGATCATTGTCCTACGTCGGAGGAATAAGTAATCAGCCTGTTCTGGATCAGAATTACATGGGGGCATATGTTAGAGTTTATAAGTTGGATGCGGTTTAGGATAGACAGGGTCGGTAGACCTTCATTAAAAAAAATTCTACAATAAAGGCTAAATTTTTGGTGGACATCATAACACCCATAGAAATTTGGTGATTGGGAGGGGGTATTGCTGAGGTTGATTAACTCTTTGTAAAACAACGAGGGTACCAAGTACATCACAATATTTTTGATATCAACCTAATTCACACACACCTTGTATAATCTTTTAAAGACAAAAGATGTCAAAATATTATTTCAACAAGATGTACATTTAGTATATAGCGTCATCTCGGAACCGAACTAATATATCGGATCATACCAAGTGTTTGATTAACGTACAGTGTATTTTCTTTAATTATAAATTCAAAAAAAGATTACGCGGAAGTAAAGTAAATCACAAGACACACAAGATTTTGTTAGTGAGGAAAATTGCAAGGAAGAAAAGCCTTGGGACCTAGTCCAGTTTTGAATACTCTCAGAATTAAGTTGTTATACGAATAGACTACCGCAACTTCGTATAATTGAGAGCAAGTAAACTAACTTTAAGTTACCCATTTCCTTCAGTTTTCATGCGCATACCACCAATCTGGTCTACAAACGTGAATCCCAAGATAGAGTTCATATCTCAAGTAGCTTCACCTGCTATGAAGACTTTAGCAATTCAACTCCTTTGGATCGTAATCCAAATAGTAAATGACTAATCTGTTTCAGTAACCCATTTATTTCTCAAGATATATTTTTATCATCTAGATTTATTCCCATAAAACAGATACAAAGTGCCTAAATAAGCTTCCTCACAATTAAACTCGGCACTATAGTGAGGATGCATACCCTAATACTCTAAGTTTACGTCACATACCGCACTTTTCGGAATCCCACAGTTCACAAGGTCGATGCCAAGAATTTTGGCAAGAGTCATCAAACATGACAAATGATTCTTTCTATAGTATTTTGTGGACTAGAATCCAGTGTTATAGTAGTTGGGTCCGCAAGTATTACACCATCCCTAACAGTGCCTCCAATGTACCCCAAATTACCTACCCAAATAGAATACATAGAGAGAGTAAAGGAAAATCACAAATAATAAACTAAAATAAACACAATTGCTAACTATGATTATCACGATACTAAAACTAACTAAAAAGATAAAAATACAATCATAGTTCCTCAAAATCATAGAAGTTCTTCGTTTTCCTTGGATTCCCAATGAAATGTCTTTTAATGCTAGCAATATGTATGTCATCACAAGCAAGTTGTGGTCCTGGGCCCTTCTATTACTATCAGAAATTATAGAAGTGTCACAATGACTTATACGTAGAAGTGTCAGGGCTTATACAAGATTAAAAAATCATCATCTTAGTGATTGTGAATGATAGTTAGCCTTTTTTTCGCAATTATGGAATTATGCGATGATATTTGTATCTTAGAAAAAAAATACAACTACTTGAGTCACGATTTATAAAACCGGACTAAGACATGATGTATGCAATTTACTTGTCACATGTGGTCATTCACTCATCAAACTCTTATATGTATCTAATACACCCTAACTTGTGGTCATTCACTCATCAATGCAACTTTTACGCATCAGTGTCTAACCTCCATTTCCAACCAAATTTTTTTCAGTGATGCAAATAATAGTGGAATATCAGGTTTATATAGAAGAATAAAGACAAAGATGATCATCTTTAAGGCCTGTTTTCCCTTAATTCTTGTGATCGCTTTAAAAATATCCATCGATTTTTATGCAATTAGAGTGTTTGTTAAAATTCCAGAGAGATGGGGTATAAAAGCATAAGAAAAAGAAACACATCCATTACATATCTTTACAAATGACATAGTAAGACCTCTGATGTTGTTGGAAATAAGGATCAAAACTACGTTTGGAAATAAGGATTATCTGAGTTTTAAGGTACATTGTAATGCAACGATTCAAAGTTCTAATGTTCACATTGTATAATCGAACGGAAGATCATGACAAAACAACATTCCCGGAGGCTCTAGGAGAACTCTAGATTTGAGCTTCTTATATGTTGTCGGTAAATAGCATTTGCACATACAACCTTTAAACTATGACTTTCCACCAAACAACATTTCATTTTTACCCTCTATATCTATACCTAATATAAAAACAATTTTTTTAAGATCTTTGTTTTTTGGTTTTAGAGAAAATAATTAACATTTCGAACCGATGTTAATTTGTTTTTTTTATATGAATTGTTTGAAATCAAGGAATTTATTTCTTAAAAATAGCAGTAAATATCCAAATTCTTAATGATATTATGTGAAAAAAAATTATATGAAAAATAAATCATATTGCACTATTAAAAGTATATATAAAAAGATATTCATCAACAAAACAAAAGTTCATACAATGACACGTTATATTTTTCACGCATGAGACAAATTTTGACAAAATTAGTAGTACTGCGAATGATAAATGTAATCATATGCTTAAATTTTATATGCAAAAAGACTATTCATATGCAAATAATCAAGTGCAAGAGAATAAATCATGTTACAAATTTTGCATTTGTAAACTAACTTTTTTTTAAGATATAACATTATTATTCAACAATTTAATAATGGCGCAATCCAAATATATACAAATAAATTTAGGGTTTTGCAAATCTTAAATTGAAAATCACTTTAGATTTATGAAAATGTAAGAAACTGTTAATTAAAAGAATTTTAATGTGTAAAGAAGAATTTAAAATGTGTAATACGGGTAAGCACCTATTACCTCGATTGTTTTTATATACATAATAAAAAATATGCATGATAACAGTTAAATGAACAATATCCAAGTTCATTGACTCAAGCATAAATATTAACATATATTTACAATCTCGTTCAAGAAGGCGTGCTTGAGTGAATACTCGGTTGAACTCACATGCCTTGGTATGTCAACTTTAACGTTCACGCGATTTTTTTCTTTCTATAGGTTCTGTAACGAAAAAATTGATGGTGTACTTGGTACCCTCCTCTTTTCAATGTATAATGCTAGCAAATAATGTAAATATCGAAGCAATATTGTTAGTTAGAATGAATCCAAGGATACACCTCATTTATTTATGAAGGTTGTTCGATTTCTTTGATGACATTATGAAGTTTTTTTACTTTAAATTTTCTTATGTGTTTATCAGTTGGAGTCTTTGGACATTGTATAATAGGATTGTCATGCGTAATGTCGATAGAATGGGAGAACCTGTCCAAATTTCAAAGTTTGTCAAGGTATTCATAATTCAGCAACAAACATAGATGAGAATTAAAGAACTTTGCACACTTAGATAAAAAATTTATAGGTGAATGTTTCCAATACAAATACATGGGATGATCCGCTGAACAGTGAATATACATGAGAATTTGAAGAAAAAAATGCATATTATCAAAAATTGAAAGAGTGCATTCATAGTATCTTAACTTGTGAAAATAATAAAATATAATTATCTGTGGAACATGCTCATATTAATTGCTCAAAGGGCAGTGGCCATCTAATTTATCATATTAGTTACTAAAATTCTTATAGGATATTGTATATCAAAGATCTATCAGATAAAAATTAGTCTGACCAGGCTTTAAAAATCTCAAGTGAAGTCTTCAAAGTCGTAAGATAGTTATGTATCACGAAGAAACCTAAGTCTGACTCTATCCTCAACTAGTATGCATCATGTATGGATTGAGATTCTACTTTGCAGAGAGTCCTCTATTTTATAATGATGAAACATGCTAGATTGCTTAAGGTTCAAGCAATTGTTTCTTGTGACCAAATCAAGCTCATGAACTAGTTTTGTTGCTTAAGAATTACTTTGATCCCAAGCAACCTAAATTTCTCAACATAGGCAGCTTCCAGAGAATGGAAACCATGTTAGCATGTGAGAAGTTTTCCTTGTAATATAAAGAAGAATATGCACCCGTATATTTTTCGATTAAAGAACCATGCATAAAAGTTAGCTCACGAATAACCAAGTATGGTTCGCCAACCATCAAGCAATGTTGGAGTTCGGTGACACCCAAAAACAGACCACTTCGTTGAACTAAGAAAGTGGTTCCCAAACTCAATATGTTTGAACTGTCCAGGAACATAACCAAAAGTACATAGTTTGCGAAATGAAAAACTTAGTTCATGAACACAAGAGAAAATTTCAGAAAGTATCCGAGAACACTTGCATAGTTCGCAAACTAATAATATAAGTTCGTGAAACTTGTGCATCTTGGAGTTCGGTAACATAAAAAAAAAATCATAGTTCGCGAACTAAAAAATCAGTTTATGAACACAAGCACAACTTGACGTTTGTAGGCTTATATTTCACATACAAAGTTTTTTGAACAATGAAAATTATTCTCAAGCTCAAAAGTGATAAGACATATGAACATCCAACGCTTGAGTTGGTGTCTTCTTTTCTGTGATTCATCATATACTAAAACCACATGATATTGTCTTAAAAGATAGAATGGTATAAATAATGAGTAAATAGGATAGTTAGTCTTCACATACCTTTGTTGATGAAGCTCTCGCACATGTCGTCGGTGTTCTTCAGATTTCAATCTTCGAGGGTATCCAGTGATTTCTGATACTCAACTATTATGCTTTAATTTAGGTCGATACTAACTTTAGTATACTATAAATCAAGATATAGTTTTTCTCAACTAACATCGACAACAACCTTGACATACCAATACTTGTGAGTATAACCGAGCAATGCTCTAACAGGGATCTTGATTTCAAAGAGTTGATACTTGATGTTTTGGTTTTTCTAGTTTGATGATTTTGTTGCAATATAATTTTTCCATCAGTTGTAACATCAAACTTATAGTGGGATTTTTCTCCAAAAATTCCTCAACTACCATGATGGTAGCAATGACGCAATCTCCATGAACGGTTTTAGTAGTAAAAACATGGGCCATGCTTATGGTAGTCAGAACAACAACAAACAGATAATGGAAAAAAGTTTTCTTAGGGTCTAACTCACAAAACCTTGTTCATTTCACCCCACAATTCGGTCGAGACACCATCGTACCTGCGAAAAATTATCAACAAAATAAGAGGCCTGGTGCAATCCATTTTGTATCATGTAGTCCACCACATTTATAGAGATGCCAACCAGATGGCTAATGCACTAGGAAACCATGCAGCAGATATAAGTCAGCAGAGATCTTTGAAAAATAACTTTTGGGAATACGTAAGCCCTGCATTTTAAGATTATATGTAATTGATGATTCCATGGGCTGTAACGTACCCAAGCACAATCTCTTTTTAGTTTCAATCACTACGGCATGCTTCAAAAGAAAGAATAAGGATTAGATCAAAATTTGAACTTTTTCTAGTGGCAATATTATCAAGTTTTATATGAATTTGCTAGGAAGAAGACATCTAAATTAGTTTGAAAAAAATTGGTTAACACATTAAATTTTGATGTTCTTACAGCCAATTGCGGAAAATTCCCCACTGCTACTTTTCGTAGGAGTTTGGGCCGTATCTCAGTCCCAGCATGTAAAAGTAGATAACTAGATGGAATTGGAAAATGGTAGGTGGTACACACAAAACAAACAACATTTTAATGCTTAAGAAAAAAACCAAAAGAATTCAAGCCATAAGGAAAATTAAAATTTTGGGCCCCAATAATGTGAGGCTCTAGGCATGGCCTAACTGGCCTGATCTATAAGACGGCTCTATTGAGTAATTCTAAATGAACCGCCTAAACAACATCCAAAAAGAACCCCTTAACAGATTTCAAAATTTATGGTCCTCAGTGGGGCCGTCGTTCGGGAGTTTAGCATGAGGCCACACCTTTAGTGTGTTTAGACGGTTTTTTCCATTGTTTTTCTATCGGTATGTTCAGACTTTTTTTGGCTCTAATTAGAAAGAAATTAGATAAAAGAATAAAATATTAACTATTACTGTAGTAATATTAACTACTAAAGAAAGAAAATATTTTATTGTTAGAAAGAAATTAGATAAAGATGAAAATATTTTACCAACAGTTGAAATTTGAGCTCTGGCATCTCTATTAGCTGCCTGAGACTTCTTCTTTCAGTTCGTTCTCCTCTAAATCCGCGGATATACTACTCGGGACGTTTTCAGTGTCATCTTCATCCGCAACCCTGAGAACAACTCGGGACATTTTTAGTATGGTGCATGCATGTTTTGCTTTAATGCAGCCAGGATCGATGAATTGAGTTGTTTTTAGGAACAAATTCTGATTCATGCAAATGTCACTTGTTTAATCTATGGTCAGGTTTGTTTCTTCGTCGCCCCTCTCACCGCGGCAGTGATCATTTAGTTAAACAACTTGTATTTGCTATCCAACGGCTCTCAATACTGCAACTTTCTCAAATGTACTATATTCCAAGGGGACCATGGACGAAATCACTACTATCTGTTTGCAGAGACAAGAGATCTGTAGCTCAAGTTCATGCACTGATGATATTGACTGGTATTCTTGGTACTGGAAATAATAATAATAATAATAATAATAACCTACTAATTGCTTCATATGCAAGAACAGGTGATTTCTTATCTGCTCGTTGTATGTTCGATGATTTTCCTCACAGAGGTGTCATGACTTGGAATGCTTTGGTCATTGCGTATTCTCGTAAGGGTTCACCAGATGAGGTCATAGGGCTATATCGTCGGATGATTTTAGAAGGAATTAAACCCGATAGTTCAATTTTTACTGTTACTCTTAAAGCCTGTGCTAGCTTGCTTGATTTGAAAACAGGTGAAGAAATTCGAGATTTTGCAATTGAGTGTGGATATAAGGATGATGTTTTTGTGTGTTCTTCGGTTCTGAATTTGTATGCAAAGTGTGGGAAGATGGATGAAGCAAGGAGGGTCTTTGATGGAATGCCAAAAAAGGATCTTGTCTCTTGGACTACTATGATTTCAGGTTTTGTTCGAATTGGCGGATCAATGGAAGCTGTAAGTATTTATAGACGGATGCAGAATGAGGGAATGGAAGGTGATGGGGTAGTTATGGTGGGTTTGCTTCAGTCTTGTGCGAGTCTGGGTGATCTGAAAATGGGTCTCTCTGTTCATGGGTACATGATTAGACGAGAATTTACAATGGATGTTGTAGTCCAAACCACTCTAATTGACATGTACGTGAAGAATGGCCTGTTGACTGTTGCTTCCAGTGTTTTCAAAAAGATGAGTTACAGGAATGTGGTTTCTTGGGGTGCTTTGATGTCTGGTTTTGCTCAAAATGGGTTCGCAGGGGAAGCATTTGAGTTGCTGATCCAGATGCAAAGTGATGGATTTAAACCTGACATGGCTTCTCTTCTGAGTGTATTAGTGGCTTGTTCTCATATTGGACTTTTGAAACTGGGAAAAGCTGTACATGGATATATTGCGAGGAGGCTTGAATTCGATCACGTCTCTGCTACTGCAATGATTGATATGTACTCAAAATGTGGCTCATTATCAAGTGCCCGCTCTCTTTTTGATCGCGTAAATACAAGAGATATGATCTCTTGGAATGCAATTATTGCAAGCTACGGAGTACATGGACAAGGAAGAGAAGCGCTTTCGATTTTCCTCCAAATGATTGAAACAAATTTAAAACCAGATCATGCTACGTTTGCTTCTCTTCTTTCAGCTTTTAGTCATTCAGGTTTAGTTGAAGAAGGATTACATTGGTTTAATCTGATGGTTACATATTATAAGATCCAACCTCATGAAAAGCATTATGTCTGCGTGGTTGATCTTTTGGCTCGAGCAGGCCGAGTTGAAGAAGCTCATGAGCTAATAGAAGCCATGGTTAATGAACCAGGGATTGCAGTTTGGGTAGCTCTACTTTCAGGTTGTCGAAACAAAGTGAATATAGACTTCGGACAAAAAATAGCAAATAAAGTTCTTCAGTTAAAACCAGATGATCCAGGAATTTATGCTTTGGTCTCTAATGTATTTGCCGCAGCAAGAAACTGGGAGGCGGTTGCTAGCGTGAGAAAGCTAATGAGGAACAGTGGAAGGAAGAAAATACCGGGATGTAGTGTAGCAGAGGTTAATGGCAGGCTGCACGCATTTTTAGTGGAAGATAAAAGCCACCCTCAACATGAAAAGATTGTAGCCATGTTAGAATGGCTTGATCAAGAAATGAGAAAGATGGGTTATGTACCAAACACAGAATTCGTATTGCACGATCTTGATGAAGAAGTAAAGCAGAGAATGTTATTTAATCACAGTGAGAGATTAGCAATTGCGTTTGCGTTACTGAATACTGGACCTGGGGTGAGACTTTTAATAACTAAGAACCTTAGAGTTTGTGGGGATTGTCACGAAGCAACCAAATTCATTTCCAAGATTGTTGATAGAGAGATTGTGGTGAGAGACGTAAAGCGATTCCATCATTTCAAGGATGGGTTTTGCTCTTGTGGGGATTACTGGTGAGCTTCCACTCAGTGACAGGATGAATCGACTTCGCTTTCTTTTTAGAGATGCTGGCAGCTTTTTCCAGCAGCCTTGATTTCTATAAATTTGGCAAGAACTAAACAGGATATTTTCCAGGAAAAGACGTTGGATCAGGATTGAGTATAAGGAGGTGATTTTAAGACACTTTTATAAGAGCCATTAAAGTTTTCAAATATTCTTTTGTCGTAGTAGTAGCTGTGTATTCAGTTTGGGACGACCCTTGCTCATGTTGTGATTATACTCATCTGGGATGTTGGCATATACTTTGTAGGTGTAGTCGAATTGTTGAAGTCTCATTCAGTCATTCTACACTCAGTGGTTGAAAAGTTTGAACAGGATGAAGGGCATACTGCTGGTGGAATTTCTGTTGCAGATCTCCCAAATGTGTTGAAACTGAGGAAGCTAGTTTGCGAGCGGTGATTGAGCACCAGAAAGTCACAGCTACCAAAAAATGTGCAGTCCTCGTGATATATACTTTGTATCGTCTGTATCTTATGTAATTTCTCCAATCTTCTCATACAAGTTCGTCCTATAACAAATTGTGCAGTCGGCAGCCCATACCGGCAAGTCTCTTGGAGACACTGCTGTTGGCAATCTTCTAGTGGCATTCTTTTCCCAGGTGCTATGTTTTGGTTTTAATCATGTCCCTTCGCCTTGGGGATTCAGTTATTCTTATTTATTTTGTCTAAATTTCAGCAAGTATAACAAATGTGCCTCATATATGCTTTTATCAGGATTCAGGAAGTTTTTAAAATGGTATCCAGGAAACGGTCACATCGAGAACTTATTTTTCTTGATGTCATCGAAGGAAAGGGTACTATTAAGGACATAGCTTAGGGTTGGAGATCACCATGGTATGTAACTGTGACATACTCCTACTTTGTTTGAAACTCTTGGTTGTTCAACTTCGAGCTCACAGTTTCAAGCCTTGATTATTGTTTTGTTGTTGTATTTAATTTTATTTGATCAAGAAATAAATCTGACCACGTGGGTTTTTAGTATTCAATTTCACTTCCTAACTTAGCCTTGTTTGTTTCTTAGTCCTTGAGATAAAAACCCTACCCTAAATGAGCCAAAAGGTCTTACTCATGCCATATGTGTACACCCTCCTATGCTGCTCGGCTTTGGAAAGATAGGTTGAGTTATTGTGCACTTGTAGTGCAATGAATTACAGCAGACCCCACAGTATGAAAAAGAAAATCCCATTGCAAAGAATCATATAGACATTACTTTTTCAAAATGTATATACATATAATAAAGCCATGTTAAAGTCCTTAATTGTAAACAAACTCACAGAACGCTCACTTTAGTTGACTATAGAAGTTTTGAGTCTACATAGGTAACCAAAACTCAATTCTAATAACAACAATTGACAGCAAGAATGCAAGATGACCTAAGAAGTAGGAGTACAAAAGAGAAAAACAGTTCATATGTGGAAAGAGTAATCCAAAAAACCGTTCATGTTACTTCGTAGAGAGAAATAATAATCTGTTCAATTTATTTATTTTGATAATTAAAGCCGTTATATTATGAAGAAGCCAAGATCACAGAGTTTAAGATAGGAAACGAGTTCCTACTATCTCCTGCCTCACAAACTAAAGATTCAGTTGCAAAACCTGAGATACATGAAGATCTTGCTTCTTTAGCTAACTTATCTAGAAAAAACAGTAAAGTTCTTTTCTTAAACTTAAAGAACACACTACTAACTCTACTAACAGAATTAAACAAAGAGATGCACTTCTTGACATTATTTTGCTCTCTCCAGTGTGGTTGGTAAGATTTGTCACCACAAACAAGATTTCTGCAGTCATTGAAAATGCAACAGGACTCCAGTTTCAATTCTCCTGTTCAATTGAACATAAAAAGGAGAGAATAAGAGATCGCGGAACTACATAAGTGGGTAAAGTCTTTGCTAGTAGACGCCCATAAATGAATCAGAACATCTTAATCATGTCCAAGTTAAAACTTAAGATTAAGTACCAATGTCACAACTTAAAACAACAGTTTTGCATGATCACTTTTAGGGGAATCAGAACTGTAATTTGGGGCTGATTCAGAAAAATCAGAATTTGGGGCTGGGCATCATTTATTTCACTTCTGCAGAAACACCAGAACTCAAAGAGTTCATCCTG
Organism: Papaver atlanticum; assembly: GCA_023531105.1. Lineage (NCBI taxonomy): Eukaryota > Viridiplantae > Streptophyta > Magnoliopsida > Ranunculales > Papaveraceae > Papaver > Papaver atlanticum. The sequence continues at coordinate 172,364 of JAJJMB010011506.1, read as the reverse complement.
CAAGATGATAAAAATTGAACTTCAATGCGAGTATATGAATGATTTTGAATTAATTATAAAACATAACAACGTTTAAAGAAGCATCTGAATTTAAGTGAATGTTATAAAAAATTAACATCCATGTAACCATGGCGATCATGCTGCAACGCAAAACCGAAGCATTGTTCAAGAGTTAGAATTTGGCTGAATTTAAATATCAATGTAGGATTCCATTTCCACCAAAAGGAAAACCTTATGCAAGCAATAGGATATCAGAAATGACAACATAAGTAACCAAGAGGTTCTGCGACGGCTTTACACATACTAATGGGATGGAACCAAAAATTTCTTAAATTTAGAAGAGGTTACCAGAAGTAAATTCCATACACCCATGTTTGATTCTTTGATCCCTCCCTCCCTCCTCCCTCCCTCCTTTTTAAATATAAGGGTTAGGATACAGGACGCCACTGATGTAACTTTCACCTAAGCTGTTGTTTTACAGAACATGTTGCTTTAGTATCTAAAGCACTAAACCAGGAATATCTGGAAGTTGATCTTTTTTATAAATCAACTACATCTTCTGCTAAACGCAATGCTGAGTAGTAGTATACCTTTTCAATCTTTGGTTTTGGCGAAGAACTTCTCACAGGAATCAGCGTTGAACACTATCCATCGTCCTTTAGCTTTATTCTGATGTAAACAATTGTGGACTGTTGCACACTTTTGTTGGCATAATCAGATTCAGTTCGTTACCCTTGTATCTTCAATTATATTAGGAGTACGCTCTGGAACGGCTTTTTGTCTGATTTTGTTGCATACACGTGAAGCTCCATCCAACTGAAACGAATGGAGCATGTGTTAGAATACATGATTCCAAACACAGTTGAATTTGCCAGCAATTTTATAAGAGTGCAAACAGGCACAAACACAGATGGATCAAGATACGTAGATAAGAATGACTATAGCCTGTGCACTCTGTTTGTCTAGTCTAGAGAGTGGATATTACACCATAATGACTAGAAAACGTTCGATCCATATTCCGACAGAATGTTTCAGAAAACCTAATAGCTATCTACTACTGTATATAACACCAGATCAAATTCCATCCAATTAATATGTACCATAACAGAAACCAAAACCATACCTAGCATCAAACCTAGTAACCAAACAATAATGCATGACATAAGTACATCACAGGAAACCAAAACCTTATTAGAACAATTGAAACATCAAAACTTCACCCTCATAACATCAATGTCATAACTTTGAGAAGTGCTGAAAATATGCATCAAACAAACTGTCTACTATTAACCACAACTAGAGATTCACAATATAAACAAATAACCTAAAAACATCCCATCATATTATGCCTGAACCCCCTTACTTGAAAACAAGTAGCTCATTATAGAACATGTTGCCTTAGTATCTAAAGCACTAAAACCAGGAATATCTGGAAGTTGATCTTTTTCCAAATCAACAACATCTTCCACTATGCATAATGCTGAGTAATACTATACCTTTTCAATATTTGGCTTTGGCGAAGAACTTCTCACAGGGATCGGCACTGAACACAATCCATCATATTTAGATTTTCCCGATGTAAATAATTGTGGACTGTTGCACACTTTTGTAGGCATACTCAGATTCAATTTGCTCCGTTACCCTTGTATCTTCAATTATTTTAGGAGTTAACTCTTGCACGGCCTTTTGTCCAATTTGTCGCGTACAACTGAAGCAAATGGAGTATGTGTTAGAATACATGAGTTGAGTTCGTCAGCAATTTTATAAGAGCGTAAACAGGCACAAATACGGAGATGGATCAAGATACGTAGATAAGAACGCAAAGACAAAACAAATTCAATTCTTATAGTATCTAGTGTGTGGATATTATACCATAATGATTAGAAAACGTTCGATCCATATGCCGACAGAATGTTTCAGAAAACTTAATAGCTATCTAGAATTGATTGACACCTATGGTATATAACACCAGTTCAAACTTCATTGAATTGATAAGAACCAAAACAGAAACCGAAACCATACCAAGCATCAAACCTAGTACCTAAACGACATGGCATGACACAAGTACATAACAGAAACCAAAACCAGAACAATTGAAACATCAAAATTTCACCCTCATAAATTCTGAAACAAGAACATCAATGTCATAACCCTGAGAAGTCCTGAACTGCCTACTATCAACCACAACTAGAGATTCATATTATAGACAAGTAACCCAAAAACATCTCATCGTTTTAAGCCTGAACCCCTAACATGAAAACAAGTAGCTCATGTGGCAATTTAAACTAAAAAGAACAAGGTAAATGCGAATGTTCGAACCATAAAATACTCAAATTCTGTAAACCGAAAACATACCAGTCCAGAAAAAAAATCAAGACCCCAAAACCAGGCTATGATATATCGAACAGCTGCTTCTCTCTTGAATTATTGAGTAGAAGCATTTCGATTATCTCCAACTCTTTCGAAAACCACATTTCCGAGTCCGCATATACTGATTATCCAAATCAGTAGTACATAAACCAGTTTGTTCTTCCTCCCCTCCTTGTTCTTCTTGCACTTCTTGTGCATTACCGAAACGACTTTGATTGTAAAGGCCAGCACTAGAAGACTCTGAACACGATTTGCAATACATGCGGGATAACGTCGAGCTATACATAATTAATACAAAATTTAAAAAAATGGAGGAATCAACTACAAGCAGCAAGGGCGTTTAAATCATAACTAAGACATTATAAGCTTTACATTTCATTTTTGTAAAATACATTGTGTAAGAAATTTTTACCTCAGCTGAACCGGGAGGTACATTTCTGAGAGATGACTTTACTTTTGTGAATCGTTATGCTGATACATCGTTGCTGTTGAAGTTGTTCAAAATTGAGCGATTTAGGCGTGTGATGATAATCTGTTGATGTTTACGTTTATTTTTAGGGCTAGGGTTTGCTTTGTTTCTCTTTTACCCTCACTAGTAGTTACATAAAGAGACTAGACTTCTGGGCAAACAAACTTTCCAAATGGAAAAGAATCTATAGACAAATAAAAGGCAAGTACATTCCTCTTGACTCTCTTGACCTTATCCCCGAAAGTCAAGCAAAAAGTCAATCATAGTCAAACTTATTTTATTTTTATTTTATTTTGATGAGAAAGAAATTTATTGAGCATTTAGCTGGTAATGTTTTGCATGTCTTTTGCCAGAAGACTACAAAGCTCGGGATTGAAAGACTCATATGCTTCAATACTTGAAGCTGTCTCTCTTACTGATTTAGCTATAGAATCAGCTACTTGATTGTCTTTTCTACCAACAAATGTAAAAACACAACTACTAAAACTTGAGATAAAGTGTTTAATCTCTTTTATTATGTTCCTATTCTCCCATTGAACTAGCAAAGTGCTTCCAGTAATAGATTGTATGACCAGCTTTGCGTCAGCTTCAATATGAATATTGTCTAGCCGCTTTTCCTTTGCCCAAGATAAAGCTTCTCACACTGCCATACACTCTACAGCCTCTGCACTTAATGCTCCATCTGCATAACTCCCTTTGATACAATTGCAGGTACCTGTATAATCTCGCAAAACAAGACCAGTGCCAAGTTGATTAGTTTCAATATCAAATTAAGCCTCAACATTAATTTTGATAATTTCATTCAAAGGTGTTTTCCAAAGTGAGTGATTATCAGAATTCTGTGTGCCTGAATGAGATGAAGATTCATGCAAATGTGGAGTTAGATAATATAGAATCTTATGCATAGAGGTAGTTGGATTTAGAGTAACTCCCTGAAAAGCTACATCACATGTGTCCTTCCAGATCATCCAAGCTCCTATCATGAAAGTGTACAATAGTTTTTCCTCTATATGTGAATCAATTGAGAACCAACTTGTTACCCTTGCTAAGACTGTTTGATAAAGCTGTCTGACTGAATCCATGTTGATGTTAATCTCCTTCCAGATCTTCCTAGCATGACTGCACTCAAATATTATGTGTTCCATAGTTTCATCATAGTGACCACAGGTGTCACAATGATTATCTATGTCTGCATTATACTTATCTAGACTATGTTTAGTAGAGTGAAGTTCCCTGATACACTTCCATGCAATCAACTTGATTCTGTGAGTTGTACTGCATTTCCCATAATCTTCTCCACACTAAATTATTAATAGGCACATTAACTTGAATTTCTCTGTCAGATATAGTGAGTATCTTCTAAGTGCTTTTAACTGAGAACTTGCCATCCTTAGCAGGAATCCAAATCATAACATCCTTCTTAGTTTTATCAATGAAGAGAGCTTGAATTCTTCTTAAAGTATTAGCATCAAACAAATTATCAAGGAGAGGAATATTCCATTGATTTGTATCTGGCAACATGAGCTCAGTAACCTCACCATAAAATCTAAAATTTTCATTTTGGGGGATAGGTGGATGATTCATACCTGGGATCCATTTATCTAGCCATATTTTTGTATCTTCACCATTATTGATCTCCATGAAATAATGTTGCTGTAGAATCTTCAAACCTTTAGTAATTCCATTCCAAGTGTAAGAGAAGTTGTTTGCTTCTATGTTTTGATAAATGATGTCTTTAAATTTAAAGTATTTACTGCTCTTGACTCATTGCATATCCTCCAAGCTAACTTGGTGAGAAGAGCTAAGTTGAGTTTTTCCAGATCTCTAAAGGCAAGTCCACCTATGTCTTTAAAAGTGCCAACATTATGCCATGCAATTGGATTTGAGCCTCTGTTAGATTTATGACCCCAAAAGAACTATCTTTCAATAGTTGTGAGCTTAGTTATGAGATTATTGGGAAGCTTGAAAGTACCCATCTGGTACACTGGGATATAATTAAGAACATGCTTGATCATAGTTCCCCTTCCTGCTTGAGAGAAATTGATAGAAGACCATGTAGAGAATCTTGTTTCAAAGCAGTTCTTGATGCTTTTAAAAGTTTCTTGTTTTGAATGCCCAATAATGAGAGGTGAACCCAAGTACTTCTCTTTAGAATTCATTATCTTAACACCAAGAATATTTGTGAGAGTTTCTGCAACTTCAGGCTTGGTTCTCTTACTGAAATGAACTGCAGATTTATCAAAATTAATAACCTGCCATGATTGTGAACTGAAGTTGTAAAGTAACTCCAATAAGTTGTTGACTAAAGAGAGGTTTTCTTGAGTGAAAATCAAGCAGTCATCTGTAAAGAGCAAATGATTAATGGCTGGAGCAAGTGCAGCCACTTTAATACTAGGAATGGTTTTGTTTTCTTGAGCAACAGTTAGATGCCTAGAAACAAATTCCATGGCTAAGATGAAAAGATAGGGAAAAAGGGGATCTCCTTGCCTTATTCCTCTTGTAGGTGTAAATTCTTCACAAGGGCTACCATTGAGCATTACTGACAATGTAGTAGTGCTGATGCATTGATGAACCAGAGTGCAGAAATCTTCACAGAAACCAAAGTACTGAAGAACTTTCAATAAGAAAGGACATTCCAATCTATCAAAAGCTTTGGACATGTCTAGCTTGAGTGCTAACCAACAAATTTGTCCTCTTTTTTTCTTCATGGAGTGTATGATTTCTTGAGCAATAACTGTGTTATCTTGAATAAGTGTACCTGACGCATATGCATCTTGAAAAGGAGACACAATCTTGGACATCAGTGGTGTTAGAGCATTGCTCGGTTGAACCCACCAAACGTTGGTATGTCAAGTTTGGTTGTCATATTTTAGTGAATCAAAACTCATTTAAAGAGTTGCTTGATTATTTACTAGAGTCAACCTCGTATAGGTTAGCTAGAAAGTTACTAGGATATGAGACTTACAAGTATTACATGAAGACTTGAAGAATGTGAAGAAGTAAAGACCTACAACAACGACATCATCCTTCCTCTTGAGGTTAGTAATATTTGACTTGAATTGTTTCATTCCTAACGTATCTTTCAAGTCGTGCATATTAAAAACATAACTGCGAAGCTGTGAATGATTATACTCTAGTTAGACATAGTATTAAGGAATTACAATACGAAGTATAACGTCTATCTTTTGAACTTTGTATATAAGACATCGACATAATCGTATGAATGCTATTGTGATTATGTATGGGTATGGGTGAAAATTTCGTCCTAGGAAACAATGTTTTTACATTCGTTTAAAGGAAGTACAATTCATAAACTTGTTTTGTGAATCGAAAGGGAAATCGCTAGGCTTATTGGTGTTTTTATTCGTTGCAAATTTTTGGATTACCAATATGTGTGTTTAGTATAACCGCTCATAACTTGTTTATGTATTTTGGTAAAACTATTCACAATGCCTGACTTTTGTATTGGTATGACTTTTATTAGTGAACCGATCTTAAGTAATCACCTGAGATGGTATGATCGATATGTTGTAATTGGTATGACAAACTCTAGACATCGGGGAACCGATCCTAGTAAGAGATGCAACCGATCACAAGTATGTGGAATCGATCCTTGTAAGAGGTGCAACAAGTCTTAGTAATTGGTAACCGATCCTATGACTTGTGCAACCAATTACAAGTTAAATACCATAAATATGTGGTAACCGATCCTAGTACCTAGTCAACCAACTTTTGGTAACTAATGTGACTGATCCTAGTACCCACATGGAGGTAGAACCGAAACTTGTTTTGGTAGAACCGTTAAACACATGATTGGTGATTTGATAGGATAATCAATCACATAGTTCTTGGAAGTCAGATGAACAAATTCTAAACTTGTTTGGAAGTGTGGCAAATCGGTTCCAAGATTGTAAATATGAAAAAGGATTTACAAAGTAAAGATGTCGACATACTTTGAACATGTGCAGTAATTCTTATCTTTTATTATTCAAAGATATTCCTTAATAACTAAAGGAGAATCCCAGATCGAAATAAATTGAGAATCTTTTAATTAAGGTTTTTAGTTTTATATGCTTTTAATTTCCAGCAATTAAATGCATATCTTTATAAAATAAAATTTGGTAATGTGGATTTACTAATTGGAGATTTTCTACTGAGATTTCGGTCAATATTTCGACAGAGCATTTCCAGGAATTATGAAAACCGATTTGGACTTTATTGCATATCTTTGAGAATATTCGGTTTTGGAAATTCCTTGGTGTCCAAACTTCCTTGGTCTATAAATATTTAAGTTTGCATTTCGAGCAAACTAATCCTCAGAGCCAGCAAAACTACCTAGCTGTGTTGTTACTGGTGGAGCCGTCTATTCGGAGAGGAAAGTACCCTAATTAGGCGAAATCTCTTACGACCGCTCGTTTTAAAGACTTCTTGTGGATTGAGAAGCTCTACGAGTACCGTTGGTGGGAAACTAGATAATTGCAGTTTAGTATTAGTTTTTGATTGATTTGATTGACTAACGGTTGTTGAACTTTGATTGCACCTAGTTTGTTTATGCTTGAGAATCTTCTCTTCTGATATAAGATTCACTAAAACTAGATCGAAGTGTCGACGGGGATCTTTAGAACTGTTTGTAGATCTAAAGACGTCTTGTGATAATCCATCGTTAACAAATTCTGTTCTGCGTGTGATTGATCACAAGAGATTCAAGTTGTTTGTGTGCAGGTGTTTATTGAAAATCTAAGAAGATTTGAAGACAAAGACGATTTCTTATTTGAGTTCATAATCTTTGGTGTGCACAAAAATTGATCGGCTGGGGATCCAACTATAATCAGTTTATCTTTTGATAGATTGGATTGATTAGTTGTGTAGATCGGCATTAATACAATTCTTTGTGATTAAAAGTATTGATTGCATAGTCTAAACAATTACTTTGGTAGTTTTTGAAGAGATAGATCTAAGAACCCGACAAAGGAGTTTATTGGGATAAACGGAAGAGCCTTTTGTCAAACTCATATCACGTTGTTTTAAAAGAGTTGTTACCGAACAGATTTGTTGTTCCTTTATTATTTGGTATACGAACCAAAGGAATTGTTCCAAGTGCGTGACTTATTACAAGTTGGAAGCGCAGGGATACTGAGGGAACTAGGTGAACTATAGGTTTAGTTGCTTGGTCTCAACTATACGAAGGTTTTTTAGATTTTGTATAGCGGCTTAATTCTGAGTGTATTTAATTCTGGACAAGGTCCCGGGGGTTTTCTGCATTTGCGGTTTCCTCGTTAACAAAATCTTGCTGTGTCTTTTACTTTTCTATTTCCGCAATTAAAGTTGTTTTATTATAATTAGAAGTAAAATACACAAACGTTAATTCCTAATTACTTGATAGAAATCCTATAGTGTTTGGTTAGTCCGAACCTATTATTAAGTAATCATACTTCGTTGTTGTATTGTCTCGATCTTGCATCCATAGTCAATCACACAAGTTATCTTGTTATCGTATTGTCTCGATCTCATATCCATAGACGATCACACGAAGTGTGAACCTATTTGTTGTATTGTCTCAACTCAGTCCTTAGACAATCACTTTCGGATAAAAGACTTATAGGTGGAAAAGTTTTAGATTAAGGTATATTTGGGTACCCTCGTCTTTTTAATTTGTATCAGAGCAGGCAAACACGAAAAGATCTATCAATCTGTGTTTGGTGCGATTTAACCTATAAGACTGGAATCTAAAAATGGTTTTTTTGAACCTGATATTGATTTAGTTAACGTAAAGCAAGACATCAAGAGTTTTGAATTAACACTTGATGATGGCATCTACGATTCAATATCTGAAAACGTTAATGAAATCATTACTAGAGATTCTACTAGACAAGTTAATCTTGTTAATAATGTAAAAACCGATGACGACTGGAAAATACGTTTACAAGAAGGGTTAAATGAAATTTCCGATGATGATGACTCAAATTTTGAACAAGAAGTAGAAAAGGATATCTCAGAATACTCTAAACTGCTGGAACCTTTAAAAAATGAAAACTGAGAACTTCGGATTTTCTTGGTTTTATGACTCCTCTTTGTCGTGAGAACAAGAAACTGAGGAGGGTTTTTCAAGGATGTTATAAGGGTTACCGCACCAGTGATTATCTTCTTAAAGATCGTATAGACGAGCTTAATTCTAAGAAATTAGAATGTGAAATCTTCGAAGAGATCTCTTTTTGTCAAAAAAGAAACTTGCTGAATCTGAAGCAAGGATTAACTCTCAACAAAAGAGTTTTGAAGAGAAAGAAGGTGTATATCTCTCACGAGAAAAAAACTTTGAGGCTGATCTAGCTAATGCTCTTGATAAAATTAAGACGTTGGAAGAAGAAAATTTGTACTTGAAAAAATCCCATGATAGCACAAACAATTTATCCTCATTGTTAGAAGTAGGAAGATATCATGGTGATACACGGGGATTATGATATAAGGAATCAGATGCTTCCAACGATAACAATGAGATAAAATTTGTTAAAGCTACAAATTCATCTCAACCAGAGGATTCCACTGATGACAAAGATGCTCTTATTTCTTGTAGAGAAGAAAAGTATGTCAACCCTAAGAATAGTATTCAACCAGCAGTAATCAAAGAAGGCATTTCTGCTAATGTCAAGAAAGCAACAACGTTGAACAAAGATAAGAAGAAGAAGAAGAAGAAGAAGAAGAAGAAGAAGAAGAAGAAAAATCGTCGAGCTCCAATGCAAAAGGATCCACAAAAAGGTAACATTAAAACTCAGTCTTCGTATGTTACTAAGCATTGTTATTATTGTGGTAATAAAGGGCATTTGCAATGGGGATGCAAAGTTCGTAAGATGCAAGATGTACTTTCTTTTGTATCAAACGAATTGGCTAAGATTGCTCCCCAAAGGAACTCGGATCATTATTGTCCAAAGTTTAGGCAAAAGAATTATTATAATGATAGTTCAAGTTTTGCCCATCGCTCGTCAAGGATATCTCATAAAAGACCCTACTATAGGAAAAGAGATGACTTTGCAAATATGAAGACAAGATCCGATGTTCCAAATTGGAGAAAGAATGTTTCGCAAAATATCCAAAACGGAAATGATCATAATTGTATGAAGGAGAAAGCTGCTCCTGTGAAACCCTCCTCTAAATGGGTCCTAAAATCCTCCATAGCCAAAAAGGAACCAAAAGTTAGTCATAAGAATGACTCTCAGCTGTTAATTGTTGGTGACAATAATTACAAGAGTTTTCTTGAAAGACTAAAGAAAAACATCATGTCTGAAATCTCTTGTACCAGTGAACGTTGTGATAATGACACTCTTCATCACAAGTCAAAGAAGAAAAACAAGATATGGTACAATAGAAAACAAACCAAGCAAGAGGATGCTCACCTTTGTGCTCAATCTTATGAAGGGTGAGGAAGCACGTGAAACTTTTTTTTTTCTTGGTAATATCTTAATTTTATTAATCAAAAGAATTTGCAAAACAATACAAAAAGCCCAGTTAGGTTTGGGCTTATACAAAAACTAAAGAAAAACTATACTATTCAGAAACAAAGAAAGCCCATAATAACAGCCCAGTTTAGTCAAATCTGTAGTATGGCTTCTCTGTAACTTCCATTGTTCTCATGAAGTCAGGTCTTGTGTCATAACTTCTCTTTTCACCCTTAGCTAGTCCTGCTCCTTTTTTTTTGCCATTAAATCAGCTGAGAAATTAATCTCCCTGTAGCCATGAGTAAAATACCATCTTTGGAGAGTGTTTTTGATTTTGTTCCATCTTGTACAAGCCCACCATGGTACTGCTCCATTTTGAAATGCTGCAATTGCTGCTTTAGAATCTGACTAAAAACAGACTTTGAGGAAGTTATTGTTTATTGCACATTCTCCAGCACACAGTACAACAACAATTTCTGCCATAAAATTTGTAGCAAGACCCAAACCTCTAGACATTGCATACAAGTACTCCCCATTCCCCATTCTACATACAAACCCATAACCTGCTTCACCTAGATTTCCCCTTGAAGCACCATCACAACATATAAGAATAAAAGGAGGATTAGGAAGATGGAAATATATCTCAGTTATTCTTGTTGTCTTCACTCTTCTACATTTCAGATCAAAATATTTCAGAACATGTAGATCATAAGATGAATTCAAAATATTTCTTGTGATTCTAACTTCACATTCTCTTGTAAATTGAATAATCCTCTGCTTGAGTGCATTCAGATTTGGTTGTTCTTCTTCATAAACTATTATGTTTCTTAAGAACCAAATTTCTTTCAAAGTTACTAGAGCTTCCACTCTCCATATTTCTTTAACTGCTGGACTCTTGTGATTTTCCAGTTTGAGAATGTCTTCCATTGATTTTGGATTTGTGAACTGAAAAATTCCACCAAGCCAGCTCCAAATTATTTCACTAAAATCACAGAACCAAAGAATGTGTTCTAAATTTTCTTCCTCATTTTTACACAATGAGCATCTGGAAGCTAGATGAAACTTTTTATTCTTCATTTTTTCATCTGATGGAACTACACCTCTCACTAACTTTCATACATTGCTAGCCACATTGGGATGTATACTCTTGTGCCACACTGTTGTAGTCCAATTCACAAGATGAAACTTTTTCCTTATACAATTAAAAGCAGAAGCTAATGAGAACTCACCAGATGCTGTTGCACTCCATATCCTTCTATCACCTTGATTGTCTATAATTGGTAGCTCTGAAGTTGCAAAGAATTCCAGGAAATTTGATGGAATCTGCCATTCCCCATCTCTGATTAAATCTGCCACTTTCATTGATGGGTTTTGTAGCATTAATGGATTTTCTGGATAGATATATTCTAAAGGTTTATCTTTTATCCAGTTGTCATTCCACACTCAAATTTTGGTTCCATCTCCCACAAGCCATCTAGAGTGCTCAAAGGTATCAGCTACAACCCACTTGATTCCTGGCCAAATTGAAGATTTTTTGTAATAATCAATCCAATTTCCATTTTTGTCTTGAAATTTTCCTTGAAAGAATTTAGCCCATTCATCATTACCATTTTGTATTTTCCATCACATCTTCATCAACGTTGCTTTATTTATAATTTCTAACTGTTTGATTCCCAAACCACCTTCAGCTATAAGAGCACAAGTTTTTTCCCATTTCAAGGTGACTGTCTTTCTAATTGATGGATCTCTAGACCACAAGAAGTTTCTTATGATCTTTTCACTCTCTTTTAGTACTTTTCTTGGCCATTTGTAGACTGACATATTATAGATTGGTATGCTACAAAGAACAAACTTCACCAATATCAATCTTTCTTGAAATGACAACACTCTGCCTTTCCATCCTGCTAAATTTTCTTGCAACATTTCTACACAACCCCATACATGTTTAGCTCTAATAGTTCCTGGAACTAGCATCACTCACAAATATTTGTCAAGGAAATCAGATAATCTCATTCCACAGTCTTCTGCCAATAGATTCTTTCTCACATTACTTGTACCTCCCACAAAACATTTTCTATTTGCTAGATTTATTTCCTGACCTGAAGCTTTTTGATAAATATCAAGCATTCTTAATAAACTTCTCAAGTTTCTTCTATCACCATTACAAAATAGGAATATGTCATTTGCAAACATTATATGAGTAGGGTGTACTCCATTTCTATGAACCATTGGAAGTAGTTTACCTTGTGATACCATAGATGAAAGTTTTCTACTTAGTACATCTTCAGCAATCACAAAGAGCATAGGAGATAATGGATCTCCCTGCCTTAAGCCTCTACCAACATTGAAGAAACCTGCTGGTCCTCCATTGACAAGAACAGAGATCTTAGATGATTTAAGCAGAGTATGAATCCATCTTGTAAAATTTACAGAGAAGCAAAAAAAATTCAGAGCTTTAAACAGAAATTCCCAGTTAAGTGAGTCATAGGCTTGTGAAATATCTAACTTTAACCCCACATTTACACCCCTTCTTTTTGAGTTCAATTCATTGATCATTTCAGATTCTAGAACTATTTGATCTTGGATATTTCTTCCTTTAATAAATGCACCCTGTTGTGGAGAGACAATCTTTTGAACCATAATACTCAATCTTGTTGTTATAATTTTGGTAATAACCTTGAAGATAAAATTCATAAGGCCAATTGGTCTTACATTGATTTGTTTTTCTTGCATTTTTGACCTTTGGAAGAAGCATTAAGAAGTTTGCATTCATGCCTGCTGGGATGAATCCCCTTCCCCAGCAGTATTGAATTGCTTGAATAAAATCTTCATTGATAATATCCCAAGCCATCCTATAGAACCATCATCAAAATCCATCTGGACCAGGTGAGCTATCTGGATCAAGCTCAAATACAGCCCTCTTTATTTCATCTATTGAATGGATAGCTTCCAACTGTTCATTCTCTTGAATACTAACCACTTTTGGAACTGCATCAAATAACTCCTCAGAAATTTGAATTTATTTATGTTTAAATTTTGATTCAAAATGATTTACTAAAATATCTGTTATTCCTTGTTGAGTAGAAATAAGTTCTCCCTCCTCATTTTCCAGTTCCACTATAGCATTATGTATTTATCTTATTTTCATATTGACATGAAAAAAATTTGTATTGGCAGCACCATACTTGAGCCACTTCACTCTAGCTTTTTGCTTTTCTATATCATGATTTTGTTGATTTAAAACTTCTTGTACTCCTCTAGCTGTGACAAGTTGATTGAGTAAAACAGTATTGCTAGGTGACTGATCTGAAATCAGTGAAAGTCTCATTACCTCTTCTTCTGCTTGCTGAAGTTTTTTCTTCACATCTCCAAACACACTCCAATTCCAGTTTTTAATTATTACTTTGAGATGTTTTAATTTTGAGAGAAAGATGAAACCAGGATTTCCACTAACTTCAAATTTCCAAGCTTCAGCTATAATATTTTTAAAATCTTCATGAGTCATCCAAACTTTTAATGCTCTGAATGGTACATTTGCTGGTTTTGGTAAAATGGCATTTGCTCCAAATAGAGGACTGTGATCAGATGTTCCTCTTGTACCAACCTTATATCCCCAACTTGGGTAAGCTTCAAGCCATTGTACATTATAAAAAGCTCTATCCAGATTACACACAATTCTTTTCTTTCCTGCTCTGTTATTGCACCAAGAAAATTCTAATCCTGTTTTAGGAGCTTGTATCATTTCACAATTATGTATACAGTTGTTGAAGTCCAGCATTGCAGTAGGTAATGGTTTTCTGCCTCATTTCTTTTCTTCCATTGACAGAACTGCATTGAAATCACCAATTATCATCCATGGCTTATTATAGGTAGATATTTTTATTAGTTCTTCCCATAAGCTTCTTCTATTAATTGTTAATGAATCTGCATGAATACCAGTTACCAGTTGACCACCAATATCTACTGTTATTGCTTATTTTGTAGAAGATACCACCACTGGTTCTGTTATTGAAGCATTCCACATAAGCCAAATATTCCCTTTAGTTGTTGCTGAAGAATTATGAATCACTTTTTTTATTCATTCCAGGAAGTCTTAGATTTACACATGAATCAACATTAACTCTTATTTTTGGTTCTGAAATCCAAAGTAATGTGGGACAAAAATTACTAACTAAACTCTTTAATTTATCTTTGGCTTTAGATCTTCTTAAGCCTCTAATATTCCAATATAAAATTCTCATTTAGAAGGATGTCGAGGAGAAGAAGGACCCCTCATTCCTGAGTTTTTTGATTGTACTTGCTGAAACATCCAATTTTTGAGCTGCTTGGTTTCGAGTAGTAACATTCCTCACTGGTTTGTTAAACTTTGCTTTTGGTTTGTTACCTTCTTTAAGAACTTCTCCCTTAGAACTATCAACTGCTCCATCTCTAGCTAAAATTTTAATAGGATGCTTAACTTGAACCTTATTATTTAAGGAGATAGTGTTGGAACTTGCATCCAAGATTTGTTGAACTGGAATTGAATTCTGAGCTTCAAGAAGATCTTTTAATTCTTCATATTTGTCTTGTAAGATATGAAAGCTACCTGAATTAGAAGATTCTCCAATTTGAAGTATAGGATGAATTACAACATCAATATTTTCATCTTTTCCAAAAAAATCCTCCACCTGACAAACTGATTTAGGAGTTTCTTGACCTTTTTCTGTTGATGGCATACAAATATCAAAACCAATTGTAGGAATTTGCACTTCTTTTACTTTATGCTTCCAAACCTTTTTAGGCTAAACTTCTTTAACTGGCTCTTGCTGCTGTTCCTTTCTCTTTAGTCTACATTCAGCAACCAAATGACCAATTGTTGCACAATGATTACAGAACTTAGGTAACTTGGGTATTTGTAAAGATTTTTCAAATTTTCCATACTTTGATTCAATACTGATTTTACTTGGAATTGATTTAGCCAGGTCTATTTGAACTAGAACACTTGCATAAAATCCATTTTCTCTTTTCAAAGTATTTTCATCAACTCTGATTGCTCTTCCAACCTTATTACCCATTTGAAGAATAATATTCTCATTTCAGTACTCTATGCTTAATCCAGGAAACATAACCCATACAAAAGCTAAAGTAGTTTTCTGATTATTTGGATTAAAGTTAGGTTCCCAGGCTCTTAATTTCAGAGTTTGTTTTTCAACAGTCCAGAGACCTTTCCAAATTAAACTTTTGTCATCTTCATTATCTAATTTGATTATGAAAAAACCTTTACCTAATGGAATGAGTTGAAATTTACCTTTTACAGACCACTGTTTTCTCAATGAAGCTTTAACTGTTTCCATTTTTAGTTTGACTAAATCTAGCCTTCCAATCAGACTATATCTCCATTCGTTCAAACAATCTTCAATAACATCATCTGCAATGAAAACTGATAATGGATCTTCTTTATGAGAAGAATTCATCGTCGAAGAATCTAAACAATTTGTCTCAAAATTTGAATCATAATTTTTAGTTTTGGACCTAATTATAGATCCATTTTCCAATGAAGAATTGATTGTTTCAGACGAAACAACTACCATCTAATGATTAACAATACCATTATTTGTACCACCAATCATTAAATCTAGATTTGAATCACCTGAGACGAAGATAAATTGAATGATGTTCTCGAAAAAAAGGAAAAAAATGAAACTGAGTTGTCGCCGATTCTATCGCCGAGTTAGCTCCCGATTCGCATAGCTCCTATAATCAGGCTCAAGTAGAAAGCACGTGAAACTGAGAACATGATCTCTCGGTTATTATATGACTAATTAACATCTTTAGAGAGATTTCTTTTCTTCTATCTCATACCTTCTCTATATATATTTTATCTTTTGATAGAAACGGTAATTTTAGTTTACAATGTTGATATCTACTGATCATATATGTGTAGCTCTTGTTTTTATGGTTAAAACGAGCCAAAAATCACTGAATTCGGACATCGTATGCAAAAGTTATGTCAAAAACAGTTTAGTGTTGTGATCCGTCACAAGTAACTCTTGTAACCGATCCTAGTAACCGGTCCTAGTGATTACTAGTGATTTTGTAACCGATCCTAGTGATAGGTACATACAAAGGAGTGTAACACTGTTTTTCCCATAACTTCTTCGTCCGAACTCGGAATGACCTCATTCTTTTTGTGTTGGTTTCGCAATTCAATTCCCTACAAGATAGAGGTAATTGCAATACTTGATTCTTTGTTGAATATTTATGGTGTATTGCATTTGTGTTATGGGATGTTTGGTTTCGGTTTTCATAACCTTAATGTTCGATCTCATATGGTGTGAACCCTTATGGTTTGGGTGAATTTTTGATTTAGCGGGATTTAGTTCTAGCCCATGATGGTAGGCTTTATCAAAGGATCATAAGGGGCTCTGATTGAAACAAATATGTGAAAAAGTCACAATATGTTGAATCGTTTTTGGTTTAGCATAAAAACATATGTGTTTCGGGGTTTCAACTTTTGCATTGCATTAGTTAAAACCGGTTTTCAACCTTTCTTTGGTAAAGGTTGCTCTTTGTTGTTGTTATTTTGTTTTGGCGGGAGGATGACAACATAACGGGGGAGAGTTCTATGTGAACTTGCGCTTAATGATATATCTTTCTGGGGTGAAGAGGATGCGGAACTTGAGGTAACGAATTTGTTATTTAATCGTTTTCCTATTTAAGAAAAGCCTGATGTGATTGCATATATTTATTGATTTTGCTTAACAAAATTTCAGTACAATTGATGTGTATTCCATTATTTGTGTATGGATGTGTGTGTGTGATTCAATTGTTTCTGGTTAAAAAAAACTATTGTTATCTTTCTTTATGTTTTGGTATCAATTGTTTAGGCTTACAAAATTTCGGTGCAATTGCGGTACTATAATGTATTGTTTGTTTCAATTGCTCCCGGTTGAGGTAAATAATTATGCAAGTTGATTTATTTGGTTTGTATGAATTTTTTATGGCTTAACAAAAAGGTTTTAGGGATCAATTGTTTAGTCCAATTCGATTCCGGATAAGAGAAACTAAGTTAATTCTGATCTTATTTAGACTTATCAAAGTGGAGGTTTCGGTTATTCAAGTCTAATCGAATGCCTTAACAAGAAATGCTAGTTAACTAACCTAGTACTTGTCTTGTTTAAAAGTGAAAGGTCTAAGTTATTATTTGAATAATTGAAACCTGATGAGAAAAATAGAGTTAATTCTGATCTTTATTTTGTTCTTATCGAACAGGCGATTGTATTTGTGCAATCGGTTTAGCAAAAGAACTAAGGTGCTTAGTCAATTTTTGATTTGCTAAACTATTAGGGAAAATTGCTTCGGGAAATTGTTTCCTTGGTAACATATCAAAACAAAATTACTTTGTCGTTTCGGTTTTGATATTGGTTATCTAAAATGGTGTGTGGAACCCTCGTGCTTAACTCTTATAGGTTGCAAGTCTTTTTAGATTTGTAAGATCCTTTCGGTTTGTCTTTTATTGTACCTTTGTCATTTTGTCACAAAAAGGGGGAGAAATATATGGAGTAAACAAGTGATTTGGTATCACTAAGGAAAGGACAATGGTGCTTAAACGTTATATCTAACGAAAGAGTAAAGCATAGACTAAGGTGGAGTAACATATCATATTGATACTTGTGGTTATCTTAACTACAAAGGGAATAACATGTTATTATAATGTACCTATCATATTGATACTTGTGGTATCTTACAAAGACGTGCGGATTGAAAATCTACCTATCTTACCTTTAGGGGGAGTATTAGCTTTGTTATTATAATGTCAACAGCGGCATTTATGGATTGAATGTATACAGTTTATTGTGTTGTTGAAACTTGGAATCAAGCGTATGTGCAATTAATTCTTGTAATTTTTTTATCCATATGATGTAAGAGTTTTGTCACTAAAATTGACAAATGAGGAGATTGTTAGAGAATTGCTCGGTTGAACCCACCAAGCGTTCGTATGTCAAGTTTTGTTGTCATATTTTAGTGAATCAAAACTCATTTAAAGAGTCGCTTGATTATTTACTAGAGTCAACTTCGTATAGGTTAGTGATAAGCACGTAAGTGTGACGCATTTTCACCCATAACTACATTATCTAAGACTCATTTTATTTCTAATAAAGTTGTTTTAAGTCTTTTCTAGGGAATAAGCTCTTGCGGCAAAATTGGTTCGAAAAGTGGTGTTTTACACCCCAGGATAGAGTACTAAGGAACCCCAGAAATGCACCGGAAGCACCCCAAAAATGTGTCGGAGGAACCCCGGAAAAATTACTATCTACGCCCAAAAATTACTATTTGCAACCCATAAGACAAGTGCTAAAGGGACACCCGTGTAGGATTAGGGGGAGGACATTTTCTTCTCAAATTCAAAAAATGAATTTTGGCAGGAAAACGTTTCTCTTCACTGGCAGAATTTCGATCGGATGTTTGGACGTGATTTAGTGAGATTCAATCCCTGAAACTTAGTGGGTAGACGTGATATGACTATAAAAAGCTGGTATGGGTGTTGTTTCCGATCAAATTTGGATTAATAACGTGTTTCAATCCAAAACAGTGGACACAAGTTTTCACGGGTTCAAGTGAATTTGACACGAGTTTGAGGTGTGTAATGCATGAGTTTCGAGTGTGTTGCACTACAGAGATGCGTGAAGAAGATAAATAAGGAAGGTTGACAGCTGAGAACGCGTGGAAGATCAAAAAATGGAAATTTTGGCCGTGGAGAATAATATTGATAAATGAAGATTATTTGGGAGATATGACCGGATTAAAGGAGGATTAGGAGTATAAGTAGATTGCTCCAGGTACAAGGAAGGGGTGTCGAGAGTTTGGGGACTTTAGGAGGGCTGAGGAGTGAGAAATCAAGACGAACAGCAAGCTTCCTGCTGCTGTTTTCTGCTGGTGCAGGGAAGAAGAACACGAAGAACATAAGACCCCAAAGAACAGTCGTAACTGCTACAATGGACGCGACAGTGCGAGGACAGTCTTATATGCTACAGTAACAACAACACTTTACAATTATCGTTCTTTGTAACAAATATAATTGTTACAAAACCCGATTTTCACCATTTTTTCTCCTTTTCATCAATTATAAAACACTTTTGAGCATTAATAAAGATGAATTTTGAGCGTGTCTATAATATGAGGAGCTAAACCCCAACACTGGGATGACGGAGGAGGCCGAACTTCATACATGGGTAAATTTATTTTATTCTTTTTTATGACTTTTACACTAATATTAATTGAAATATGATTTGATTTAATTAGTTGTCATTTGATTAGATGGGTCATGCTTAGCTTAGGTGATTTGATGTCCCATGCTTAACTTTTACATCTAATGTTTTGAGAATCTACCTTGGCAAAAATAGAGTCCATGTTTATATTTCTTGAGCTAAAATTGTTGAGAATAAATAATTGAACCTTATGTTATGAAGATTGGTCGAATCCTTAGTTCCAGTACCTCTTGCACCATTTGTAATATTATTGTATATTTGTATTAAATTTAAAAACTCGAATCTTCACAAGTCTTAGAGTTCGAATCCTATTTACCACTACTACAAAAAAGTTGAAATCACATCAATTTTTGGCGCCGCTGCCGGGGATTTGTTTTTAGATTTAGAGTTTTTAGATTTTTATTCTTTTGTTCTTTTTTACGTTTCTTGGGTATTTGTCTTTTTGTTGCAGGTTTTGAATCAAATAGGAATTGGAGACGAAAGACCTAGGGGATTAAAAGCTAGACAAAGCGAAAAGAATTTTTTATTTTTTTTTCTTAGATTTTTTTTATTTTTAGATTTCATTTTTAGAAATTGTAAATAGGTCTTTATTTTTGTAAATTTTTATTTTTGAACCTTTTTATTTTTTTTATTTTTGGGACATTGGACTTTGGACTTTAATTTTTTTTTTTAAACCCTACGGAAGGGTTTTTAAATACAAAATTGTTTGCAGGGAAGGACGACGATTACGATATCGTCTCGGCCCCTCTGGTTCGTACACTGACATAGGAGTCAGTGGCCTGAGTCGACTACAACCGTTTCATCGCCCGTCTGGTACGGGAGGTAAGCTTTTAAACATCCGTGAATCCCCTCTCAGCGGGTTTACTGTCTTCCTTAAGGTGCATATATGTTGAGGTTTTGAATACGGACTTTAATTTCCTAGTAAAGGGCAAGGCCATGCCATACAAGATAAGGGTTCATATTTCATCACCGTTCTCTTCTTGCCCGCCTTAGGAACACATAACCTACGCGAACCCAAGCTTAAAATACTGATTAGAACGAGACCGATAGGGTAACGAGCTTGTAGGAAAGTCATTCAAAGGGAAGTATTGGGTATCTTATTAGCTTAACTCAAAAGTTCAGGAAGATTACTGTGAGTCGACTAGAGCCGCCCTAACGGGAAACGTTGCCAAAGAGGTGGGGTATCAAAGCTCCTCTGAGCTTCCCCTACTTCTCTTCGACTCACTTTATTCGGATCGATCTAGAGAGGTTTGCTAAAACGATACCTAGTTGCCTTTTGGAGGAATAGAAGCTGGTCTAGAAACAATCTAAGGGAGCCATCATGCTTGTTGTTTGCTAGATTTTATAGGTTTGATTTGGTCGAGTCATCCTTGCTTATGATTGTGTAGAATTCCCTTGCAATTAAGAATGTCGAACTGGTATGATAGAAGCCAATACAATGAGTATCGACCTGAATTTGATTATGGACATCATCATTTTTATGACCATGGTGGGAATAGTAGTTGGGAACGCCAATCTTTTAAAGGTTATGGTTCATCCCATGGTGAGCCCAAGTACTATCCACACACGAATTGGTCTTACGAGAATAATTCTGATAATTCCTCTTTACTAGAGTCGACACGTAAGTTAGCTGAGACAGCACGTAAGTTTGCAGAAATAAATAACTTAGTTAGGGATGAAAATGCAACGAGTGAACTTTCTTTACCTTCTTTCCTATATTATGTCAGGAAATCATGTGAGTCGACCCAGAAGCTTTTGTTAGAGACCCAGAAAAGAACTTCTCTAAAAGATCTAATTTTTCAAAATAGTGTTTCCAATTTTACCCTTGATATCAATGGTGAATATTTGCCTAATTTAGAGGACGAGGTTAGAATAAAAGACACTAATTATTTAGATAAGGTTCAATCATCTTCGTACTATTATGATGATAAGGATAGTAGTAATGAAGAATCTGAAATATGTAGGCATAGTGATCAGGAATCTATTAATCCAATTGAGCTTTGTAATGATTATATTATTTCTAGTTCAAATCCAAATAATTTTTATGATTATTCACCTATTCAAAAGGACGAAGATTTGATTAGGGATACCACCGTTTTAGACGATGTAGTTATTCCTTTTGATTACAAAGCCGATAGTAGTTTAGAGGAACGGGTTTATTCTGAAAATGCTGTTTTAGAGTCTAGCGACTTAGAAACAATAGTCTTAGACGAAGAAGGTAGACCCGTAGAAATGAGTAAAGATGCACTACCTGATAATAACTTAGAAGAATCAATTGACCATTTCCAAGAATCATATGATCTAGAAATTAGGGAGATTGTGACTAGTCTATCTAGAGACACTGAAAACTCTAAGTTTGGTGGTGATTATCACTTTCCTAGTGCCTTACCTTTAACTCTCAGAAAGTCCCCTCACTTAGGACTTGATATCTGTGCCTCGACCATTTTACAAGATTACCTTCATACTTGTTTTCCCGAACCTAATGATGTCCAGGAAGAAGTTCAGTCATTAGAAACCCATCCTCTGGTTGATGTGGTTTGCCCAGGCTATGATACCCAGATTGACTTTTTTTTCCCACCAAATAGTTTTCTTCCAACTATGGGAACGTTTATATTTCAAATGTGTCGAATATTAAGTTCTGAGACTAAGCCTAAGTACTTTAGGTTAATAGAATCGACACATTTACTTAAGAATGACCACTACTCTCATTGTGGTCAATTATTTAAGTCAAATCTGATTGACTTAGAGGATCCTCAGTTATTTAGGTTATTATTGTGTGCTTCTAAGTTCCTATTTGAGTTTTTCCAGACTTTAGGACCTAATAATTCGGATCCCACCTATGAAGAAAGGCAGCCAATGAAAATATTTTATTTAGACCCTTTCATAGAACCTGAACCATGAAACTTAGTAGGTAGACGTGATATGACTATAGAAAGCTGGTATGGGTGTTGTTTCCGATCAAATTTGACTTAATAACGTGTTTCAATCCAAAACAGTGGACACAAGTTTTCACGGGTTCAAGTGAATTTGACACGAGTTTGAGGCGTGTAATGCATGAGTTTCGAGTGTGTTGCACTACAGAGATGCGTGAAGAAGATAAATAAGGAAGGTTGACAGCTGAGAACGCGTGGAAGATCAAAAAATGGAAATTTTGGCCGTGGAGAATAATATTGATAAATGAAGATTATTTGGGAGATATGACCGGATTAAAGGAGGATTAGGAGTATAAATAGATTGCTCCAGGTACAAGGAAGGGGTGTCGAGAGTTTGGGGACTTTAGGAGGGCTGAGGAGTGAGAAATCAAGACGAACAGCAAGCTTCCTGTTGTTGTTTTCTGCTGGTGCAGGGAAGAAGAACACGAAGAACATAAGATCCCAAAGAACAGTCGTAACTGCTACAATGGACGCGACAGTGCGAGGACAGTCTTATATGCTACAGTACAACAACACTTTATAATTATCGTTCTTTGTAACAAATATAATAGTTACAAAACCCGATTTTCACCATTTTTTCTCCTTTTCATCAATTATAAAACACTTTTGAGCATTAATAAAGATGAATTTTGAGCGTGTCTATAATATGAGGAGCTAAACCCCAACACTGGGACGACGGAGGAGGCCGAACTTCACACATGGGTAAATTTATTTTATTCTTTTTTATGACTTTTGCACAAATATTAATTGAAATATGATTTGATTTAATTAGTTGTCATTTGATTAGATGGGTCATGCTTAGCTTAGGTGATTTGATGTCCCATGCTTAACTTTTACATCTAATGTTTTGAGAATCTACCTTGGCAAAAATAGAGTCCATGTTTATATTTCTTGAACTAAAATTGTTGAGAATAAATAATTGAACCTTATGTTATGAAGATTGGCCGAATCCTTAGTTCCAGTACCTCTTGCACCATTTGTAATTTTATTGTATATTTTTATTAAATTTAAAAACTTGAATCTTCACAAGTCTTAGAGTTCGAATCCTATTTACCACTACTACAACAAAGTTGAAATCACATCAGTTAGCTATAAAGTTACTAGGATATGAGACTTACAAGTATTACATGAAGAATTTGAAAAAGTAAAGAGCTACAATGACGACATCATCCTTCCTCTTGAGGTTTGTAATATTTGACTTGAACTGTTTCATTCCTAACATATCTTTCAAGTCGTGCATATTGAAAACATAACTTTGAAGCTGTGAATGATTATACTCTAGTTAGACATAGTATTAAGGAATTACAATACGAAGTATAACGTCTATCTTTTGAATTTCGTATATAAGACATCGACATAATCGTATGAATGCTATTGTGATTATGTATGGGTATGGGTGAAGATTTCGTCCTAGGAAACAATGTTTTTACATTCGTTTAAAGGAAGTACAATTCATAAACTTGCTCTGTGAATCGAAAGGGAAATCGCTAGGCTTGTTGGTATTGTTATTCATTGCAAATTTTGTGATTACCAATATGTGTGTTTAGTATAACCGCTCATAACTTGTTTATGTATCTTGGTAAAACTATTCACAATGCCTGACTTTTGTATTGGTATGACTTTTATTAGTGAAATCGATCTTAAGTAATCACCTGAGATGGTATGATCTTAAGGAATTGTTCCAAGTGCGTGATTTATTACAAGTTGGAGGCGCAGGGATACTGAGAGAACTAGGTGAACTATAGGTTTAGTAGCTTGGTCTCAACTATACGAAGTTGGTTTAGATTTTGTATAGCGGATTAATTATGAGAGTATTCAATTCATGACAAGGTCCCGGGGTTTTTCTGCATTTGCGGTTTCCTCGTTAACAAAATCTTGTCGTGTCTTTTACTTTTCTATTTCCGCAATTATAATTTTTTTATTATAATTAGAAGTAAAATACACAAACGTTAATTCCTAATTACTTGATAGCAATCCTATAGTGTTTGGTTAAGTCCGAACCTATTATCAAGTAATCATACTTCGTTGTTGTATTGTCTCGATCTTGCATGCATAGTCAATCACACAAGTTATCTTGTTGTCGTATTGTCTCGATCTCATATCCATAGACTATCACACGAAGTGTGAACCGATCGTTGTATTGTCTCGACTCAGTCCATAGACAATCACTTTCGGAGAAAGGACTTATAGGTGGAAAAGTTTTAGATTGAGGTATATTTGGGCACTCTCGTCTTTTCAAGTGGCTTCATTCTGCTCACTAATATTTTTGATATGATCTTGTATGAAGTATTGCACAGACCTATAGGTCTGTAATTTGCTGCACACATGGACTTTTTCTTTTCTAGAATGAGTGAAAAGAAAGTCTTATTGATCTGTCTTGAGATATGCTTAGACTCAAAAAAATCTAGTGACCATCAAACAAACATCATTACCAACTACATTTCATTAACTTTTATAGAAACCAACTTGAAAACCTTCATGTCCTGGGGCACTCCAGTTTTCCATGCTTTTGAGAGTGTCAAATATTTCTTGAGATGAAGGAATACAAGTGAGACAGGTGTTGTCATCTTCATTGATAATTGTAGGCAAAATGTTGTAAAGACCTTCTTCAAGTTGAGGATTTGATGTTGAACTGATTTGTTTGAAGTGCTGAGTGAGATATATTGATATTTGATCTCTTGTTTGAAGCCAGTTGCCATCATGATCTTGAATGTAATCTATGTTATTCCTTGTTCTCCTTTTATTTGCCTTTGTGTGAAAATATTTGATATTGTAATCCATCTCCCTCATGAAGTTATATATAGATTTTTGTTGGAAGAAATCACTTTGTACTTTGTGCCACTTGTTCGGATCATTATTAATATTGATAATACCATCTTGAACATTAGAGTCTTGAGGGCCTTCTTGAAGTAACTTCAGTTCCTTTTGTAGATTGCCTACCTTTTGATTAATATCACCAAAATGCTCCTTATTCCAAAGTGAAAGTTTCTTTCTTGTAATATGAAGTCCTTGGTTAAACTGAAAAGTAGGAGAACCTTGGACACTAGATTTCCAAGCATTATCAATAACAATTGAACAATTTTGGTCATTTAACCAAGTTAGAAAGAACTTAAAAGGCTTCCAACAATTTGGAACTGTAGCATCGGTAACAAGCATTATAGGACTATGATCACTTCCAACTTGAGTCAAATGCATGAGCTTAGAATTAGGAAAATAAAAAGACCAGTTACCATTACCTAGTGCCATATCTATTCTAGATTTTTTAGAGCCTGTGCCTAAATTGTTATTGGTCCAAGTGTGGTTTTTTCCTATAAAGCCAATATCTTCTAAGCCACAGTCTTTTATGACGCCATTAACTAGACCATCTGAAGAGGATGAAGCTACACTATGATTTTCAATGAGATGGAAGTTCAGGTCTCCTAAGACAATCCAAGGATTATTGTTAGCTCTGTTAATCCTATGAATAAAGTCCCATTGCTTTTTTTTCTTGCTATAGTTGATGTAGCCATACATGAATGTTAAAATAAATTCAGGTTTACTAGGATCTCCCTGAACTAAAACATTGAACATGTTACTATATAATCTACCACATCACGAGTAAAGCCATTCTTCCAAAGTAAAACCAGTCCACCTGAAAGTCCTACAGGTTCTATATAAGCAGTATTTGGGTATTGATACTTTTTAAGAAGAGGGAGGCATTTGAGTTGGCTTAATTTGGTCTCACAGAGAAATATGATATCTGGGTTTTGGGTTCTAATTAAATCACTCAGATGATTTCTAGTGTTGGCCTTATTAAAGCCTTGAACATTCCATGAGATGATCTTCATAGTAAACACTTTACTTATACTATGAGTAAATAAAAAGTTTGAAAAAGCTAAAACTATCAAAATATGGACAGCTAGGGTTTGTGAACATTTAATGCCATGCAGAAAAACATAATGTTTACGTAGAAGTTTTAACCCAGAGAATAGACTTAAAAATTTAAAGAATTTGAAAAAATTAAAAGACTATAAAATAAAAGGAGAGAACTAGTTGAAACTTTATTTACCTGTATCTCCAACTGTGAATTAGCAGCTTGTATTTCTTTCTCTTTGATCACTTGAGAGTTTTGTTTATCTTTGTTGATATCAGAAGCATTGATGATGGAAGATTCTTCCTGAGTCACAGTAGTAGAGCCTTCAGTGATTCTAATCCTTTTTCCAAGTCTTGTGGCTTCAGTGTCTTCACTCTCACCCTTCTTTAGCAAGAAATCCATATTTATGACTTCACCATCTTTAGGTGGAACAAAAGAAGTAGTCTTGGTAAATTTCTTTGGATTGGATTTTGCTACTGGAGTTTTACTAGTTGTAATCTGAGATATGTTTTTCCTGATATTACTTTCCTTGCCAAAGAAGTATGGCTTGTCATGAGCTTGGAGTAATAATTCCTTTGCATCTTTGCAAGAAACTTTGCAATGCTTGATGACATAACACTCGGAGCAGATACCAGGTGGTTGTCTTTCATAAAAGAATTTGATCCATCGACTTATTCCTACATTAGTGATAGCTTTCACCCATCTTCTAAGTGGATATGAGAGATCTATATTAACACAAACTTTCACTGGGTCGCTACCTATTGGCACTGCATCTTTTGGTTGAATAGTTATTACATCTCCTAGAATACTACCCATCTTCGAAACTGAATCAACGTTCAGGTGTTCAGGTAATAAGAACTTGAGTTGCATCCAAAAGAATTGGAAACCCCAATGTTTTTCTGTGTAGATCATCTCAGGAATATAATCATGAACAACCAATAAGTGTCTATTAATGTTCCATGGCCTCTCATCAATAACTTTGTTGAGGTGATCCAAATTGCTGAATTTGAAGATCATCATGTTAGGCTCAACCTCAACTATTTTGACCTCTTGTTCAGAAATAAAAGGCCATGTGAACTTGATGTAGTTTTCCACCATCTCTACCTTCATTCTTCCTTCTATTATCACCTTACCTATTGCACTTGCCTCCCATCGAGTTTCTTTACCTTCTTCAGTATTACTGCTTGCTTGGAAAGTTACAACTTCAGAGGTATCACCTAAATCTAGTTTAGCTTGTTTGAATTTGCTAACAAGTTCTCCCAGTTGGCTTGAGCTGCCTTCCTCCATTTTTTTTGATAGGTCTTTCTTTAGGGTTTATGTGATTGCAGGATAAGTGATTGTGATATATGGAGAAAAGATGAGTAGTTTCTATGTATGTGAAGGAGATAAGGATTTTTTTTGGTATGAGATCCCTATAAATTTGGGTACTAATTGATTTCGGAATGACTTTTTCATGGTAGGTTTTGCAGCTATGTAACTGCATGCAGAGCAAAATCAGGCAACAAAAAAACCAATCAACCCTACAATTACGCCTTTTGATTTTTTTAAAAAACTTTCTAGGCGGGATAGTCTTCCGATATGAACTTCTGAGTTAACCCGATCCGTACCTTTGTTCTTCTTCCATTTCATACGACTGATATCATCACAGGCAACTATTGTAATCAAATGCTTAGCAAAACTCTCAGCAAACGCTTTGATCAAAACAAACAAGAAGGCAAACGCCATTAATGATAAGACAAGCTGCATACACATATTGGAGACACAGGAAAAAAATTAGTAGCTCATGAAAAATTCGTAAAAGACTGAAATTTAAAATCTTACTTTTAATGAGCAAATGATTATGAAATTATGGATTTAACATGAACAATAGTGAGTAAACATAATAAAACGTAGACAAAAAAGAAAACAATATCAATGATGATGAAAATAAAATCATGGAATGGATGAAAAATTGACTGAGTTGACTCGTTGATGTCGCCCGATCCTCAGAGCGCTGGACCTTGTATACGCTTGTTGGCGCTTATAGTTAAACTTAATCAAATCCAAATGTTCGGCCCTTTCCTGCTGGTTTAATTCAATTCTAGTCTCTTTAGGTTATAATTGTTGTTATTTTCTACTGGAATTGTAACATGTTTTCATCAATTGAACCCTAATTTTTTTCATCCTTATCCTCTTTTTCAATTTGTATATTCCTAAAATTTCCATTCTTTTGAATTTAACAGTTTTTGGGGTATTCATCTCATCTTTCTGTTGTCTGTTTTTGATTCCTTGTTTAAAGAATAGCTTTGTTTTCTTTTCTTTATTGTCTTCTTCACAGTTATGCAGCACTAAAGCCTGGTTGTCTGCATCAGTGGTTGCAACAATGTCTATCATCATCCGTTGGCTCAAATTTCATTGGTTACAGGTCTGTTGGCTTATCCTATATGCAGTGGTGCATCTCTTCTATTGTATTGAAATATTAGTATCATCAATCGATACTTGGTACTAAATGTATGGTCCTGCAAACTTAAATTCCTGGTGTTACACAATTTCTACAATTGCAACAACACATGTTCACCATTTTTATTACTCACCTTCTCTTTATCAATAATTTATAATGAAAAGACGAGGGTACCCAAATACACCACAATCTTTTAATTATCAACCTATAAGTCCTTTACCAAGTGTGATCGTATATGGACTAAGTCGAGACAATACAACAACTTTGGTACACACTCTGTGTGATCGTCTATGGATACGAGATCGAGACAATACAACAACAAGATCACTTGTGTGATTGACTATGGATTCAAGATCGAGACGATACGACAACGAAGTGATCACTTGATAATAGGTCGGTAATAACCGAAACTCTATAGGATCAATATCAAGTGTTACGGATTAACGTACAAGTGCAATTTAATTTAATTATAATAAAAACAAATATAATGAGGAATAGTAAAGTAAATGGCACATCAAGATTTTGTTAACGAGGAAACCGCAAATGCAGAAAAACCCCGGGACCTTGTCCAGTTTTGAATACTCTCAGAATTAATCCGCTATACAAAATATAATACCAACTTCGTATAGTTGAGACCAAGCAGACTACCCCTAGCTACTTAGTTTCCTCAGTATCTCTGCGCCTTCGACTTCTAGAGTCACGCACGGAATCCGTAATCCTTTAGATCATATTCCAAACAGTAAAGGATAAATCTGTTTGGTAACCACTCTATTCAATCTTGGTAATAAGATATTAATGAGTCGTTGACAAAGACTCTTCTGTTTAATCTAATAAACTCCTTTGTCTGGTCAGATCAATCTATCTTTTGATTACCGAAATAATCAAACTATAGATTTGCAATTAATCAATATAGATCTCAAAGAGAAACTATAAGGTGATGCCGATCTCACGCAACTAATCAATTAAATCTATCAAGGATAAACATGATTCTAGTTGGATCCCAGTAGATCAAGGTTTTTGCACACAATTCACAAGATACAAAAACTAATAAGAAAAACTTCATCGTCTTCAAATCTTTGCTTGTCTTCAATAAACTGCACAACACCACTTGAACCTTTTTTGATCAATCATGCACAGAACGGAGTCTATTAACAATGGATTATCATAAGATTTCTTTATATCCGAAAATGGTTCTAAAGATCCCGTCAATACTTTGATCTAGTTTGAGTGAATCTTATATCAGAAGAGAAGATTCTCAAGAATAAACAAACTAGGTGCAATCAAAGTTTCAACAACCGTTAGTCAATCAAATCAATAATCAAAAACTACAATAACAATGCAATTATCTAATTTCCCACCAACGGTACTCGTAGAGCTGCTTGATCCCACAAAAGTCTTTAAACGAGCAGCCGTAAGAGATTTCACTTAGTTAGGATACTTTCCTCTCTAGATAAACGGCTCCACCAGAAACAACAAGAATGAAGTTTGCCGGACTCTTTGGATAGTTTGCAAGAAATGCAAACTCAAGTATTTATACACCAAGGTTGTTTGGACAACAAGGAAACTCAAAAACCGAAAATATTCTCAAGATATTCTCATTAAAGTATCTAATTTCGGTTTTCCTATTTCCACATAAATGCCAAACCATATTTCTGAAAACTCTCATAGAATACTTCTATTAATAGTCTAGAACATTAACTAATAATATTTTCCATAGCATATATTTTAATTGCTGGTAGTTAAAACATATATGATGAAAATCATAATTAAATGCTTTTCACTTTTTCGTACATGGGATCACCTTGAGTATCAACGAATATCTTTGAATCAATAAATGATAAGAGTTATGTACATGTTCAAATAATGTCGACATTTAGAAGTTTCTCAGCAAACCCTAATTCCAAGCTTCACACAAAACATAAAGAGATATGTGAATATTGGAAACTCGGTTTTTCTCTTTGGGATCGGTTGTACCAACCTCACAATGTAAGTTGTGATCGGTTATACCATGTTTCCCAAACCAGGTTGTGTCCGGTTACACCTTGCTTCCCAGAGGTAGCTTGTGATCGGTTACACCTTACTTCCTGAGTTAGCTTGTGATCGGTTACACCTTGCTCCCCAAAGATAGCTTGTGATCGATTATAACTAACTTCCCAATTCATATTGTGACCGGTTATACCTTGGATCCCAAAGTAACTTGTGACCAGTTATAACTTGCATTCCAATATAGCTTGTGATCGGTTACACCTTGATTTCCAATGTAGCTCGTAACCGATTATAACTAGCTATATTATATAGGCTATGACCGATTATACCATAAATCTTAACAAGTTAAGATAGGTTCTACCTTGTCATCTTATACTGGTCATTCAAAAGATATTCAATAAATAACCTGACCAATCATGATATTCTTTCGATTATAAAACAAGTTCATATATGTACTTCCTTTAAACAAATGTCATAAAACATTGTTTCCTAGGGTGAAATCATTCCTATATAATGCACATATAATCAAACAACTATATACAATAAATTATGTTGATTTCATACTTACGAAGTTCAAAAGATAAGCGTTATACTTCGTAATTCAATAAATTCATTGACACTTTGATCATAATGTCATGACCAAGTCTAACCACTAGAATATTATATATATACATCTTCGCGTGTTATGTTTTCGATATAATCCGACTTAAAAGATACGTTAGGAATGGAAACAAGATCAAGTCAATATTACTAACCTCAAGAGAAAGGATGATGTCGTCGTTGTAGTCGTTACTTCTTCAAATTCTTCGGGTCTTCGGAGTAATACCTATACGTCTCAACATTCCTAGACTTTTTAGTCTAACCTAAACGAAGTTGACTCTAGTATTTAATCAAGCGACTCTAGATGGATTTTTATTCACTAAAATATGACAACCAAACTTGAAATACCAACGTTTGGTGGGTTCAATCAAGCTATGCTCTAACATAGTTATATACATAATGAGTTCCAAAAATGAGTACAATTGATTGATTAATAAAATTTATTTTATTGACCATGTTCAAGTTTATTTCTGATTTATAGTCGGGATACCGAGGTCTAAATAATTATCGATGTTCATAGTCGTTATTCCTAGGAATAATTCGAGGTCTGAACAAACTATCCCTTTTCATTCTTTTTAATAATATCCTCTGCACTATTTTTGAAAGTCAATAATGCCTAATTCACAACTCAAATGATCATATTTGGTATCAAGAAAAGTTACTTGAAGCATCCAACATGTCTTATACAAGTCTTAAATATTTATTTCATTTGATACTTATGCAATCTAGCATGATCTAAATGTGATCATGCTTTTGTGACGTGTTGCTCAAAAAATTATTAAAAAGTTCAGAGGAAAACATATCATGCTCATACTCATCACTAACGTATTAACTTCATAAAATCAATATAAAGTCTCATACTTCAAACGTTTAAGAATCAATCCATGTTATCATAAGATTCTAATGTTAGGTTCAAACATTTCATCCATGATATACCAGTTGTAGTAGTGCAATGATCAAATTCAAAAAAAAAAATCTAATCCTAATCTTGTTAATAACAAGATATGCGGAAACTAGATTCTTTCTCATTTCAGAAGTATGAGCACCTTAACAGTATAGTTCTACCCAAAGTAAACTATTGAGGACCATACTAATACCAAGGATCCTAGATATGTGAGTGTGTCTTAACACCACTTTCTTTTAAACGATTCAGCTAAACTTTTGAACCATAACCTATCAGAACAAATATGGTTTAAAACACCAATATGTACCAACCTGTTACCATATCCACAATTCATAAAAACTTAGCTTGAAAAAAATTGTTACATTTGATATCCTTGCAATTCTGAGTCATAAGACTTGGTGTAATGCAAGCATAGCAAATAACTTCATAATCAAGATTATGTTCATTTCTTGGTGAGAGTTGGTATCCACATTTGTATTGACAAGGTTTCTAATTGTTTCGGTTTTGGTTTGGTATCAAATTCTATCTCATAAATTTCAAACTTATATGAGTCACATTTATTGTCATAAACAATAAGTATCTATTTTTATTATGTTGTTTCCGTGCAATTCATTCTAAGAATGAAGAATCAATTTATTTTCAATCTAAAATGCAATTATTTGATCACTACAACAACTACAAATAGTTCATCAAACATACCTCATTTTCTTTGAAATCTCAATTGGTTATAAACCATTTTCCACTCTTTCCACACTAACAAAAAAATCAACAAAACCATTGCTCCACACATCGATTAATCTCCTGTATTTGCTCCTAATTTTTATTTCATTGGAAAATCTTGCTCAAGTAAGTGAACTCTCACCTGTCACAACCACTTACATGTAATCATTTGGAACCGAAAATAAGTAAGGTACGCACCTATATAATTACTTAAAAATCAATCAAAAATTAGTATTCCAAGTTGCTTTTAAGTGTCAAACAAAGATTCAAAGTTCTATAGTTATCATACATTTATAACTTTCTACTAAGCATATTATCAAACATAAGAGGTACACTTGTTTGATTTCTAACAATAATATATTTTTTTCATTACCAAAACAAGCATATGAAGAACTAGAATCAAAAGATGATCTCTAATGTAATTTTTTACATCTCAAATATCTAAGCTCAAGTATCATGTCTCCTATTTCTTATAAAGAAAACTCACCCTCTCATATGTTTTTCCAACCAAAATTTGATTTTTATATTAAAAATATTTAACACATATTTAATCAAATATTATTATGGTGCAATTAATACCATTGACTCCACAATATAAAACTCTCAAAGTTATTATGGTGTAGTTAACACCATTATGACTAGAAATATAACAAAAATTAATTTATTTTGAGAAAGACTTAATTGTTATTAAACACGAACACATTAATAATAAAAGAGAAAAAAATTAAAACCACAGATCAATTAAAATTAAATAGAAATCAACTTACATATTTTCTCAGTTTATCTTCAAATGACCCAAGCACAGTTACAAAACCCTTCTACTTTCCGTTGAGTCGAAGATATGTCATCAGCTTAAACAATTCATCCTCGGTAGTAAGTTTAATTCCACCTCTTACAGAAAACTTGACGATATCGATGAGATAAATTGCGAATTCATACAGATTCTTCACAAATTCTGACTTGATTACTTTCACAAAAGTGCTCTCGGATACTTCATCATCTTTTCCAATCGAACGGTTTTTGTGACGTTGTGGTTAATGAGTTGATGGAGGAATAAGAGAAGATGACATTGTGAGAGAATAAAAAAAGAATAAATTTAACTGAGGGATGAAATTCATTTTGGGAATAGGGAAATTTATAGATTTGACAGACTGAGGGATTTTAACAAACACAGATCTTGATTGGCCGTTAAACATCGACCCGAATCGCAAAACTTTAAGGAAACCATACTTGACTATTGATTAATTTCTAAAAACTAACCATTGACTTGGTAAGGATTTTCTCTTCCCCATTTTGAATATGGGTCGTAGAGATTGACATTCATTTTGATATTTTTTATTATTTTGGGTTTTTATTATTTTGGGTTTGAACAAAAAAAATCTGTGTATTATTATGTTATTGGAGAATAAACACAAATCTCTAATATCATTAGTCGTAGTGATTGTCTTTGGATTAAGACCTAATATCGAATTTGATTGGTTGTTAAACATCGACCAGGATCGCAAAATATCAAGGAAACCATGTTTACCGTTACTAATTTCTTAAGACTGGCTGTTGATTTGGTAAGGATTTTCTCTTCCTTAAAATCGAAAAAAAAATGTTTTAACCTTAAAATCCTAGTTTATTTTCTTTCTTACCATAGCTAGAATCCCAGTTGTTTACTACGAAACTCAAAAACCCATAAATAAAATCAATTTTATCGTTAGTGTTTTGGTTTTTAAAATATAAAGTTTTATTTCAGTAACTTACCTTGGGAGATCTTGTGAAAGTGATTTAATTATTTTGATTCCTAGTTATTTACTTAACTGATCATATAGTCATTCTAGTAAATTACAGAGAAGAATGTCCACGAGCGTGTTTATCGATATAAGTTATGTGTGCAATGATTAGTCCAAGAAAAATAGTTAAAATGTTCGTGAACCATAAATGTCATGGATCTCAATAACTCTCAAAGACTAAATCAGTTTGTGAACGAATTGTCGTTACGGAGTTCAAGAAGTTTTCATATTTATAAGTTCGCGAATTGTCTAAATCAGTTTGTGTAATTAAGTTACAAAAAAAAATATACATGAACCTCTTAAAATCAACCGGTTCGCGTGCTAACCAAATCAGTTTGTGTACTTGAGGATTTAAAGTATCGTTGCTTGGGAAATTTCTAAAGGATCAACTTGAAACAAAAATAGTTCTTGAACAATAAATTTTTATTGACTAAGATTGTTAAGGATCTATGAACATCCATTGCTTGAATCATATTTCGCGATGTTTAATAAGACAAGCTTGACTCAAAACTTTTTCTTTGCAATATTAGATATGCTAAAAGTCATACGATGTAGTCTCATATAGATAAAATGGTGATTCCGTGAGTAACTA
Source organism: Papaver atlanticum (assembly GCA_023531105.1). Taxonomy (NCBI): domain Eukaryota; kingdom Viridiplantae; phylum Streptophyta; class Magnoliopsida; order Ranunculales; family Papaveraceae; genus Papaver; species Papaver atlanticum. The sequence goes on along the minus strand of JAJJMB010011506.1, from coordinate 137,041 downwards.
GGATGGTTCAGTTTTCACAAACCTATTTGTCGATGAAGTTATCCTAATGATGTCTTTGTTTGATCTTTAGTCTTCAATCTTCGAGGGTTATTCAGTGATGTCTGGAACTCAACTACTATACTCTAATCCTATTCGGAGACTTGAATTTAGTAGACTGAAATCAATATATAGTTTTGTGCATCTAATATTGACGACAAGGTTGAGATAGCAAAACTTGTGAGTTCGACCTAGCAGTGCTCTAACAATCTCATTCTTTGTCAATTTTAGTGACAAAACTATCAAATATATATGGATTCAAAATAAATAGATCTTTCAGCTCAAAATCCATCATGCTTGATTTTCTTTGTTCTACATCGTCTTGAATTCCTCGTTCTTCAAGTTCTTCTATGGTTCTATATATAATCGTTTTAGCCCCTTTATTGTTGGAGATTCGTAGCAATAACAACTTATGAGAATACTCGTTTCGAATTTTTATAGAATAATAAAATTACTCAAATTAATGGTTGTTACACCAAAACATAGTATTGCTACTTTTCTCAAAGTCCAATGTATCACAACTTTGAAGTAATACTTCAGTGATATGTTCTCCTCCTTAGTCATTATACTTAATTCTCTTGTATAATAGGTAAAACCTATAGTTTATAATCCACTCCCCCCTTACATAATGCTCCGAGAATCCACATGTTACAGTAGAATGCTACTTAATAATTCTCCCCCTTTTTGTCAACAAAATTGGAAGGTGAAAAATTAACAAGAGATCGTAATGAATTACACAAAAGAGTTATTGAGACTAGAGATAACTTACCAGATTTTTATTTAGATGATTTTACCAAGTAAACTTAGCGTTTTCATCAAGGAGATATATGGGTACAAACATATCCTACAATTCCACAGTCGCGTTCCCCACAAGGATATATCTTTTTTTTTTTTTTGAAGCAAGGATATATCAATTAAGCTTAAGTTCAAAGTGAACTCTCCCCCATTTGATGTCTTACCAAAATAAAAACATGATGATCTAACTTTTCTAATAACAAGAGAAGGATTTTCTCGGGCATTAACAAATCTACTCACCAGTTACAAAAAATAGTAGATTTGTATCCCAAATATTTTTTTCTCTTCTAGCCAGTTACGAACAAAAAAATTATAAACAACGATCTTAATGTTAGAGGCACTAAGGTGCATTACTTTCGCGAGAAAAACAATCATCGACAAAAAAATATATTCTCAGGCCAGTTACGGTTTCGGGGAGGAAAGGCGAAAACTAGGGAACATCTTACGAAGTCCATGCAATATATTCACATAAATCTAATCGTGGGAAGATCAATATTGCAATTCTCAAAGTAGTTTACTCATCTTTTAGAACATATGAGATATCCGCTCTAATCACCAGAAATATGATAGCGAAGATCAAAACTCACAAAATAAGAAAAACATATATATAATCGGGCATTGCAAGTCATCTCCAAAATAGAAGTTAAATAAATAAAATTTAATCATTGTCAGATGATAGTATTTGGAATAACTAATGTAAAACACATAAAAACGCTACTCCAAAAGCTAGTGTTTCTCTTTAAACAATAAGAATAAAATTCCTATAAGGAGTTATCTAGAAAACAAATGAAAGAACATCTTACTGAGGAGTCTTGGCGTGTAGTCTTCAATATAACTATATTCCTCAAGTTTTCCCTCAATCAGAGTCAGCATGGATTTCAACCTTATCTTCAATCATCCTTTTGAGGAAGATTGGAGATCTCCACTTAGTGCTTGAATTTGATTGACCACTACACTCAACTTAAGAGAAAAGTCATTAAGTTGAGAGTTTGACAAATCATTACAATGTGTATTTACACATTTGTCTTGACTTGAATCACTATCAGAAGATTCAAGCTTCTTGGGAAGTAGTATAGTCCATACTTTACTAGATTTTATGCTTGAAGAAAAAGACGTGGTTGGAAACACCTTCTATGCAAGTATTTCTATGAAGGAATGAGAAAAGACCTCTCTTTTTATAACATTCTTTGTAATAATTTATTGCTAGACAGGTTACATACCGTGTGCCCCATAAGAGATAAATTCAGGCATTATTATTGTGGAAGAAGAAAACACAATTTATTCTTTATTTCCCTTACCTTAGCTATAGTTTGTAGAGATTCAAACTTATTGAAGATTTTCCTAATTAGAATTCAGGATCAGTCTCAGCTAATCTTTGAAACCCTTTTTTTCAATTTAATTGCATTCTTAAGCATAAGAAAAGTTGAGTTCCATCTAGTGTCCACATCTAGAATAACTCCCTTTCCAGACAACCTACATTGTGATAATGCCATCTCAAACCTCTCCTTCCTAGCTTGTGAATATTTAACATACTTAACACACTTTCTAATTGATAACACAAACTTAGCAGCAACTTCCATCCCACCTAGTACAACCAAATGAAGAATGTAGTTGGCACACCTCATGTGAAACAATTCCCCATCAAGAACTAGAAAATCCTTACTCTTTAGCCACCTAATCAATTTTCTCATCATAACACCATTGGAAGCACCATTATTAACAGTTAAAGCAAGGAATTTCTATCTATGTTCCATTTAAGAGTGCAGGTTTTGATACATTCTGTGAGAACATCTCATGTGTGTGGTGATTGTACTTTAATAGTATGGATGCCCTTAAGCCTAATTGTTAGTGAGGATATTCTTGGGCGCGCCCCATCACGCGTATGTCTTCCTAAATAGTTGAGTCAGATAGCTAGATATTGGGTAGTTATTTCCTAACCGATTGTTGATAGATGCCTGGATAGGATTAATTACTCCTTTAAGGTTTCCTTCTCAATTTAAGTTTCATTTAAGTTGTAAGAAGAACCCTAATTGAGTAAGAAAGGAAGTAATGAAGTTATAATTTGGCTGCTACGGCATAATTACTTATGTTTCCATTCCATTTCCGTCCAATTTCATCTTCAACTGTACTAGAACAGTACAATTGGTATCTAGAGTCGTTCTTTTCTATCGTCAGCATGGTGGTTCCTACCTGCAAAGAGCTACATGATACTACTACCAGATAACAAACTGAGCTCGATTCCTTACATCTGAAAGTCAACAATCTTGCTCTGCAAATCAGTACGACGTCTACAAAAGATGATTTACATTGGTTGAAGATAGAAATTGAGAAAAGTATGCAGTCGTTGAAGGTAGAAATCGAGAATGTTATGCAGTCTCAGTTGGAAAAAAAAATCTACTAGAAATGCTCATAACGGAGATCCATGGGAGCTCATGGATCTAATGCTGGCTTTCGTCATGAAGCAAGTGGATCTCCTTTTACTACTTACTCCGCAAGACGCGAATTCAATCAACAACATCGTACGCCAAAACTTGATTTTCCTCGATTTGATGGAGATAACCCAACAAGTTGATCCAAAAGTGTGATTACTACTTTCAAATGAACAATATACAAGATCTAAAAAAAAACACGGATGACTGCTATACATCTAGATGGTAAAGCAAGTAAATGGTATGACAAGTTTTTTCTCAATAAAACTCATATTCCTTGGTCGTACTTTTGTGACAACGTGTGTTTATGATTTGAAAACCCTGCCCATGATAATATTGCTAGATTATTCAATAAATTGGCTCAACTAACTACTGAAGATGCTTACTTTGAGGAATTTGAGTACGTAAAAGCATTATTGTTAAGTGTTCATAAAGATTTTCCTGAAACATACTTCTTATCCAGTTTTATTGGGGGATTAAAGGAGGAACTCGGGGGTTCAGTGCTAATGTTTAACCCAACCACACTACTTTACGCTTTTTCCCTTGTTAGGATGCAATAAAAAACACTTGTACTGCAACAAAAGACTCCTAAACCTGCTCAAAGTGTATTCTCCAACTCCTTCTCCACCACAAGACCTTCCCCACCAACAAATTTTCCTCCAAAACCTATTTTAGTACCAACAACATCAACTAATCAACAACCAACCCCAAAAATTAACCCCACACTACCACTCAAAAGACTTACTCCTGAGTAAGTTCACGCAAGAAAGGCTAAAGGTGTATGCTTCAATTGTGATGAATACTACAGAAGAGGACACATTTGCAAGAAGCAATATCTCTGTGTATTGATTGGTGAAGAGGCTGAAGAAATTTATGAGACAGGTGGTGAGTCTGAACAAGACACAGAGGAGGAACCTCCTGGTGATGGAAATATCTTTACATGCCTTGACAGGTAATATCTTAGGAGACACTATTAGAATCCCTGGTTTTATTAAGAAGAATGCCATATCCATTCTCATAGATACTGGTAGTACCCACAGTTTTATTGATTGTACACTAGCAAAGACTTTACATTACTCAATTGAACAAACTGCTAGTTTACTAGTCACTGTAGCAAATGGAGACAAAACAGTAAGTTCTGGAATTTTCTCCCAATTGGAGTGAACTATGCAGGGTCACAAGTTTTGTGGGGATTTAAGACTACTTCCTTTAGGAGGGTGTGACATAGTCTTGGGTGCAAATTGGTTAAGAAACCTTAGTGATGTCCTTTTTAACTTGTCCAAGTTATGCATTTGTTTCAAACAAAAGGGAAAGAAGATCACCTTAATTGGTATCCAACAAAAGTATTCTCTCAGCATGATGAGTGCTACTGCAGTAAAGAAAAAATTCCAAAAACATATTCATGGACTAGTGGGACAACTATTTTCCATCTCCACCACCACTGTCCAACCCACTCCTCCACCTCCAATTACCCACTTACTCAACTAGTTTTCTGATGTTTTTTATGAGCCAAAAATTCTACCACCTCAGAGGAGTTTAGATCACAAAATCACTCTCAAATCAAATGCTGAACCAGTCAACCTCAGACCATACAAATGCCTTTATATACAAAAGTCAGTTGTTGAGAATTTGGTCAAGGAAATGCTCAATTCTGGCATCATTCAAACAAGCCACGATCCCTTTTCTTTTCCAATTTTGCTTGTCAAGAAGAAAGACAATTCTTGGAGGTTTTGTGTGGATTACAGAAAGTTAAACAACCTCACCACTAAGGATAAGTTCCCAATACCAGTCATATATGAGCTATTGGATGAATTACATGGCTCAATATTTTTTACTAAGATTGATTTGAAATCAGGATACCACTAAATCAGAGTATATCCTTCTGATGTTATTTCGAACACTTGAGCTCCGTGCTTTTAAACTCTATTTTTTGGCTCCTCAACTCCTACAACTAAGATGCTTCCATCCACTTAGAATGGTTAGTGTTCCTTAATTGGCACAAATTTCTAAGCTCTGGAGTTTAAAAATGCAACAAAAAAGTTTCTTCCATACCCACAAACTTAAATCTAACATTGTCCTCAATGTTCTAAAGATAAAATTAAAAGCATGAACAAGGAGAAATTGTTACCATTTGAAGCAAAAGAGATAAGGAAAGATATTACCGTGTTGCATGAGCATGGGTTACCTCCCAAGAAGTGCTAAGTTTAACGTCTTCATCCAGACATAAGAAATAATTAATCACCTCATATCATAAAGCAATAGCCGGAACAACTGCGGGTGATGCGTCACCTGAGTATAACCCGTTCCTTTAAACCATCATTGGCTTTGTAAAAAGGAAATACTACATCGTCTAACACTGGGGTACCTCTAGTCAAATCCTCATCCTTTTGTATAGGTGAATAATCATTAAAATTATTTGGATTTGAACTAGAAACAACATTAACATTATCATTATAAATCTCAATTGGAATAACAAATTCCTGATTACTATGCCTACATGTTTCATATTCTTCATTAGTACTATCCTCATCATAATCCTCATTATAATAACATGAAAATGATTGAACCTCATCTAAAGTAATGTTACCAATTTTAACCTCATCGTTTTAATTATGTGAATAATTATCCTCATTTTCAAGGGTAGTGTATGAAACATTGTATTGGCAATTAAGGTTATTTTGAGCAGTTCTTTTCTGTGCCTCTAACAAAAGCTTATGAGTCGACTCAAGTTACTTCATGATGGTATCATGTATAGAATGTTGACTCATGGTTGCGATTTTTTCATCCATAACTAAGTTATTCATCTCAGGTGACTTACGTGTTGACTCTAGTAACTTACGTATCGACTCGGCTGACTTACATGCCGACTCTAGTACATCAGAAGTATAATAATTTTGCTCATATGACCGGTGTGCGTGTGGATAGTAATTGGGATCACCATGATATGAACCATGACCTTCAAAAGGTTGGCGTTCCCAACCACTATTCACACTATGGTTATAAAAAAAAATAACGTCCATGTTGCTTAGTCGAATAATCATTGTATTGGCTATATAATACCAATTCGACATTCTATTGTGCATGTGCAAATGCAAGGTTGACTAAGATGGGTAAGCTCAGGTTACCACAACAAAATATACCTACAGTCAAAGACTGGTCAAAGGTACAAGGATGAGGTTTGTGGAATTTCAGCTGGTAACTCCCATAAGGCCCAAGGCACGTGTACAACTTACTATTCCACGAGTTTTCCTAAACTCGGTAGTCTGAAAATGCAATTGGTGTGTGCACGTGTTTTTTTTACTAAAAAAAATAAACAAACAATATATACAAGTCCAAAAATAAAGAAAATAAAAACTAACAAAAATAAATAAATATCTTGGATTTTCTGTACTTTTTTAGACAAGTCCAACTTTCCACTTTTAGCTTCAAGCAAAACCTGCACACCAAAAACAAAAATATCCAAAGTAAAATCTAACAAAAGAAAATAAAATAAATAAACCTAAAGAATAAAATCTAAAACCTAACCTAACCTAAAAACAAGTCCGTGTCGGCAGCGCCAAAAATTGATGTTGTTTTTATAGTGGTAAATAAGTTATCGTTCACTCGAACTTGTGAAGATTGATTTCAGACATAAAAATAGAAAACAGTAAAAATAAAGAAAATATATACACAAGATTGTCACAATATCGAGAGAAACTGGGACTCAAGATTCGACCATTAATCACATTCAATTGGTTCATATAATAATTCATAACAATTCTAGCTCCTTTATTGACTCTATTTCTTTGCCGAAATTAGATTTTATAAAACATTAATTGTAAATCTTAAGCATGGCGCATCAAAAGCTCTAAGTCTTAGCATACACCATCAAATGAAATCACAAATAATTAATAAAAATCATAAAACAATTAATTCAATGCAAAAAAGTCATGAGGAATCAATTATAGTTACCAATCAATTGTGAAACATGGCTTCCTACGTCGTCCCATTGTTGGGGTTTATCTCATCATGCTCAAAACATACTCAAAATAATAATTCACAGCTCAAAAGGTGTTTTTATTGAAGAGAATGAATTGTATTTACAGAAAGCCTTTTGCAAGGAAAATAATAGTCGCTGAAAGTCTTAAGCAAGTAAAGTTTGGAACGATTAAACAACTTCTGCAGTTTAATATACGACTGCTTCTACGACGTACTTCTTTAGTCTTATGTTCGTCATCTTCTACAGTCTCTGCACCGGCAGAAACTTCTCTGCAACTTCACTTAGTCCTCCGCCTGACCCCAAAACTCTCGGTCCCTTTCCTAGGACTCGTACAAGCCTTTTTATAGCTAACATGTGCAAAACTATCTCGAGAAAATATTTTATTTTCTTCCTTGCTAAGCTCCGAGAATTTCTTCCCAAGTCTTCTTTACGCGTCTTCTGGCCATTCAAAACTCTCGTTTTAGTTGTATACAATCAAATCCAGCACAGTTATTACACGTAACTTCCATATTGAATCAAAATATGACCACGATTTTCTTCCTGTTTCCGTGTTTAACATCTCCTTCCTTGTTTTTAGATTTATACAAAATACACAAAGATTTGCTTCTTATTTTAGCTCTCAAAACACGTCATTCTTTCTGCTAATACGGTCACAACACAATCAGACCCCAAAATCCTTTAAACTCTCCTCGTAATTTCCCGGAATAACACAAAATTCTGACATCTTTTCTTCTCCCTGTTTAACTTCATGTCGATGATCCAGCCCAATTTCTTCTAATCCAACACGCATACAAAGCTTGTTTAGGCCTAACATATCAATCACAATCAGAATAAGCAATTGATCTCCTTAAAAATCATCCAAAAATCCAACCCTAATTCAGGTTTCACTGCAACAATTTTCCCGCATTTTTTATGAATTTGAACTTGGGAAGATGACCTCCCCCTATCCATTTCCGGTCTGCCAATAATAGCTGCCTTGGGTTACCCCTTATCAATTGGGTGCCCCTTATCCATTTGAGGGGTGTATATAACTAATTTGGGTGCCAGTAGTATTTTTCTGGGGCGCCTCCACCATACTTACGAGGTGCCTGTAGTACATCTTATGGGTGCCTTTAGTAATTTTCTCCTGGGGGTGGGGTGCAAATACCACTTTTCGAGCCAAGAGTTCGTGACTAGAAGAAACGATCTATTGTTCAAGATCAATCATTCTTAGAAAGAGGTAACTCACTATGAACAAAAGCTTACTCTGTGGAAAAATACCTCGTGTAGTCTTGAAACATAGCTTAGTGAGTAACTGATATTTTGAAGGATGCAAGAGACTTGAATGATCCTATCATCAATAGCTTCTTTAACAATGAGAATGAGTTCTCCGCACAATATCATAGAGATAATCTATCTTTTTACTAGTCAACTCCTTGTAGAAATTTTGTTCCTATAGTTTAAGGAGGAACACTAGTTTCTGGAGTAGTTTTTATGTGTTACGTTAGCTATTCCAAAACATTATCATCTTGCATAGTTAAAGTTTATTAATTAAATTTTATTGTGGAAGATGACTTGCAATACCTAATCTTCATGGTTATATATATATACTAGGTCTTAACCCAGGCCATATTTTAATTTTATGTTTTTATAATTAACATAGATTTTTTAGATGGATTATTTGTGTGTCCGGTAAATAACTATATGGGAAGCACTGGCACTGCCGATAATTTAACAAAACTAAATAGCTGGATTGAGGCGATGTTATGGGATTTTTATCGCAACGTGTTAAAATGGCCTGATATTTTGATGCAATGTTTATAACCATGATCGAACAATCTAAAAATCCGACATTTAAGCCGTAAAGTATGTGAAATGTCCAAAAAAAACAAAAAACAACATAATTTCTGCTCCAGAAAATATATAATACACATATTCCTATATAAAAATCCTTCCCTATGTTCGTCATAATAGACACTGTTTACAACGTTAGTCAACTCTTTATGGTTGTTTAAAAAAAAAAAAAAATACTCTTCAAAAAAACAAACAAACAAAAAAGTTTTTTGATGACCGAAAACAGTATACTCTTTTGCTTCAAAAAAAAAAACAAAAGAATAAGTGTACTCTCTTGTTTTTCTTTTAAATGCATCAAAAAAGAAAGAAAAAAAAAGTGTACTCTGTTGTTTTCCTATTAAAATTCGTGCACATGTACAATGTTTCTAAATGCTTTCCTTTTCCGAAATGACTCTTATCTGGCTAAAGGGGGTTCCTTAAGTCCGGCGCCCTTGTGAGCACTCTAATTGTCAGTGCCTCTTTCCCCTAACTTCAGCATCCTGTGCTCTCTCTATTTGGTGGCTAATTCTTAGGTATAATTCCTCTTTCACCCTCCTCGTGATTTTGTGTGTCTACATTGTGAAAAGATATGTTAATGTGCCCCAAAGAATGAACTGTTTGATGGGTGATACAAACCCATTGGTGTTTTTTGAGGACCAACTTGATTCCTCCGTTGTCCGAGCAGTTACTACATAAGCCCGATGAGATACTGCTATATAAGTATTGTCAATTTTTTTTCCTGAAAACCTAATGTGACTGCAGTTCCAAAACTTTTTTTATGATATTCTGAAAAAGGCAAGATAAAATTAAAAAGAGAAAGAGTACCAAGGTAGCAGCTTTTGAAGATACACGGAGAAATAAATACAGTTACAAAAAACTACTCTCTAAACAAATTCACCCAATCAGAGACGAAATCAACAGGTTTGATGCTCTAAAATGAATCAACATTGATAGACCAACTAAGCAACAACAACTTAATATCAACAATAAGAGAGCGTAAAGTTTTTGGACCATGTTTCTTCGCTATTAGAATATGATTTCTTTCCAACCACATTATCCAACATATCGCCAATGACAAACAATATCTCAAAAAAAAAAAAAGAGGCTTGATCAACATCTTCGATTTCCACTTCCATAAGAATTCGATAATTGTTGTTGGGTGAACCCGACCAAAACCCAGTTGCCATAGAAAATGGTCCCAGTTCCAAAACTATCTTATTTTTGTCCATCATTCAGTTGCTAGGTCCTTTGTTAAGCATCGTTTACCACATTCGACGCATGGTTTTATTCCGTTGAAAAAGTTAGTTGGTAGCACATGCTGCACACCCGCCGAATTAAAATTGTTGTCCAATGCACGCATAAGATGGGCGGGATAGTTTCTGGTGTAGTCTAATCGGTGAAATTCTAATTCTTGGATTACAGTACCGCCTACTTAAAACTTCCCAATTCACGAGTTTGGTTGCGATGTTGGTTCTTGAGAATCAATAAGCTGTTAACTAAAAAACATCACATTTAATTGAAGATCATAATTACAAAATGAAATGTAAATACGCACTTGAACTTATAAAAAAAAATTGTTTTTTAAATAACAGTAACCTGATAAATTTTGAAAGCTCTATACTACTGGGAAACAAAGGAAGCTAGATCTGCTTAGTGAACTCAAGCAATGTACGTGACTTGCCGATATAATTTACCAGCAAGACTGAAATTAACATTATCCCCAATTTTTCATATTTTTAGATAAATTTAAAAGATATTAATAAAACCTTTCAAGAGCTTCAAGTGAACCGTAAGATTTGTTGTCTCGACATTGAAGGACAAAGAGTTCATCATCTCAAATCTTCTTCATTCTGGTAAAGCAAGGTAAGAATCAATTATTCGTTTTTATTTTTATTTTCCTTAGATATCCATACCTTTTTCCCCAAGGCTTTAGTTGAAGTTGAATTACTCTAGGCTTTAGTTGAAGTTGAAAATGGTTTGTCTGCCTGATGAAATTAATATGGAAGCATGGTCTCTCCTCCGTCCAGAACATGGAGGTACTTATTTCATATACTTGTTCTCATCGTTTTAATTTTCTAAATTGCTCCATAATAGTGCCGCTTACTTAAGATTGTTGCCACGTGTATTCACTTTCTTTTATATACTTATTGAGTATCATCCGTTTCTAACCACAACTATCTCCACGGATTCCCCAACATTATCCATTTGTATACCAAAAATCTGCAGCAAAATCTGACACAAACAACTTTTAAAAACTATTCAACACAAAAAAAGTAAACAAGATGAAATCATGTTAATAGATAATGTCGCTATCAAATAATGATGATATTACCTCTAACAAACTCTGTACTGGATTTTCATTACATTTAACAATGAGATCGCCTTCTTGTAGTACAGCGGTAGCAGCAGAAGGTCCCACCATAACCTAGTAAAAACAAGTTACACATTAATTACCTGGTTTGATTAGGGCCCAAAAAACTAATTAGGGACCTCGTCATTTTATTTGCACCCCAAAATTTTCAGGGGCTTATTAAACCGACTGTGAAAATACTGTTTTACCCCTTATTTTTTTATTTTTTAAATATATGACCGCTTTAAAGAGTCGTTAATAACGACACTTTAGAGTCGTCACTGTTTTCAATGACAACTCAAAGCATCGTTGTGGTCTATATGACGACTTTAAAGAGTCATTAATGTTTTAAAGCGTCGTTACTGTTTTCACGACCATTTAAAAGAGTTGTTAACTATTCTAAGTGTTACTACTTTAAATGGCGACTGTAAAGTGTCGTTACTGTAGAGTCGTCATTGAAAACATTAATGACTTTTTAGAGTCGTCATTGTTTTAAAAAAAATTGAAAAATACCATGACGACTTTTCATACAAATCTGTGCGGGAAAAGAAAAACAAAAAAAAAGGAAACTGCAAACGAAATATTTGAAAAAACAAAAAAAAAGGTTAAACTCTAATTAAGTAAGATTAACATTAATTAAGTGAGATTATCAATAATTAGATAAGGGGTAGATTAGTCATTACCAAAATATTTGGATAAGGGGTGACTTAAATTAGGTTTGGGTGACCTTTTTGTCCTCTAGTGGGAGACTCCCAATTAGTATTCATGGCCCCTAATTAAACGAGGATTAATTACGTAATCAACATATGAACATTCTTGATTTAATTTCATTTTTAATGAATACACTTGAACACTGAAACCTGAACAGAAGAATGACATACATTTTCAATAAATACACCTTTAAAGTTGTTCGAGACCGCTAGCTTCTCTATCTTGTCTACACTTATACCATAGAGATTTGACATCTCCATTCCATACAAAGGTCGGCATACCCTCCTGTGTGAACATACCGATTATTAAACATTTAAAACCGCTAATGACATTTTTGAGTTAAAACCCTTGTCAAAAAACTAAACGAACAATTGTAAGCTGATTTGTAACATACCCAGAGTCTTTAAACTTCTTAAGGAGTTTGGTAACTACGTTAATCGGTAAAAATGGTGTGAACCTAAAATTATAGAAATTCAGTCCAATTACTTCTCCACGGCAATTGATTAGAGGTCCCCCGACAATAGGGCTGCCAACGGGTACCCGATTACCCGGAACCGGACCGGAATCGGGTGTATCGGGTCCGGTTCCGGGTCCTAAGATTGGTCCCATTAGCAAAATCACTACCCGACGGGTAGACCCGTTAGGAACCGAATCGGTTCCTAACGGGTCTACCCGTCGGGTATCGGGTACCATTTACATGTTAATTTTGCTAAAATGAAAAGATTTCGTATAGTTTCACTCAAAAAAAAATTCATTTTTCCTATCTTTTCTTACGTTTAATCTTAATTAGAACATTTATATAGATATAATAATAATTTTATATGAAAAATTATTAGAATCAAACCAACATAACGAATATAAAAATATATTATCAAGAAATTATAGTTGATTTTAGAGGACCCGATAAATACCTGGACACGACGGGTATTTAAGGTTTTTATCGGGTCTGGTTCCGGGTCCATGAATTTAGAAACCGGACCCGGAACCGATTAAAATTACCGGTTCCGGGTAGTTTTGATGCTAAAACAATTTTCAATATCTAACTGATTCATATAAGAGATTAAAAGTTAAAATTTTACTTTTGCTATCCTGCAATCTGCTCTCAAGAGCTCTTTGCAATCCATTTTGCAGACATCAAGACTGCACACACAAAAAAAATAAAAGTTACAAACAACATAGGCGTTTAAAGCATTCTGTTAAAATAATTTACATAAATAAAATATACCTAAATTGACCAGGAGCTACCATGAATTCAGCATCTTCGGAACGACCTAAACCTATTACCGTTTCACCGGGACATAGTTTAAAAAAAGTTGAATGTGGCGGATATATGGTTCTTTCAACTGTACTAACACTTTCTTCCTCTAGATTTAAGCTAACATAGTCATCCAAATGCCTCTGAATGGCAACAGGCAACGCTATTTCAGACTTTATTTTGATGATGAGAATGTTGTAATGAAAATCGTAAAAATCAACTTCGCCTTCAAGGGATTGACTATCAAAAAGCCGGACTTCAATCTGAAATTTCAATACATCCCATTAGTTATTTTTTCTTTCATTTAAAACAAATAATAAAAAGCAAGAATCATCTTACCTTGAGATCATCTAGGAGGCTAGGTGGTTTAGCATCGGTCCTTACAAGACTCGCTGAAGTAAGAATAGAACTTATAAATGTGCTACCAGACTTTTCCCATGCTATAATTGTTCCGGAACCAAGGAAAAAACGCTCTCCGCCTAAATTTAATAATAAATAACAATTAAAATAAAGCTATAATACTAAAATAAATGAGTGAATTTGTAACACCCAGTGTTTTTAGCATGGCACATGCTAAAAGATACGCCATGGCCCGAGATGAAGCTTAATCCAAAGCTTCCGTTGCGTGGTAAGAAGCACATTGGCTTAAGGACAATACCGTGTCAAAATGGCGCATTGTGTTTGGCATTTGGCCAAAAGCCAAATCTCGCATCAAATGATACATTAGGCCAGTTGGGTAGGTGGCCTTGAGCTTGCAGCGTAATCATTGCGCATTATGAAAGCTATTGGCCTATAGCCGATATCGCACAATCATTGTGCATCAGGCAAGAGGGCTGGCCGAACGAGTGTTGCGCAATCATAAAACGCAATCATTGTGCTAATATGCAATCATTGTGCGAATACGCAATCATTACACGCAATCATTGTGCGAATACGCAATCATTGCACATAAACAGTAAAAGTGGGAGTTGATGAATGATTTTTGCTCCCCTAATCAAAGTTGTAAAAATGTCAAATAAACATATAGAGGGAGAGTAGTTGGTTGAAAGTGCATATGCGGACCATGCACCAAGTAAGCTTCATAGCTTAGCCGGAAGAGTATAAATGATGGCTAAGACTCATTTATAGTTGCGTAGCCTTTAGAAGAGGGCATTTGGTACTTAGGCATCACTATTCCATGTCGCGGACCCGATGCTCATTTATAGTTGCGTAGCCTTTCGAAGAGGGCATTTGGTGCTTAGGCATCATTATTCCATGTCGCGGACCCGATGCTCATTTATAGTTGCGTAGCCTTTCGAAGAGGGCATTTGGTGCTTAGGCATCACTATGCCATGTCGCGGACCCGATGATGCATAATCATTGTGCATCTTGGCGGAATGGCATATACGGACTAGGCCATTATCACAATTGCTAGGCCACGTCCTTGCAAACGAGTTGATTTAAGTTTCTGTGTCCCTTCGAGGATGAACTACGGTCTGTGCTTGATCCGTTTGGAGTAGGGAAGGGTACGTAGGCAGCCGCAATGAGTTACAGCATTGCCGGTCCAGCACTTTGTCGCTCATATCATCTAATTGCGAGATGATTGCGGCACTTTTGCCTCTCATATCATCTAAGCTCGGTAGCTCGATGCAAGAGATGATTACGGACAGACTTGATGAGGAAAGTTGCATTCCATTCACTGGATGCTCATACTGCCTATCAAGTTGATGCATATGAGCAAGCTACAGCCTATCTGGATGCTAAAAACCCGATTGTCGTAATTTAGCTCAAGACGGGTCTAAATTGATTGGAAACGACCCAATGATCAAGACGTGATACTACGCACGGTCTTGGAATTTTAGCCAAATTCAATCGTTTAGGGCCTCAAAGGCCGTTTTTGCCATTTTAAGGAAGTTTTTTCTTTCTTAATAAACCCTTTGCGGAACAAGGGTAAGTTGGAATGGTGTGGAAGCTAAGTTAGTTGCATCATGCTCCACGAGCATGCTTGCAAGGGAAAATGGATGTGCGTTTGCCTAGCTTTAAGGCCCGGATTGTAGCATCATCATGACGCACCGGGGGAGTTATGGCCTGTGCGCCCAGGCGCGCCAGGCGTAATTTTCCGGTCCATCATAGAATTAGATACATACCATTCGTAGAGGCGATGCTCACAACAGACCGAGAAGCCTTTAAAGCTGCTCTTTTTACCTCGATTGCTAAATCCATATTCTTGTATATATAAGTGTCGAATTTCTCGGCAAAGGAATTGACGTTGATCCTAGCAAGACCTGTTCAAGCAATGTCGTAAAGCACTAAACGCTTGTTATCATTAAAATAAAAGAATAATGCTAAGTCTCCGAATCAACGTAAAAAAGAATTCAGAAGAAACTAAGATTATTAGTGGTGACATAATTATCTAAAAGTCAGTTTACGAGGGTTTTAGATACAAATACTTGAGCATGACTACACAACGTACAAAAAATACAAAGTTGCTAATGGGGTACCGGTTTACCAAGGATTTTGCAAGAATAATTCTTATATGGATTTCGGAACCCTTTCCAGCAACCTGGCACCCCATTAGTAAGGTTGAAAAAATATAGAGAAGAATAACTCTTCTTGATAACCGAGCAGCAGCAAAAAAAAAAAAAAAAAAAAAAAACTCTTCTTGATACTTACATCTTTAATGCAAGACATCTCTTTTGCGTTTCCACGACCAAAATCCGCAAACTGAGTGTGTCCATCAAAAGACAAGTCCAACACACCAAAGGCACTCATCTTGGATACTTGTTGCTACAGCCCTTCAAGCATCCCAGTCAACTAAACTACCTGACCACAAAAACCACAATCATTGATATCTATCCTGAGTACAACACTCGGCAACACATACCCGTGATTTTTTTCAAATTAAAGCCTGCCTCATTTCCCTCTTTCTTGAAAAACTTACCATTACCTTTTTTATTCCCAGTGAACATCACTCCCTTCACTACTACCTCCTCATACATCTCTACTTCATCCCAATGACATCCTCTTCTAGCTCTAACCCAAATAGTATTGATAATCTAGTCAATAAAATGAACTATGCTCTCAATATCCCTGCATATTTTTTTCCAAAGGTCTTCCTCAATCCTGACAATGTCAAAACCAAACAACCCCTAAATTGGAAATTGTGTTTCATTGGAAAACTTTGCAGCAATACTTGCTTTCAAACTTCTAGAGTTAGTAATTTCATAAATGCTAACTGGGAACTTATGAGTAGAGTTGAAATTGATATATGGAACAGAAGAAGAAATTACTACATACTCAGGCTTACCCATGAGGAGGATTATCTCACTCTGAGGAAAGGAGGCACTAGAGGGGTCTTTGATAAGCTTATGATTTTAGTGGGTGTCCCTGCTAGTGGACCTGAGATGATTGATGACGAACTTTTCTCAAAGGTCATGATCTGGTTACTCATTAAGAGAATTCCAACACACATCATTCCTGATATCAGAAACATAGTCAAACCAATAGGTGTTTACCAGGATGCTAAAAAGCCATATGGAAGAGATAGATTTGAGAAAAATTTGGAGGTAAAACTCACCTTGAATGTCACTAGACCACTCAAGTTTGGTATTTAAGCTTTTGAAACACCTACCTTATCTCACTGGATAGAAATTGCTTATGCTCTGAATGGTTTTAAGTTCTGCAAAGTTTGCAGAATCCTTGATCACCCAGGACCCCTTTGTGCTATTCCACCAAACCAAAATCATCCCCAAAAACAATACCTACCAACCCCCCAACCAGCACCACCCCCAAGAACCCCACAAAAAAAAAAATTGTCCAAGCTGAAAAAGATGTTATTTACAGACCCTACTCAGATGCTGATGATGTAGCAGAATTTGAAGCAAAATTGAAGAATGCTAAGAAGTTGGAATTTGAGAAAGCTATAGCAAACATTGCATCCTCCTCCAGAAATCCTATTACTTTTGGAGCTCAGTCTTCCCCTCATGATGAAACAAATTACCCACATCCTGATGTTCTTGCATGTCAAATCAGGAACAAAAAACTAGCTTTGACTAAGAAAAATCCAAGCACTAATAAGAAAAATCTTCCAAGGATGAAAACTGCTGCAAGAGCCAACAACACCAATTCTACAACCTTTCCTCAATAGCCAGTTGTTGCTGATGCTAATACTTACTTTCCTGCCACTGCTCCTCCAAAAGCTTTCCCTTTCAATTCCCTCCCTACTCTGGCTCAAATTAAGACCAGAATGGAGGCTGAAATTGCTCAGAAAAAGAAAGAGGCCTGGAAAGAAAAGAAAAAAGCTCATATCTTTGAGGACATCAGTTCAAATCCCTTATTGATCACTTTACCTGATGCTAAGAGAAAAAATCCAATCCACAATGATGATGGGAATAACCTCAATAGCACTGACACTGAAAAGCTCAAGAGATTCAAGGAATTGGATGAAACTTCTACAGAACTCAATAACACTCTTCTTCTGGCTAATGGTACCTTGGGAAACTCCTCATCTGCTAGCATGGTAAATTACCACTTACTCTCCTTAATTTTTATACCTTATCTTTGCCTGAACTATTACTGTCAGACTCTCATCACCATATACTATGATAACATCACTAGAAGACTAATATCCAAGTATCCTACTATGTCATATTTTTGGCAATTCTTCACTGCTCTGGCCTGGAATTGCCAAGGATTAGGCACTAGAGATGCCAAGAAATACTTGAATGACATGCTAAACAAACTTCATCCTGATATTATCTTTATCTCTGAAACTAAGCAAAAACAGGAAGGAATAAAAAAAAGTTATGCATGAGGTTAATGTCAACAACTTCTAGTATGTTAATCTAGGAGGGGAAAGTGGTAATGCTGGAGGCTTAGCCTTGATATGGAAAAGTAACATCTCTATTGACATCATTGATTTCTCTTTAAACCATATCAATGCTATAGTCATCACTGCAAATAGCCCCCCTTGGATTTTCACTGGCTACTATGGTAGTCCTTATGATACTACTAGTAAAATTGATTCTTAGAAAATGTTGGATAAAACAGCAGCCACCAATCAACTTCCTTGGTTGATCATTGGTGACTTCAATATTATTCTTCATGACTCTGAAAAATTCAGTACTCATCACATAGACTCTACTGAAGCCACTTTGTTTAATAGTAAAATCCTTGATCTGGATTTAATGGATCTGGGTTTCACTGGTTGCCCATTTACTTGGTCAAACAAAAGAAAAGGCTTTGCTCTCACTGAACAAAGTCTTGTTAGAGGGTTGGAAACAAAAATTTGGTTACTCCTCTATCCTAACACTACCATCTCTAGCATGTTGGCTATTGGGTCTGACCATCATCCTATACTGCTTAATTCCAATCCCAATTGGAAGAATGGCAGCATCCCATTTAAGTTCTTTGGTCCATGGTTGGATCAGGAGGACTGAAAGAAAATAATAGAGGAATATTGGAACAAAACTCATTCTGGATCTAACGCTTACATCATTGCTAGAAGACTAAAAGATATCAAGCTTCAAATCAGAGTGTGGAATAAGGAGGTCTATGGCAACATCAATACTAATATAGAAGAATGCAAGAAACATCTACATTGGCTACATAACAACTACTTCAGGATGGATAGAGGGCAAGCTCTAGCTGCTGCAAGAAAAATACTCAAAAATTGGCAAGACATTGAAGAGAAGTTTTGGAAAACCAAGAGTAGAGATCAAGCTATTAAACTGGGAGATCAAAATACTAACTACTTCCATAGAGCCACTAAAAGTAGAGCCAGGAGAAACAAGATTGATACAATCCAAAATAAAGTAGGGGAATGGTTAACAGAATACCAAGAAGTGAAAAATTGCTTCACATCTCATTTCTCTAGAATGGCTACTGCTGAAACCACAAACATAAATCCAAAAATCATCAACCTTATACCCACTACCATTACCACAATTGACAACAACATGCTAAATAGGATCCCTGATCACAATGAAGTTAAGGCCATCCTGTTCAGTATGGAAAGTGACAAAGCTCCAGGTCCTGATGGCTTCCCTCCAAACTTCTTTCAAGCCAACTGGGAAATCTTGGGGAATGACATTGTCAAAATGGTACAACACTTCTTTACTTCTGGTCACATGCTCAAAGAGATGAACTCCACCTTTATATCCCTCATCCCTAAAGTTGATAACCCAACCTCTCCAAGCCACTTTAGACCCATAAACCTCTGTAACACAACCTACAAAATAATTTCCAAGCTCATAGCCCAAAGAATGAAACCTTACCTAAATAAAACCATATCTCCTTACCAATCTGCATTCATACCTGGAAGGCAAATCTCTGACAACATTGCAATTGCTCATGAGATAATTCACACTATGATAACTAAGAGAGGTAAAAAGGGTGAAAATGGAAGTCTGGGAATTAAAATAGATATGGCAAAAGCTTTTGACAGAGTGGACTGGGAATTTCTAAATACCATCATGAAGAAGATTGGGTTCAATAATCAATGGTGCAATAAAATTCAACAATGCATCTCTACCACCACTTCTGCTGTCCTTATAAATGGCTCTCCTGATGCTTTCTTCAAACCATCTAGGGGCCTGAGACAAGGTGATCCCTTATCTCCCTATCTCTTTCTGTTCTGTATGTAATCTCTTTCTAGAACCCTCATTCATGCAGAAGAATTGGGTCCCATCATTGGAATAAAAATCTGCAAGAATGCACCTTCTATCAGCCATCTTTTCTTTGCTGATGACTGCAGGTCTTCTGCAAAGCCAATAAGATTGAATCCCAAAATATTATGGACATTCTAAACATATTTGGGAAAACATCAGTTCAGCTAATCAACTTCAACAAATCTGGAGTCTTCTTCAGTAAAAACACCAACCCTAATCTTATTCCTAACATCAGCAATATTATGGGAGTTCAAGTGCTTTAACTGGATGATAAGTATTTAGGCTCTCCTCTTTTCACTCACAGAAGCAAAATAAATTCTTTCAAGCCAGGTGTTGACAAGCTAAGGATAAGACCTTCTAGTTGGAAAAATGTTCCACTAAATCCAGTTGGGAGAGAAGTTCTCATCAAAGCTGTCACATCTACTTCTAGCATTTATCAGATGAACTTTTTCAGGCTTCCAAAGAAAACCTGCCAAGATCTCAACAAGCTTCAAAGAGACTTCTTCTGGGGAAAAAACTTAGAAAATCCAAAAGGTTACTACCCAAAGGCTTGGACTGCAGTCTGCAAACCTAAAGAGCTAGGAGGATTAGGATTCATGAATATGGAATTATTCAACAGCTCTATGATCACTAAAATTGGTTGGAGGTTAGAACAAGATAAAGACTCTCTATGGTTCCAACTAATGGATGCTAAGTATCTTTTTGGCAGGAATGTTCTCAATATGGACATCAATCCAAAAGATGGAGATTCCTGGATATGGAAAGGCATCTTAGAAGGCATCAACAACATTCAACATCATTGTGCTTGGAGGATTGGAAATGAGAGGAAGATCAGAATTTGGGAGGATATCTGGATTCCAAGTATCTCTGCAAAACTTATCAAACCTGCCAACTGCCCACACTTAATTGAGACAGTTTCAAATATCCTTTTACCAAATGGTCACTGGGATAACACCCTGGTCCAAACTTACTTCAAGCACCACACTGCTCAGGATATTCTTGCTCTGGATACCCATCCAGGGGAGGAAGACAAAATTCAGTGGAATCTAAATGACACAGGAAAATTCTCTGTCAAAGCCCTATACAAGGCCAAGATGGAGAACCTCTATAGAAATGATACTGTCACAAGAAACTGGGGAGCAATCTGGAACATGGACATTGCTCCAGTGATTAAAATCTTTATTTGGAAATGTGCTCATGAAATACGACCCACCAATGCTAAAACAGCTAGCATTCTACATTACATTGATCCTATTTGCCAAATATGCAAAAGTGGGGAGGAAACAATGACACATATGTTCCTAAATGTCCTGTTTCCATCTCTGTCTGGCATGAAACTATTGGCTCTGCTCATGTGCAATTTGATAACACAACAATCTTCATAGATTGGCTGAACTCCTGGTACATACCTGGAGATGCCAATAAAAACTGCAGCCTTTATGCTACTGTTTATTGGTTCATCTAGAAGGCCAGGTGTGATCTAGTTTTCAGACATATCCATCCAAATGCCAGACAAACATCAAATAGCATTAGGCAGCATTTATGCAATCATAACAGAATACATAAGCTGCCAAGCCATATTATGAATACTTTCTCCCTAAACTGTGAGGAACATGAATCATCTGATGATTATACCATTGCTCCATACAATTTGGATCATTACACTGGAGGAGACTTTGGCATAATCATAAAAATATGCACCCTCCAAGATCCTGACACTCTAATCTATTATACTGCTCTAACTTCTACAGATTTTGCAGGTAACCCCATTGGAACAAGAGGACACCCAGGCAACTCTGGAATAGGGGGAGCAACAGGAGGAGTAGATTTAGCTCTCAAATGGGCAAAAGAAATGCAGCACACCAATGTGGAAATACAATTTGAGTCCATGGAAATCCTGATCCGTTTCAAGTTGCTATATCATACTACTGTTAAAGGGAGATTTCATATGAACTTTCATGAAGCTATGAATTATGAAGAAGAAGACAATACTACCAGAATCAACCCAGTTAATTTTGTTTTAATTAGCCTTAAAGTCATTCATAGATCTCAGAATCTAGAAACTTTTAATACGGCACTTTCTTGTAAGAACAATGTGGGCAGGACTGGTGACAGCAGTCCTACTAACCTTCTGTACGTGAATTAGGTCCTTCTTGACCTAAGTTTTTCTATAAAAAAAAGTGCGTCCATCAAAAGGCATTGTCAAGGAGTTTTCCCTACCACCAAAAAAAAACATCATATGGAACTATAAGTTCAATGGTGAAAAACTCAATCAAAGTATTTAACACATAGAATTCTTTGAAGTAAACCTATAAACACTTTTCCTTCCTAATGAGCACAACCGTAACTAACCGGACTAAAAAGTATATCCATATCAATGGACTAGAAACTTCTAACTAAATCGAGCTCGGAAATTCAAATCCAAAATTTCAACTCATAATAGTCCATCACAGTGAGGCTAGAAAGAAAATAAACTTTTCTTCATCGAAGTTACCTTAAGATCTACAGCGGAAATCGATATTTTGACCAGAGATTTTGTTGGAGACGAGGTAGGTGGTAAAAAAAATTAGCCGGAGAGAGACAAGGGAGTATCTGTCACGCCCTAAGTTGGGAGATATATGAAGGTTATAAAGGTGGACCGAAAAAGTTATTGAAGGTTATGCTACCTATTTGATTTCCAAAAATTACGGTGGGGAAGGACTACCCAAAACAGCACACACATATGTTTCGGCGGTTTTGGAGTGGTCTGACCCCATGGTCGGTAAAAAAAATCACTCTTTGATTTCAGGTAATTTAGCTGCCATAGGCCCATAGAGGTTGCTCGTCTCTAATATAGGGCTTCCTCTATACAACAAAAACACCACCATAGGACTTGCTTTAATGGATATAATCGGATCCAGGTCGGGGATGAGCAACAGATTTAGTCTGATTCGCTTCTAGTCCACCTAAATGGGTGATTGTAGATGTCCATCCACGTCCAATCCGTCTCCCGAAGATTGGTCATCAGTAGGGGTGAGCAAAAAGTCCGGAACCTCGGATTTCACCCGTATCCGTCCATAAAATTGCGGGTGAAACCCAATCCGCAAGCTCTATGGGCCGGACACGGGTGAGATTCTCGAATCCGCACTTTTAGCGGTTTGGTTGCGGTTGGAATTTGAAATCCGCGGATTCACCCGCACCGTAGGGCAATAAGGTTTAATAATAGCATCAGTAAAATAGTATTTCCTTGTTGTGTTCGAAACCACAACAATCTCCATCAACTGCCAAGGGCAGTAACCTAATTTTGGTGGACAAAAATTTGTTGTTGTGAGCCTGTGACAGTAATAGATCCTTTTAAATAATTTGGACTATCAACACATTTGATCTCATAACAAGCTCCACATGTTGATCCTTTGTTGAACAAAGCAGTACTTAGTGCTGCTGTGTTAGTCCCATAACCGTGAGTAAGTTCTGTTTTGATGATTTAAACTAAGTTCTGTTTTGAACAAAGCAGTACTTAGTACTTAGTGCTGCTGTGTTATTCATTAATGCATTCTGTTTTGGCTCAGTACTTTGTCACTCTCGAAATACAACAAATGATAAGATTTTGATGATTCAAACTAAGTTCTGTTCTCTTTCTTTTTTTTTTAATTGACTAAATCCGCGGATTTGCCGGACACGGTTGGATTTTCCAAATCCACAACTTTGACGAATTGGATGCGGGTGACCCCTAATCCGCATCCGTCCGTTGCACACCCCTAGTCATCAGCAGATAGACGGATGGGCGGATTGGTGAGCGGACTATAGTTTATATGTTAATGCTTGAACTGATCAACAGTATTTCGTAGACAGATGGGCGGATAAAATTTAAGGGCTTGGGCTTTGTTTAGCCAATAACAGAATGATTATTATCAAATAATGTTCAGTTTAATTGGAGAAAGAAAAACTACTCTGAGAATGTTGAATCCTTGTTAAACATACATATGTAAGTATTCGACTGAGCGAAAGGAACAATGCAAACTAAGAAAATTATATGAATTGGAAGACATTGCTAATAGAAAGAGCATGAAATCAATTAACCATCATTCGGTTCACATCCGCTCCAATGCTGTCTTACTGATAGGAATTACACCAGATGATGTTACTAGAGCATCTACAAGTACATCATGGGGTGTCATAGGGATGACTCCCTCATCCAAGATTTGACGAGAGTAAGACAAGGCAACTGCAAAAAAGAAAAGAAATGCAGCCAAAACTTATACGAGGAAAATAAATTGATACCTTAAATGCTTCAAAAAAAACAAAAACATGATTTGAAAATAGTTGTTTCTACCTAGGAGAGGTTGTTTCCACTGCCGTTCGGAAGCAAGTGCTTGATATTTCAGCAGAAACGTGTCATAATACCTATTATCCATTCACAACAAATAAGAAAAGTAGAATATGAAATTCCAATAGATCAACCAAAAAAATAATGTAAAATTCAAGATATAAGTATGCCATAAGGAAAAATTGTTTTGCTGTTCAAAAGTAAGCACAATATATATTATGAATTTACCCTCCACCACGACCCAAGCGTCTTCCTGATTTATCAAAAGCAAGTCCTGTCAACAAAAATAACAGGAGGCGAGGCACCCAGTTAAAAAATGGATCCAATATAATCCTTGAAACAACCAAGAAAAAAGGGAAAAAGAAATGAACTCACCAGGCAGGAGGAACAAGTCAACTGGATCACTTGCCTGCATAACTGCACAGGATAAAAATTCCTTTTAGGTAGAACAACCCAAGTTCTGTTGTCCTCTGAAAACGAGACCGCGAATTCCAGATGAAAGAATATGATATTTTAAGTGTGATTCCCAACGAATCAATCATTGAGAGGGTCAAATACAGCAATGAGCAAAGAGGTGATCTTTTTATCTAGCTACAAAAGACTAAATACGACAAACTGCTACTTATCATCCTTGTGACACTTGTGATCTAACAGCAAAACAACTTTGAGGTCACCGAGGTGAAGAGTACTACTGAAGTAGCTTATCAAATGTTTGGTGAACAGAAAATTTGAACATACGAATTTACTGAAACAATGTAATAGCACTTCATTGTCAATCAGATACTTTTAGCTTATAGAAATAAGATAAAGACCAGACCAGAAATAAGAAACAATACAACGATAAAGAAGCAAGAGAAATATATTAATAAGAATAGTATACCATCTTCACGCTGGTTTCCATCAGAATCTTCTGGTGCTGGTTCCAAAATGTTCATCGAGTTCGCTATTAGGTCATGAATGCTTGAGATGTTGAACATCCTCATATGACAATTCTTATCCTCCACCCTTGGAACATATAGCTTCTTCTTTATCTCGGTGTGATTATCTTGATCTGTACAGCAATAACTAACAAATTACATGAGATTAGACATAACATTTTAGTACCACCAGTAAGATGAGTCTTGAGACCGTATAACCACATACCAACTGGTTATCAAAGAATAAGTACTAAGGTTAATAAGGAGGTGCACTATCGGTATGTTTGAGCATTTGCTTAAGTTTTTTTGACATATTGAAGAGAATCACATCTACTGGTTAAAAGCCCAACCTAACTGCACACAGCTAATCTGTTCAAAACTGTTTTAGAGTATATAGGTCTTCACAGGCCAGAAAAGGGAGAGATGGACCTTGAAAACAAAACAATTAAGCTACAAAAATATAAATAAATAATGGTTATAAACATTACATACTTATATATATATATAAATTGAATCTAATCCTCTAAATAGATCAATTGAATGTTACGGTTGCTTAGGAGCAAATTATTGTCCTATTTCGGTTGCCAAAATGTGGCATCCAACAGGGTTGATATTGACTCTAAAACTCTGCGGAAATCATGCTTGGATGACTATAGGTTGTTTTATCGCAAAAGAAGATGATTAAGGAAAGGTTGATACTTGATAGGAAGGCCGAGAACTGATGAGTGATGGCCGAGTAGTTTGGATTCCAAATAACAGTCTGGTTTTTCCTTCTGATCAATAAGAATTACTTAATACCTGAAATGTACAAATTGCTCTTCTACTAAGTGGGGCATCATTGCAGTTTTATCCAGCACAGTACACCTTGGCTCAGTGAGTTATGCGAAGATAAAATTGTGCAAAAATATCTGCTAAACTGAAGCGTTAATTCTAGATTTCCAGTATAAATAGACGATCAGCTCGTCGACCAAAAGAATAATTGTGGATTGTCAGCCTCAAATATGAGATATTCTCCACAAATCTCTGCCTTTCACTATCTGCTTTCCTCCCACGTAAATTTCCTTTCTTCTTTAATGGTATGCATGTCTCAGCTGTTTGAGAGCCAACTTTCACATATCAACCCAGCCAGATCTACCCAACTCATCTTTCACCTTCCATCTGATTTTCGTCAAAATGAAACCCAAAAACCTCACTACCTACTAATCAGCACTAACCTAAATCTTGCTACACTATGCAACTTAGAGGGGCATTGTGTCCTGTTAAAGCATCCTAATTATTGCAATCATTGTTATATGCTGGATTATGTCTTTACTAATGAAAACTCAAAATAGGAAATTCAATGCAGCTGGTATAAATATACAGCATACCGTAACTAAACTAGGTAAGTGAACAATCAAATCAATCAAAGACTCATCTTTTGATATGTCATTTCTCTTATTATCTCATTGCAAAACTTCGTGAAGCATATTCGATGACAATTAGCCTTTTCTTTTTTTTGTCATCAACTATGCTTCACGAAGAAATGCCTAATCAAAAGATGAGTCTTTGATTGATTTGATTGTTCAATTACCTAATTTAGTTACGGTATGCTTGTATATTGATATCAGCTGCATCGAATTTCCTATTTTGAGTTTTCATTAGTAAAGCATCCTAATTATTTTTGGCGTTAATGAAGATGAACTCTATGACAGAGCAAGGGAAGTTTCCTTTATATGATAGCATTCGGAGTCTGAGGTTTCTATACTTTCATGAATTACACGAGGTTGCCAAATTACATTCACATCTAATTGCCTATGTACATCTACTAGTAGAAATGTTTTAATAGTTTTTAATGCAGTAAATGCGCCTTACAAGGAAACATAAGAACTTAAAAGTCGAGCATAGATACATACCTTTAGGTGGATGAGACAAGATTTGCTCAAGAATCTGTGAGGTTTCTACTTCCCGTAAGGGAGTACAGCTTATATATGCACACAGCCTCTTACTGGATTTAAACCACGAAGATTCCAGTACAAGATTCTGTATAGCAGTATCTGCAAAGAAGCAAATGTTAGAAATGGGTGAAAGACGGACACCAACATTGCCTCAACTTAAATTTTCAAGTTCAATATTTCTTTCCGATATGTTTATGCTTGTTCCTACAGGTTCATGAACACCTTTCCATGTAAATAATAAAAAAGCTGAAACAAACAGTCTTTTCTGCATATCCAGAAGTGATAATATAGATACATCATCTTCAATTCAATTTAAACTACAAAGTAGAAATAGTAGTAGCTTGGATTTCGAGCAATATTCTTCAAATAATTTTATCTTATTTAGATTTCTATTACTTATCAATACACAATTTAGCTGTTTAATATGAATTAATCAACAAATTTCATTTTACATATCTGATTCGTCAACTTAAATCTAATTTAAAGCACAGATTGAAAATCTACAGATTTGTTCTAATTAGGACATAAAACCCACCTAATTTAACAACCGTAATCCACAAAATTACATTAGTTAGGGCATAAGACATAATAAAAAAAAATTTGAAGTCTAACCTTCTTGAGATTTCTGAGAAGAAGGCATGGATTTGAGATCTTTCTTGACTTTGGTTCTAAGAATTCGTTTCTGTCGAAAGAGAGAATCAAGATCAGGGTTTGCACTTCCACTTCCACTTTCGGACATTGTGATGTTGGAGGAGTAAGAACGAGATCTGGTGTATTGGATAGTAGTAGGACGACGAGAGGAGGAGGAGAAGAAGAAGAGTGATGATGGAGTTGGTGGTGCTGGTAGTGTTGCTGCTGTGCGCGCTTGTTGGTTCATCAACGAATTTTTTAGTACTAGTAGACTTAGCTGTCTGCGTGTTCTCATTCTACCAGTTGTTTTATAAACTATTTTTCACTCCCACACCACTTCATCATTCTTAATGTCTTATAATATAGACATGTGCACATGTTGATAAAATGATACTCTAATAAATAACTTCTCAATTGCAATTTTAGTTTAGTTTCTAGTCACTCACACTTGCATTCAAATAGCTTACAATGTGATTCTTTTGTTAGATTTGAGAAGTACTGGCAAGAGTTAACAATGCAAAGTGCAATCTGGATCAGAAGCTCAGAGAACAAAAAAAAAAAAAAAACTCACCACATTGCGTGCTTTACAATATGATTTAGTTCACATCGAAGTTCATTGCAATCTACTATAGGTCCTCTTATTTAGAGCGTGCCCGTGACAGAACTTAATAACTACATTAATCCGGTAAACTGATCAGAGTTACCAAATATAAATATGAAAATAGAATTAAAAGTACGGGAAATATACCCCTGAACCTCTTTCCACAAACACACATGCTGTATATGGTGGGTGTCCCTTCTGCGATATCAACTCCACATAAGCAGCATCATCGATTCCTGCCACTCCATCAGGTACAAAGGATTGCAGAGAAAGACAGTTCTCCCCTTGACAGTGCAGCTGATAATCCATATTAGAGCAATAAATATTATCGTCACCATCATCAGAGATGTATGCGGATTCTTTCATCTTAGCTTCAAAGAAAGCACGCGGTGCAGGATCCACGGGCCTTGCAACCTTAAGTTTTTTGGAACGCAAGTTGTAAACTTGCAAATAGTAACCATCAAACCAGTACAGAAAAATCTGGTCAGAGGAACTGAAGATACGAGTAGGAGGTGCACTAGTATTACCGACGCAAAAACAACAGGGATCTGGTGGAAAGTGCGGTGATTTCCAAGAAGAATTCACACGGGCATCAAAACTCTCCTCCTTAACCCAGGCTTGCTTGACTTCACCCCTCAATAAATACAAATGAACTTTGCAGCAACAACAGCAACTACTACTACTACTACCACCATTACTATCATGTTGAGGTCGATGATAACAATCACTTATTCCATTACATAATTTTTTTTTCTAAATATGCAACGCAAGGAAATCCTTTGAACTCCAGAAGACGGGGATAAGTAACAGATAAGTGCTGCTGCTGCTCATCAGTTGCACTTTTAGATGGGAGTTGAATGAACCGAAACTTCTCATCATGGATATTGAACGAGAGTAACATCTCCATCTCATTAGCTCCTTCAGCTCCCACAATAGTTGTTATAATCTTCCAAACCAAACATTCACTACCAGAACTACAAAAGATGGCAGATCTGTCACTACTGGTGGACGCTCTTATTCAACTAATAGTTTGACCATCATGTGCAACGTCTGCGCTTGTGGCAGTGGTATCTCTCCATGATTTAGTTCCCAATGTAAATACAAGAATGTTAAGCTGCTTGTGCGAGGTATGGAAAACACTTACCAACTTGTACTCGTTCGCTAAGGAATCGAAACCAAATCCGTGACAGATGGTGCTAGCATGAAAGATAGGTTCCCCTAAGATGGATGGATGATAAATATGGATAAAACCACCCCTGCTTGGCTGCACAATCGTGTAAGAAGTTCCAAAACAATTCACATTAGCCATACAAGGGAAACCATTACTGTAACCAACCAGTTCACCATGTGATTCCATGAGAAAAGAACCAGCTAAAGGCCAAAGGACTAGAGTATCGCGAACACAGTCAGTAGGAAATTCAAACAAATGACCCCGGAATAGAGTATCAGTAGCATTATTTAAAAGACTAAAGACAAACTTGGTTTTTTTTGGTGAGATTGAAGTCTTTTGAGACCGCAGCACAACGGAGCAGTGATGGAACTGGAAGCCTGGTTAATATTTCTTCCATAATCAAATATGGAGGAAGGTCCTCCGTTTCTTTTCTTCTTCATCAATGTTGGTGTTTCCTTTTCATAAGCAGTTGATGGTGTTGCTATATGCAGAGCCGTCTTATAGACCAGGCCAGATAGGCTATTGCCTAGAGCCTCACATTGTTTGGGCCCAAAATTATAGTTTTTCTTACGCTTTACTATTTTTTTTCTTTTTGATGCATTAGATGTTGTTTGTAGTGTAAGCACGGTCTACTGCTTTCCAATTCCATCTAGCTATCTATTTTTGCACACTTTTATGTAAGAACATTAGAATTTAATGCATTAAGCAATTTTCTTCGAACTAATTTAGGTGTCTTCTTTCCTGGTAAATTCATATGAAATTTGATGAATATCAACAGCCACTAGAAAAAGTTCAAATTTCGATACAATCTCTTTTCTTTCTTTTGAAGCATATTATATAGATTTAAACTAAAAAGAGATTACGAGTGGGTATGTTACAGCCCATAGTCATACGGTAAAACATCTATAAAATCATAGGCTTGAGACCACCCAAATCCTATTATTTTAAAGAGATATTACTTAATCGATAAAATAATAATTTATCATTTTATACATATAATAATAATATATAAATTTAAAAAATAATTCTTAATTTAAAAAATTTATTTGGAAAAAACGATAATTTCCATATTAAAAAAATAAAAATAAAGTATCTTAGGATAAATACCGAAATAGATTTTTAAAAGTGGAAAATATAGAAGAAAAAAAAACATTAACGAAAATATTTGTAGAACGGCATGTATTTGTTTTTAAAGTAATAAATCTTATTAATTTCCCTGGAAAAAAATTTATACAGAAATTTTTGTATTTAACATACAATTTACAATTCAATTTAGTCATAAACAATACAAGCTTCTAAAACGCTATAGGATGTCTTCTCATCTCAAAGGTATATCTCACAAATCAATCAACAACACAATACGTAAAGAGCTATGTAAATATAAAAGAGATAATCCTCCTTGTACTCAAGCTGGTCTACAACACTGGAAGTATTAATTTATAAAATATTTGGGACCTATTAATGTTTAAGGAGAACTTTTGAAATGTATTATATTATAATGTTATCGAATTTATTATTTTAACACTAAGAGCCCGAATCGGGACTGGAAATTTTTATTATTTTAGAGAGACAATTATATTATCGAGTATTATTTTAAAAAAGTTTTACTGTAGTTACATATAATCTTAAAAAGCAGGACCTATGTATTCCCAAAAGTTATTTTCAAAAGATCTTTGTTGAATTATGTATGCCGCCTGATTTCCTAGTGCATCAGCCGTCTAGTTGGCCTCTCTATGAATAATATGGACTGCATGATAATAAGGGATCGTAGCAGGCCTCCGATTTTGTTGATCATATTTCGCAAATACGATGGTGTCTCGACCGGAATATGGAGTGAAATGAATGAGTTTTTATGTTTTAGACTCTAAGCAAAAAAAAATAATAAAAAAAAATGCATTGTTTGTTTGTTGTTGTTCTGACTACCATAAGTATGGCCCATGTTTCTACTACTAAAATCGTTCTTAGAGGTTGTGGCATTGATACGATCATGGTAGTTGAGAATTTTTTGCAGAAAAATCCCACTGTAAGTTTGATGTTACAATTAATGGAAAAATTATATTATAACAAAAATCATCAAACTGGAAAGACCACAACATCAAGTATCAACTCTATGAAATCATGATCCTTGTTAGAGAATCGCTTGGTTGAACCCACAAGTATTGGTATGTCAAGCTTGTTGTCGATGTTTCATGACCAAAACTATATCTTGATTTACAGTATACTAAAGTCAGTCTCGGCCTTGGATTATAGCATGATAGTTGAGTATCAGAAATCACTAAATACCCTCAAAAAATTTAAAACTGAAGAACAACGACGACATGTGCGAGAATTTCATTGACAATGGTATGTGAAGACTGACTATCCTATTTACTCATTATTTCTACCATTCAATCTTCTAAGGCAACGTCGTATGGATTTAGTATATGATGAATCACAAAGAAGAAGATATCAACTCAAGCATTGGATGTTCATAGGTCTTATCACTTCTAAGGTTGAAAATAATTTTTATTGTTCAAAATTTTTTGTATGTGAAATATAAGCCTAAAAACGTTATATTGTACTTTTCACAAACTGATTTTTTAGTACGTGATGTTAGAGCACTGCTCGGTCGAACTCGCAAACGTTGCTATCTCAAGCTTGTTTGTCAATGTTAGTGATCAAAACTATAAGTCTTGATTTCTAGTCTACTTATAGTGATGTCTCGGACTAGGATAGATTGTGTAGTTGAGCATTAGACTTCACAGCGTTCATCAATTGAAGACGAAGAACTACTAAGGAGAGCTTGTGGAACTTCATCAGCAAAAGGTATGTGGAGACTAAAACTCATTTATCACTTGGAAAGTCTATTTATACTCTATCTCCTATATTGAGACAAAAGTTGTATTACTATATAGTATTCGATTATGCACATTTGAGATTTCAAGCTGAGTGTAAGTCGCTTACATATTTCTCGAAATATGTGTTGGTAAGCTTTCGCTTCAACTAAGTTCATCTTATATTCTTGACGAAAGTCAAAAGATGATCATGTGAAAATCGCCGAGTAACATCTTACATGGTTTGTGTGATACAATCATTTGATGTAGACTTGGAATGTTTCGTTATGATTATTTCAATAACTTGAAAAAAAAAATTAATGCTAATAGTTCGTGAAAACAGCTATTGTCATCCTCTAAGAAAGTTTCAATGATTGAAATAGAGTTTAGCACACTTAACCATCATTGGATTATGAACATAGTATGCATTCTTGCATGTATGTGATCCATGACCGGAACTATAGTATGCATACCCGTATACGTACCTGTTAGTTGTGAAATTCCGTGTACCTAAGTACACATACCCGTACGCGTACTGGCAAAGGGTTTGGGTCCGGGAATTTTTGATGTGTTTGGAAGTATATATGCATGCCCGTTTGCATACTGGCGAACCCAAACTCAGACCGGCTACTTTAAGTATGCGTACCCGTTTGCATACTTGAGTGGTTAAAGTTCTAAAATCGGTTTGTTCATGAACTAATACATTTATATAATAAGGAATGCATTCTTTGCAAACCGTGGCTATAATGTTCATGAATTGATTCGAGTGAATCAAACCGATTTTGCTTCAATTGTGTTCTTGTATACTTCTATGAGAATATAGCAAGTGAACAACTCTTTAACTAGTTTCATTTGAGTCATTTGAACTAGTTGTGGTTAAGATGAATAAGGTTGATATGAAAGTGTTCATATAGCTAACTTCGGTTAGCTATTGTTGAGCCAACTGAGTGTTCACGTTTAGGTACGGTTACTCAAACCTAAATGAAGGTACATTTCATTTGTGTATAACAATCTAAGTTCGATCTAACGGTTGAAAGATATTAGCTTGAATCTAATCAGGTTTTCATCTAACGGTGAATATTGAATGCTTTGTTACCAAGGTAACTTAGATTGCAAACACTGATTTGAAAACTATATAAAAGAGAAATATAGCAAATGGGAAACCTAATCCCCACACCTACTGTGTGATACTAGTTGCGACTAGAGTTGATTCTCCTTTAACCTTAGGTTTTTAACGAAACCCTGTAGGTTAACGACTTAAAGACTTCATTGGGATTGTGAAGCCAGACCCAACTATTTTCTCTGTAGTTGCGTGTTCTGATTTTGCACTGTTTTATCGTATTGAGTACTATCTTCTCTAAGATTTGCTCGAGATTGATTCTCCGATAGGCAAGATAAAAAGTAGTCACAAACATCTTCGTCTCATCGTTTGTGATTCCAAAATATCTTGTTTCGCTACCATACAATTAAGATTATTGTGAGGTGATTGATAATACTAGGCTGTTCTTCGGGAATATAAGTCCGGTTTATCAATTGGTTCCTGTGCACCTTGATTTATCAAAAGACAGAACAAAAATCGTAGGTATTTCTGTGGGAGACAGATTTATCTATTCCAATAGACTTTTCTGTGTGAGACAGATTTATTTATCAAGTCTTCGACTTTGGGTCGTAGCAACTCTTGGTTGTGGGTGAGATCAGCTAAGGTTATCAAGTGCGTAGAATCATGCTGGGGTTCAGAGACGTAAGGAGGGTAACTGTACCTTGATCAGTGTGAGATTGATTAGGGCTCAACTACATTCCAGTCTGAAGTTCATTGGTAGTAGGCTAGTGTCTTTAGTGGCTTAATACAGTGTAATGTTCAAAGCTGGACTAGGTCCCGGGGTTTTTATGCATTTACGGTTTTCCTCGTTAACAAAATTCTGGTGTCTGTGTTATTTGTTTTCTGCATTATATTTTGTTATATAATAGAAATATCACAGGTTGTGCGTTAAGTTCAATCAATTGTGAATCCAACCTTTGGTTGTTGATTAAATTGATTGACACTTGAACATTGGTCTTTGGTACCGTTCAAGTTGTTTCACATAATAATCAGGCTCGCGGATTTCTATCTGTTTGATTTGCTGATTACATTATGAAACAGAGATATAAACTCTTTGATGTACTTTTCTATAGATTGAGTCTGACTGTATAATTGATTCTCTTGAAAGTATATTGGAGTTTGTCTATTCAGATTGTCGAACGAAATATTGGGTGTGGTTGTTAGACCTCCGCTTTTTCACGTGAACTATGATTATTATTTTGTGATGTTACTGAACTCAAAGGTGCACAAGTGTTCACAAACTGATTTTTCAGCTTGCGAACTATGTAATTTCAAGGTGTTCCCAGACACTTTTAGAAATTTGCTCTTGTGTTCATGAATTAATTTTTCAGTTCGCGAACTGTGTGTTTGTTAAAGCACTGCTCGGTCGAACTCGCAAGCGTTGCTATCTCAAGCTTTTTGTCAAGTTTAGTTGCCAAAACTATAAGTCTACGTTCATCATACAAAGACGAAGAACTACTCAAGGAACTGGTGGAATTTCATCGACTAAAAGGTATGTGGAGTATTGAACTTATCTATCACTCAAAAATTCTATCTACTTTATCTCCTATATTGAGACAAAAGTCGTATTACTATATAGACTTTAATTATACACATTTGTTATTTCAAGACGAGTTTATCTCGCTCTCGAAATAAGTGGTTGTAAGCTTTCGCTTTGGCCAAGTTCATCTTTACAAGTGACGAAAGTCATGTTGATTATTTCAATATCTTGAAAATTGCTTTGATGAAAAATAGTGTGTGAATAACCTCTATTTAACATCCACTAAGAATGTTTCAATGATTGAAATAAAGAGTTTAGAATATGTAACCATCTTTGGATATAAGCATATATAGTGTGTTCTCACATTAGTGTATAAGTCCAAAACCGGGAACCAAATGTATGCATACTTGTGTGTATGCAAAATGGTTGATGGACACTGGGTAAGTAAGCGTACCCGTACACATACTAGCGGAAGTTCACGTCCGTGAATTTCTCCTGAGTTTATAAATAAAAACCAACTCATCCAGTTACCTAAGTACGCGTACCCGTACGCATACTGGCGGAAAGTTCACGTCCGTGAATTTCTGCTGAGTTTGAAAACCAAACCAAACTCAAATCCGGTTACTTAAGTACGCATACCCGTACGCATACTTAAGTGTGTTACTTTCTAAAATTGGTTTATTCGTGAACTTAAATTTATATAAACTAAGGAATGCATATTTGCAAACCGTGGCTATAAAGTTCATGAATCGATTCGAGTGAATCAAAAACAATTTTGCTTCGATTGTGTCTTGTATACTTCTATGAGATCTACGCAATTGAACAACTCTTGAACTAGTTAATTTGAGTCATTTGAAATAGTTATGGTGAAGATGAATAAGGTTGATATGAAAGTGCTCATATGGCTAACCATTTGGTTAACTACTGTTGAACCAACGACTTGTACACATTTAGGTACGGTTACACAAACCTAAATGACGTATATTTCATTTGTGTATAACAAGCTAAGTTCGATCTAACGGTTGAAAGATATTAGCTTGAAT
This sequence comes from Papaver atlanticum, assembly GCA_023531105.1. NCBI lineage: Eukaryota > Viridiplantae > Streptophyta > Magnoliopsida > Ranunculales > Papaveraceae > Papaver > Papaver atlanticum. The sequence goes on along the minus strand of JAJJMB010011506.1, from coordinate 101,033 downwards.
CTAATCAGGTTTTCATCTAACGATGAATATTGAATGCTTTATTACCAAGGTAACTTAGATTGCAAACCCTGATTTGGAGACTATATAAAGGAGAACTCTAGCAACTGGGAAAGTTAATCCCTACACCTCCTGTGTGATACTAGTTGTATAAGCTAGAGTCGATTCTCCTTTAACCATAGGTTTCTACCAAGACTCTGTAGGTTAACGACTTGAAGACTTCATTGGGATTGTGAAGCCAGACCCAACTATTTTCTCTGTAGTTGCGTGATCTGATCTTGCCCGATTCTATCGTATTGAGTACAATTGAAATAATTGACTCGAGATTAATTTCTAAGTAGGCAAGATAAAAGTAATCACAAACATCTTCGTTTCATCGTTTGTGATTCCACAATATCTAGTTTCGCCATCATACGATTTAGATTATTGTGAGGTGATTGATAATTCTAGGCTGTTCTTCGAGAATATAAGTCCGGGTTATCGATTGGTTCCTGTTCACCTTGATTTATCAAAAGACGGAACAAAAACTTGTAGGTATTTCTGTGGGAGACAGATTTATCTATTCTTGTAGACTTTTCTGTGTGAGACAGATTTTTTTATTAAAGTCTTCGACTTTGGGTCGTAGCAACTCTTAGTTGTGGGTGAGATCAGCTAAGAACGCAAGTACGTAGTATCCTGCTGGGATCAGAGACGTAAGGAGCGCAACTGTACCTTAGATCAGTGTGAGAAATATTAGGGTTCAACTACAGTCACCGAAGTTAGTTTGTAGTAGGCTAGTGTCTGTAGCGGCTTAATACAGTGTGTATTCAATCTGGACTAGGTCCCGTGGTTTTCTGCATTTGCGGTTTCCTCGTTAACAAAACTTCTGGTCTCTGTGTTATTTCTTTTCCGCATTATATTTTGTTATATAATTGAAATATCACAGGTTGTGCCTTGAATCAATCAATTGGGAAATCCGACCTTTGGTTGTTGATTGAAATTGATTGATACTTGAACATTGGTCTTTGGTACCGTTCAAGTTAATTTCTCTTGTATTCAATTAGACTCGCAGATTTCTATTTGTTTGAGTAAGGATTGAATCGAGAAATTGAGATATAACTCTTTGATATACTTTTATTAAGATTGAGTCTGAATGTCTAGTTGATTCTCTTAAAATGTATCTTGGAGTTAGTCCATAAAGATTGCTAAGCGAATTATTGGGTGAGGTTGTTGTACCCCCACTTTTTCAATTGGTATCAGAGCAGGCAAACACGTTTAAGACCTTATAAGTCTGTGTTTATAGTGATCTGACTCTATGGACAGAAGTGCTATCTCTATAAACGTACCACCAGTCTTCGATGGCTCAAATTACTTATGGTGGAAAATTGGTATGCGTGCCTTTCTTCAAGCGCGTGATTTTCAATCATGGGTTTATGTAGTTAATGGCTATGATGCTCCCGTTGTGGCAGTAGGAGATGCAACCGTACCGAAATATATTGGTGCATATGACGCTGCTGAGATACTTGCTACAAAGCAAAATTCCGACGGTTTGAATACCATCATACATGTCATTACCCCAGATCTTCAGCACCATGTGACTACGTGCACACGGTCTAAAGATGCTTGGGATATCTTAGAAATCGTATTTGAAGGGAATACCAGTGAAAAGGAAGCTAGGCTTCAAAACCTAAATTCCGATTGGGAAAACCTTCGTATGGTAGATGAAGATTCATTTGTTGAGTTTAATCACGAAGTGTCTGAAATTGTTAATGCATCTTTTGCATTGGTTAAAACTATTTCTAAAAAGGACATTGTGATGAAAATTATCAGATCGCTGCCATCTAGATACGATTCTAAGAAGCATGCCATCATTGAAGGAAATAACCTTGATGCTCTTTCCAGAAACACTCTTGTTGGGAAGTTAAAGATCTTTGATCATGAGCATACATCCAAATCTGGGAAGGATGTTGCTTTTAAAGCACAAAAGAACACTAAATTACTTGAGAAAAGTAAAAGTGTTAGCATCTCTGAAGATGATCTTTCTAAGACTGATTCATCAGATGAATATCCTAACAAGTCAGTCTCATTGATCACAAGACAGTTTAGAGATCTTCTATTGAAGAGAAGTAAACGGTTCTCCAGAGACAAACCCAGATCGTCAGTTAAACCTCATAATCGCATTTCTCCTAAAACAGGGATGCTAACGAGGCTGATGACGAGGATATTCCACAGTTCTTTAAGTGTAAATGTTTTGGACATTTTGCAAATGAGTGTCCAAATCGAAAGAAATACACTGGAAACAAAGGTCTTGCTGCAACTCTTGATGAAATTTCTGACAACTATGATTCTAATGAAGACGAAAAGTCAAGTGTTGCACTTCTTTGTGAAAATATTGATTTTGATAATTGTAGCAATACATATATCAATCTTGATATTCTTTCAGAAGAAAACTCAACCGATATGGAAGAAAAAATTGATCTTTCCGTTGGAAACTCTTTGTCTAATTTTTCAGGTTCTACCTTGTGTCTAGCAGCTTGCACATCTCGAATACCTTAATCATATTCCAGGTTGACATGTCAACAAACTTCAAAGGTCATGCGCTATCAAAGTGTTACAAGTACATACACAAATTAAGACATGTCAACAAACTTCAACGAAGAGAAAGTCGATTAGAAAACAAGCTCAAACTTGTTCAAAAGACCGCAAAGGTATGTAAGATTTTATATTCGTCAAAGAAGTTAGTTTCCAAGGATTTGTTAAGACCACTAGAGAAAAAAGTATGGTCTAAACATTTTGATAGACAGTGTTCAATGAATTCCGTTCAAAGAGGTCATGGTGGACAGATTGTTGTTCACCGCAGCACAACTTGATTGTGTTGTTTGGTGCGCCTTGTCTCATGTGCCTGATCAAAAGAGACAAGATGTTGCACACCTCAGGCTTTAAGAAAAGGAAACTCTTTAGTTTTTTTTTGTATTTCTTTTGTTTTTGCTCTAAGAGCATTGTAAAGTCTGGAATTCATGTCGCTTTGCATATCTAATTGATATTGGAAAGGACTTTCCTGTTTAATCAATAAAAGAGGGTTAAAATTAATAATTCTTCCTTTTATAGGGTATGAGTTGTGCGTACGTGAATCCTTTGAAGTGTATAAAGGTTCCGTAACCCTTCATTCCTTTTTCCTTCCCTGAAACTCTTTTTATCCTAAGACTGCTTGTTGAGACTCAAGTTATGATTTCCTCTCATATGAATACTCCAAGCATCATGTCTTCCGATGGAAAAGATGTTAAAATGATTGTTAAGCCATCAATCACGAAGGAAAAAGAGAGATCTCCGTTACCTCCAACCTTGAAAAGAAAAAGAAGGATTGTGAGGAAGCCAAGGGTTGTTCCTTCAAATTCTCAGAAGTTTTCTGATGTTCTTGAAGAGTTGAAGGAGACAAGAAAGGAGATCCATCAAATAAAGGCTTGTGATTTGAGAACTCTAGAGATTCAGAAGGCCCTGGGTCGACATCTTCAACCTAAAAGATTTGTTGGAATTGACTCCTTTCTTCACGAACCATATGTTCCTATGGCTGTTGACGACAAGGAGTTCGGGGATGATAAAGAATTTTTCAGAGGTCTCAATGTCTAGTAAATCTTCTTGTGAGAATTTTATTCTTGTGTTTTTAAGAAAAATAACTAGAGTTTGGAATAGCCATTATTGTGATTACACATAGCTATGTCCAACGTTTTCATCTTCATTGTTTTTAGATTTATTTGTTTAAATTCTAAATTATTTTTGTTTGGAAGATGATTTTTGCAGTACTAATCTTTATGGTTTTATATATTGCAATTTGTTATGGGATATGTGTGTTTGCGTCCGCGAATTATGATTGTCCCATACGTTGTCAAAAGTTAAGTCCTTCGTATGTCAATATGCAAGTATTGATAAAAGAATGAATGAACTTTTGACAAAAACAAAAGTTAAGCCTTTTATGTCATTATGCAAATATTGATGGAAGAAAGGATGAGCTTTTGTTTACAAAGATTATGTCTATTGTATGTCATTGTGCAAATAGTGATGGAAGATAGAATGAATCTTTGTCTATTCCGCAGTATTGATCTTCCCTGATCCATATTTTTTATGTATATACTGTGTGGCACCATAAGTCCTCTTATGTTGAGCATTTCCAATTAGATTAATCATGGGTTCTCTTGTGGTTAATTTGGTTGAGTATTCCGGATGAATTAATCATGGGTTCTCTTGTGGTTAATTCAATTGGGTATTTTGGATACAATTTCATATTCTTATATGATTTGTTGTTGTCCAAAGAAATCCTTCTTTTCTTGTGAAAGTAAGGTCGCTCTTGTTGTTCTTTCGGGAATGACATTATATGGGGGAGACTTCTTATTTGAACTTGTGCTTTATTGCCAAATCTTTGTGGGGAGTGCGGCTGTGGAATATTATAGAGGTTATCTTGTATCTTTATAAACTCCTTGATGAATGCATTTAGTTTCGGCTATATGATTGCATCTAAAAAGTTGATATGTGCTGTCTTTTGGTCATGAAATGTCTCTATGGAAATTTCATTAGGATCCCACTAGTTTTCGTACCTTTGCAAATTTCATTGACAAAAAGGGGGAGAATTAATGTGTAGTTCACATTATAAATACATATGGTTTTCGGATCATTATGTAAGGGGGAGTGGTTTCCATGTGAGATGGAGTATTGACTAAGGGGGAGTGATACATATCACCATAGTATTGTTGTAAAAATTGTGATACAATTGAACTTTGATGCTGTGTAATAATACTATGACACTGTGTAACAATGATTGAGAGCTTTTGTTTTCTCATTGTTATGGCTACGGATTTTCAACGACGATGATGCTGAACTTACAACCTTTGGAATCATTGGAGTACTTGGAAGTGACGAAGATTTCGAGTAATGTTGAAGAACCAAGGAGATCATGCATGTGTAAGAGAAGCTGCAAAGTTTATTTTTTGTATTCCATATGTATTGATAGTTTTGTCACTAAAATTTACAAAGGGGGAGATTGTTAGAGCACTGCTCGATCGAACTCGCAAGCGTTGCTATCTCAAGCTTGTTGTCAAGTTTAGTTGCCAAAACTATAAGTCTTGATTTCTAGTCTACTCATAGCTAAGTCACGGACTAGGATAGAAAGTGTAGTTGAGCTCTAGACTCCACGGCGTTCATCATACAAAGAAGAAGAACTACTCAAGGAACTGGTGGAACCTCATCGACTAAAAGGTATGTGGAGACTTGAACTTATCTATCACTCAAAAAGTTTATCTACTCTATCTCCTATATTGAGACAAAAGTCGTATTACTATATAGACTTTGATTATACACATTTGTTATTTCAAGACGAGTTTATCTCGCTCTCGAAATATGTGTTGGTAAGCTTTCGCTTTGGCCAAGTTCATCTTTACAAGTTACGAAAGTCATGTTGATTATTTCAATATCTTGAAAATTGCTTTGACGAAAAATAGTGTGTGAATAACCTCTATTTAACATCCTCTAAGAATGTTTCAATGATTGAAATAAAGAGTTTAGAATATGAAACCATCTTTGGATATAAGCATATATAGTTTGTTCTTACATTAGTGTATAAGTCCAAAACCGGGAACCAAATGTATGCATACTTGTGTGTATACAAAATGGTTGATGAAGACTGGGTAAGTATGCGTACCCATACTCATACTGGCGGAAGTTCACGTCCGTGAATTTCTGCTGAGTGTGGAAATCAAAACCAACTCATCCAGTTACCTAAGTACGCGTACCCGTACGCATAATGGCGGAAATTTTACGTCCGTGAATTTCTGCTGAGTTTGAAAACCAAACCAAACTCAAATCCGGTTACTTAAGTACGCATACCCATACGCAAACTTAAGTGTGTTACTTTCTAAAATTGGTTTATTCGTGAACTTAAATTTATATAAACTAAGGAATGCATATTTGCAAACCGTGGCTATAAAGTTCATGAATCGATTCGAGTGAAGCAAAACCAATTTTGCTTCGATTGTGTCTTGTATACTTCTATGAGATCTAAGCAATTGAACCACTCTTGAACTAGTTAATTTGAGTCATTTGAACTAGTTATGGTGAAGATGAATAAGGTTGATATGAAAGTGCTCATATGGCTAACCATTTGGTTAACTACTGTTGAACCAACGACTTGTACGCGTTTAGGTACGGTTACACAAACCTAAATGACGTATATTTCATTTGTGTATAACAAGCTAAGTTCGATCTAACGGTTGAAAGATATTATCTTTAATCTAATCAGGTTTTCATCTAACGGTGAATATTGAATGCTTTGTTACCAAGGTAACTTAGATATCAAACCCTATTTGGAGACTATATAAAGGAGAACTCTAGCAACTGGGAAAGTTAATCCCCACACCTCCTATGTGATACTAGTTGTATAAGTTAGAGTCGATTCTCCTTTAACCTTAGGTTTCTACCGAGACCCTGTAGGTTAACGACTTGAAGACTTCATTGGGATTGTGAAGCCAGACCCAACTATTTTCTCTGTAGTTGCGTGATCTGATCTTGCCTGATTCTATCGTATTGAGTATAATTGAAATAATTGACTCAAGATTAATTTCTCCGATAGGCAAGATAAAAGTAATCACAAACATCTTCGTTTCATTGTTTGTGATTCCACAATATCTAGTTTCGCCATCATACGATTTAGATTATTGTGAGGTGATTGATAATTCTAGGTTGTTCTTCGGGAATATAAGTCCGGGTTATCGATTGGTTCCTGTTGACCTTGATTTATCAAAAGACAGAACAAAAACTTATTGGTATTTCTGTGGGAGAAAGATTTATCTATTCTTGTAGACTTTTCTGTGTGAGACAGATTTGTTTATTAAAGTCTTTGACTTTGGGTCGTAGCAACTCTTAGTTGTGGGTGAGATCAGCTAAGGGAATCAAGTGCGTAGTTTCCTTCTGGGATCAGAGATGTAAGGAGCGCAACTGTACCTTGGATCAGTGTGAGATTGATTGGGGTTCAACTACAGTCCAGACCGAAGTTAGTTTGTAGTAGGCTAGTATCTGTAGCGGCTTAATACAGTGTGTGTTCAATCTGGACTAGGTCCCTGGGTTTTTCTGCATTTGCGATTTCCTCGTTAACAAAACTTTTGGTGTCTGTGTTATTTCTTTTCCGTATTATATTTTGTTATATAATTGAAATATCACAGGTTGTGCGTTGAATCAATCAATTGGGAAATCCGACCTTTGGTTGTTGATTGAAATTGATTGATACTTGAACATTGGTCTTTGGCACCGTTCAAGTTAATTTCTCTTGTATTCAATTAGACTCGCAGATTTCTATTTGTTTGAGTAAGGATTGAATCGAAAAATTAAGATATAACTCTTTGATATACTTTTATTAAGATTGAGTCTGACTGTTTAGTTGATTCTCTTAAAAAGTATCTTGGAGTTAGTCCATACAGATTGCTAAGCGAATTTTTGTGTGAGGTTGTTGTACCCCCACTTTTTCAGTGTTGTTGGTTATGCTTCTAGACAGTTCAAACATATTGAGTTCGGGAACCACTTTCTTAGTGCGCGAAGTGGTCTGTTTTTGGGTGTCACCGAACTCCAACATTTCTTGATGGTTCACGAACCATACTTGGTTATTCGTGAGCTAACTTTTATGCATGGTGCTTTAACCGAAAATTTTGTGGGTGCATTTTCTTCTTTGTATTTCAAGGAAAACTTCTCACGTGCTTATATGGTTTCCATTTTTTGGAAGCAGTCTATGTTGAGTAATTTAGTTTGTTTGGGATCAAAGTAATTCTTTAGCATGAAAACTTGTTCACAAGGTTGATTTGATCACAAAAAACAATTGCTTGAACCTTAAGAAATCTAGCATGTTTCATTATTGTAAATAGATGACTCTATGCAAAGTAAAATCTCAATTCGTACACGATGTATATTAGTTGCGGATAGTGTCAGATGTAGATTTCTTCGTGAAACATAACTAGGTTACGACTTTGAAGACTTCACCCGGGATTCCTGAAGCCCGACCAGACTGTCTTTTACCTGATAGATCTTTGATATACAAATCCTACAAGGATTTGAGCAATTAATATGAGCATGTTCCACAGATAAATATATTATTATAAAAAATTAAGATACTATGAATGCACTCTTTCAATTTTTAATAACTAAAATTTAACAATTCATATGCATCTTTCAAAATTCTCATGTATGTTCACTGCTCAGCGGATCATCCCATGTGTTTACATTACAAACATTCATCTATAAAAATTATCTGAGTGTGAAAAGTTTTTTAGTTCTCATCTATGCTTTTTGCCGAATTCTGAATACCTTGACAAACTTTCAAATCTGGACAGATTCTCCCCTTCTGTCGACATTATGCACGACAACCCTATTATGCATTGTCCAAAGACTCCAAAAGATAAACACATAAGAAATTTGAAAGTCAAACAACTACATAATATCATCAAAGTAGTCCAACAACATTCATAAATGAGTGCGGTGTATCCTTGGATTCATTCTAACTACCTAAATTGTTTCAATCTTTACATTAATTGTTTGTATTGCACATTGAAAAGAGGAGGTACCAAGTACACCATCAATTTTTCGTTACAAAACCTATAGAAAAAAACATGCATGAACTTTAAATCTTACATACCAAGGAATGTGGGTTTAACTGAGTATTCACTCTAACACACCTTCTTGAACGAGATTGTAAATATATGTTAATATGTACGGTTGAGTCGATGAATTTGGATATTTTTCTATTACCCATTATCAGGCATATTTTTATTATTCATATATAAAAAAAATCGAGGTAATAGGTGCTTACCCATATTACAAATTGTAAATTTTCTTTACACAGTAAAGTTCTTTTGATTAACAATTTCTTACATTTTCATAAAATCTAAAGCGATTTTCGATTTAGGATTTTCAACACCCCAAATTTATTTATATATATTTGGATTGCGTCGTTTTTAAATTGTTGAAGAAAAATGTTATATCTTTAAAAAGAAAGTTAGTTTACAAATGCGAAATTTGTAACATGATTTATACTCTTGCATTTGATTATTTTCATATGAATAGTTTTTTTGTATACAAAATTTAAGCATATGATTACATTTACTATTCGCGGTACTACTAATTTAATTGTCAAAATTTGTCTCGTGTGTGAAAAATATAATGTGTCATTATATGGACTTTTGTTTTTGTTGATGAATACCTTTTTACATATACTTTTTTTAGTGCAATATGATTGATTTTCTTTTCATATCACATTTAATATCATTGTGAATTTGGGCATTTGTAACCTTTTTTTAGAAATAAGTTCTTTAAATTTTAAATAATTCATGTAGAAAACAAACATCGGTTTGAAATATTAATTATTTTCTCTAAAACCAAGAAACGAAGATCTTAAAAAAAATTATATTAGATATAAATAAATATTCATAAAGGGTAAAAATGAAATGCTGTTGTTTTTTTTTTATCTTGAATTTTTTTTTTTTTTTTATACTTAAAGGTTGTGTGTGGAAACACTTTTTTTAGAAAAAATAATTATTTTCTAGCGTACTGAAGATATATAAAAAGCCCAAAATTAGAGTCCTCCTAAAGCCTCCGAGAACTATGAGACCGCCCTGGCTATATGCTCCCTTGCGGTGAATGTAATGCTATGAAGGTTCAGAATTGAGGTTGTGTATATACTGTCTAATACAAATCGATGATGGCTTGATAAGCAAAATAGCAGCTCAAAGAGGAATAAGCTTGACCATTAACCTAGAAAGTAGAATTTGAATACTGGTTGTGTCTTATTTTGATTTCTATAGATAATCAATACAGAAATCGGTGACTTGATTCGTCGAACTTCAATCTAATTTCACGCACAAATTTGAAATCTCAAAATCTCATTAAATTAAGGGCATAAGACATACAAATTGAAGAAATAGAAGGTTCTTACCCTTCTTGAGATTTCTGAGCAGAAGGCATGGATCTTTCTTATCTTTAGTTCGAGAATCAAGATTATTATTAGGATTTCCGCTTCCAAACATTATGATGTTGTTGGAGTAAAAATGAGGTCTGCTGGGTGGGAGGATAGTAGTAAGACGTGAGGAGAAGAAGAAGAGTGATGGAGTTGCTGCTGCTAGTATTGGAATTGCAGTCACGTAACTTCTATTTTCCACTAGTGATAGTAGTTATCTAAATTGCTAAATCTAATATATTTGATTGTGTTTGTCTTAGGGTTTTCAACCAAAGAGAATATCTAATGGTGGAAAGCGGTATTTGAATATCATTTTCAAAAGGGAAGATGAGAATGTATATGTGATCGACCAATAGCTAATGTTATTTTTCTTTACTCGGTTTTCAACTGTAATAAAATTTTATCTTTTGACAATTAGATTATTACAGAAAAAAAAAACTTTTAGTAAATATTATCATCTTGCAGAATAACGTTTTTACATTTTCATACTTTTTGTCTTTTAATATTAACAACTTAGAATTGAGTTAACAATGTAATTGTGATAAAATTTTACATATTAAAATGAAAAAGAATATAGTAAAAGAATACATAACTGTTAGAGAACTGCTCAGTCGAACTCGCAAGTTCGCTATCTCAAGCTTGTTGTCAATATTATATATATCTTGAATTCTAGTACACTAAAGTCAAGTTTCAGACTAGGATTAGAGTATGGTAGTTGATTATCAGACATCACGGAATAACCCTCAAAGATTGAAGACTGAAGAAAAAACAAATGAATTTGCGGTAACTTCATAAACAAAGAGGTATGTGAAGACTGAACCATCCTATTTACTCACGACATTTATCACTCTATCTTATGAGACTATGTCGTATGGTTTTAGTAGATTTAGTATTGCTAAGAAGAAATTTATAGTCAAGCCTGTCTTGATAAATCTCTCGAAATATGATTCATACAATGGATGTTCTTAGATCCTTAACAATCTCGGTTAAGAACATCTTATTATTCATGAACTATTTTTATTTCAAGTTGATCATTTGGAAATTTCCACGGAAATGATATTTATTGTCATAGTTAGTACGCAACCAATATAGATATTTTAAGTCCTTATTAATTAAGATAAAAAAACAAGACTTGTTCTTGTTGAATTCATATCTTGAAAGATGGATTGTAAGTTGCATACTTGTTAGAGTTTGGATCCTCTTGATTTGGATACGACTAATTGATCTTGGATATTGATTTTTTGAGATTGTCGAGAACTCTTCTATACAATAAGGTTCACAGACTTTTAGTCTAATCATATTGATTGTAGAAGAGATAAGAGAAAAACTCTACATACATTTAGTTCAATGGTCTTTTCCTTAGACCTACTTGCAAGTGTGTTGGGTTTCATTTACACATATTTCCGAACGAAAAAATTGGTGGTGTACTTGGTACCCTTTCCTTTTCAATAACATATATCCTAATATAGGAAAATTAATGAATATTATTTTAAGAATTTAAAATTATTAAGATGAAGCCTGAATATGTTAAAGGAAATACATGATTTTGGGGCCTCTGTAGTTAGGGAGCTTTAGGCAGCTTCCTGGGTGGCTTTCTCTTTGATACAGGCCTGCTTGTATCATCTATTTTAAAATTAATGTTGTTACCCATCATCAGTTAATCTCTTTGGTTGAAAATCTTATACAAACATAAATAAAAGAATTAACAATTATAAATCGTTAATAATTATAACAAAAATCTCTTAAAACAAACTTACGTGACCATTCAAATTAATGTCCCGGAAACTCCACCAAAAAAAATCTCTGCTCATTGACTCTGAAACAAGGAAAAATTAAATTAACTGTTCATTATTAAACAAAATATATTCTTCCAACATCAAGGATTTTGCAGATGACTGGATTAGATATCACAAACTCGTATGAATTCTCAATAACAGTTGATTCAATCCTTCGAATTAAATTTTCAGAAAGATCACTAAAATGGTATGAAAACTGCAAAATTAGAATTAATGAGTTGTCCAGAAGTAGATTGAGAAGGATGATCCAGATTCATTAGCAACCTTATAGCATGATTAATAGTATTGACTGGGAAACGACTTTTTGTTAAAAGACTTTAAAGCATCTATCTCTCCAAATACACGGAGTAATGGTGAAGAAAAGTTGTT
>JAJJMB010011506.1:40717-88900 GCA_023531105.1 Papaver atlanticum | reverse complement strand
AACAGTTGATTCAATTATTCGAATTAAATTTTCAGAAAGATCATTAAAATGGTATGAAAACTGCAAAATTAGAATTACTGAGTTGTCCAGAAGTAGATTGAGAAGGATGATCCATATTCATTAGCAACCTTCTAGCATGATTAATAGTATTGATTGGGAAACAACTTTTTGTTAAAAGACTTTAAAGCATCTATCTCTCCAAATACACGGAGTAATGGTGAAGAAAAGTTGTTGGGTATATGTATTAATAAATACTATTAAAACACCATTATATCAAATCTTAAATAAATATAGGTACCAAAATCAATTAAGATTGAATGACCCACATGCGAAGCTTGCCACAAAACTCTAGCATATGGCAATGTAAAATCAAATTCTCTCTATATTCAAGTTCATTGGTATCACATAAACATCAGGGTTCCTGAATATTTAATTATCAGACAAGTTTGGCCTTGGTTGGGAGAATATTTTCTACGCTTTTCCAAAGGAATAACTGGATTTTGGGAAGAACTAGAAATTTCCAAAGGGTTCTTTAAGTAACTATAGATGCATGAGGGTTATACATGTGCTAAGTTTCAGTTAAAAATTTGTAAGAGGATTTTACATATAACTCTCCATTGTTGAAGTGCGGCCAAATGAGCTTGTCTTTGCCAAAAAGTGAAATTTTATAGTTGAGGATTTTCTGAGTATCTCCATTGGTAATGAGAGATCTAACAAGATCAACTTTCTAATGCTTAGTATCAACATCTATAAAACCAGACACTAACATTTTAGGGTTAGGATACTGTTTACACATCTGACAAGAGGCTTCGGGTATCCACTTTTCATCAAAAGCTCTTATGTTTTATTAACATTCCTGACTTCACAATAACATTATCCTTAATGATAGATATTTAAGCCCACACGAATGCTTTTCCAAATATATATATATATAAGAAGAGCCGTGTGTGTTTTATCATCATAATATTAGCTATAGAAGTTAGGGTTGGAGAAACATTGTTGAGAACATGGATGTCTATCCTATGTGGATTAAGATATTTTTTTTCACACACGTTCCATTGGAAAAGCTTTTATCCTCTGAATGAATGAGGAATTATGAAACTAAGCATATAGGCATAAGAATCTAATTAAAACAAATATCCCACTTCAATTAAAAACACACACACATATATCTGAAGTTGAAGTTGGTGATATTCTTCTGATCATTAAACTTCGATAATAATCTAGTTAGGCCGACTATTAATATAGATAACCCGATTCTGGACCAATAAATCAAGTTAATGTTACATTTTCTTGTTAATGACTATAACCGGTACTTTTTACTCAAAGCTTCTTAATCTAAGCCAGCTTATTTACTCATATTTAATTGTTTGGTTTCGCAAAAGCCATAGAGATTCACAGGTTATGATGCTAGAATGTTGTAGGGCCAATTAATTGTTTCCCTCGTGCACGAAACATAATTTATGCGTCGTAACTGTATGTGATTATCTCTCATATCAGACGCCTCTTTTGTATCTCTATTGTTTTCATTTGAAGCTATATTTATCTCCAAAATAAAAGTTCAAAATTTGTTCATTGTGGTGAATCTAGAGTTATTTCTAATCAGTTTTTGCATTTGCGCGCCATAAAATTAAAATAACAACAAAACATAGAAATAATGTTATTTTTACCATTTCAATCTAAGAATTAGCGCTATGGCGAGTTTGTAATTCAAATAACGGATATAAAAACTCAATGACTGTATCATTATATTTCTTGTTCTATGAATTATATTCTATGTATTGACATCTAGTTTTCAATAACATATATATCCTAATAAAGGAAAATTAATATTATTTTAAGAATTTAAAATTATTAAGATGAAGCCTGAACATGTTAAAGGAAAATCAGGATTTTGGGGCCTCTGTAGTTAGGGAGCCTTAGACAGCTTCATGGGTGGCTTTCTCTTTGATACAAGCCTGCTTGTATCATCTATTTTAAAATTCATGTTGCTACCTATCATCAGTTAATCTCTTTGGTTGAAAACCTTATATAAACACAAATAAATATGAAAAAGCGGGGGTCTAACAACCTCACCAATTATTTCGCTTAGCAATCTGTATGGACTTAGTCAAATATACTTTTAAGAGAATCAACTAGACAGTTAGACTCAATCTTAATAAAAAGTATATCAAAGAGTTATATCTCAATTTCTCGATTCAATCCCAACTCAAACAAATAGAAATCTACGAGTCTGATTGAATACAAGAGAAATAAACTTGAACGATATCAAAGACCAATGTTCAAGGATCAATAATTTTGAATCAACAACCAAAGGTTGGATTTACCAATTGATCGATACAAACGCATAACCTATGATATTTCAATTATATAACAAAATATAATTTGGAAAAGGAATAACACAGAAACCGTAAGTTTTGTTAACGAGGAAACCACAAATGCAGAAAAACCCCGGGACCTAGTCCAGATTGAACACACACTGTATTAAGCCGCTACAGACACTAGCCTACTACAAACTAACTTCGGTCTGGACTGTAGTTGATCCACAATCAATCTCACACTGATTCAACGTACAGTTGCGCTCCTTACTTCACTGACCCCAGCAGGATACTACGCACTTGATTCCTATAGCTGATCTCACCCACAACTAAGAGTTGCTACAACCCAAAGTCGAAGACTTTAATAAACAAATCTGTATCACACAGAAAAGTCTACAAGAATAGATAAATCTGTGTCCCGCAGAAATACCTACAAGTTTTGTTCTGTCTTTTGATAAATCAAGGTCAACAGGAACCAATCGATAACCCGGACTTATATTCCCGAAGAAGACTAGAATTATCAATCACCTCACAATAATCTTATTCGACTAGCGAAACAAGATATTGCGGAATCACAAACGATGAGACGAAGATGTTTGAGACTACTTTACTATCTTGCTTATCGGAGAAATTAATCTCAATCCAATCTTACGATTGCACTCAATCACGATAGAAATAGCAAGATCAGATCACGCAACTACAGAGAAAATAGTTGGGTCTGGCTTCACAATCCCAATAAAGTCTTTAAGTCGTTAACCTACAGGGTCTCGGTAGAAACCTAAGGTTAAAGGAGAATCGACTCTATCTTATATAACTAGTATCACACAGGAGGTGTGGGGATTAGGTTTCCACTTTGGTAGAGTTCTCCTTTATATAGTCTCCAAATCAGGGTTTGCAATCTAAGTTACCTTGGTAACAGAGCATTCAATATCACCATTAGATGAAAACCTGATTAGATTCAAGCTAATATCTTTCAACTGTTAGATCGAACTTAGCTTGTTATACACAAATGAAATATATGTCATTTAGGTTTGAGTAACCGTACCTAAACGTGTACACTTAGTTAGTTCAACAGTAGTTAACCAAATGGTTAGCCATATGAGCACTTTCATATCAACCTTATTCATCTTCACCATAACTAGTCCAAATGACTCAAATGAACTAGTTGTTCAATTACTTAGATCTTATAGAATTATACAAGACACAATCGAAGCAAAATCGGTTTTGATTCACTCGAATCGATTCATGAACATTATAGCCACGGTTTTCAAATTGCATTCCTTAATATATAAATGTTTTAGTTCATGAACAAACCAATTTTAGAAAGTAATACACTTAAGTATGCGTACGGGTATCCGTACTTAAGTAACCGGATTTGAGTTCGTTTTTGTTTCCAAACTCAGCAGAAATTCACGGACCTGAAATTTCCGCCAGTATGTATAGGGTACGCATACTTAGGTAACCGGATTGAGTTGGTTTTGATTTCCAAACTCAGCAGAAATTCACGGTTGTGAACTTCCGCCAGTATGCATACGGGTACGCATACTTACCCAGTCTCCATCAACCATTTAGTACACACACAAGTATGCATACATTTGGTTCCCGGTTTTGGACTTATACACTAATGCGCGAACACATTATATGCTTATATCAAAAGATGGTTACATGTTCTAAACTCTTTGTTTCAATCATTGAAACATTCTTAGAGGATGTTAAATGGAGGTTATTCACACACTATTATTCATCAAAGCAATTTTCAAGATATTGAAATAATCAACATGACTTTCGTCACTTGTAAAGATGAACTTGGCCAAAGCGAAAGCTTAGCAACACATATTTTGAGAAATAGATAAGCGAGATAAACTCAACTCGAAATAGCAAATTTGTATAATCGAAGTCTATATAGCAATATGACTTTTGTCTCAAGATAGGAGATAGAGTAGATAGACTTTTGAGTGATATTTAAGTTCAAGTCTCCTCATACCTTTTTGTCGATGAAGATCCACCAGTTCCTTGAGTAGTTCTTCATCTTTGCATGATGAACGCCGTGGAGTCTAGAAAGCTCAACTACACTTTCTATCCTAGTCTGAGACTTAGCTATAAGTAGACTAGAAATCAAGACTTATTATTATGGACGAGTCTATCTCTAATAACGTACCAGGTCAGAAATTATCACATGATATTCGAAGCTTGAATTCAGGGATATTAGGGCTCGTTTGAAGGACTACTTCGACAACCTTTTCAATACAGAAAGCGATACACCACCCTCCACCCTGGAGGGCGTTGCCGAGAGTGTGGAATCGTTCGAGGAGGTAAGGGTCGGTAACATCCACGAGAGTGAAGTCAAGGAGGCCTTGAAAGGGACCAAATTAGGGAAGGCCTTGGGCCCGGATGCCATCCTGATTGAGGTGTGGAAATGCCTGGGAGATGATGGGATAACTTGGATGACCAAGTTATTCAATAACATCTTCCGGTCAAACCGAATGCCGGACGAGTGGCGTCGCAGCGTGATCGTACCGATATTTAAAAACAAGGGAGACATTCAGAACTGCTCTAACTACAGTGGAATCAAACTGATGAGTCATACACTAAAGCTGTGGGAACGCGTCATCAATCGGCGGTTACGAAGACAAACCAACGTCTCACCAAACCAATTTGGATTTGTGCCGGTAATGTGGTGGGCTCTCGATCAGAAGAAGGTTTCACCGAAGTACATAAACTTAATCAAGGATATGTATGAGGGCGCAGTTACCGGTGTCCGGACGAGCGGCGGAGTATCAAGCGATTTCTCAATTAGGATAGGGCTACACCAGGGATCATCCTTAAGCCCATATATTTTCGATTTAGTGCTAGATCAAGTTACAAGAGACATTCAAGGTGAGATCCCTTGGTGCATGCTATTTGCAGACGATGTGGCGCTTATCGGCGAATCAAAGGAAGATGTACAGGAAAAACTTGAATTGTGGCGCCACACTCTAGAATCGAAGGGATTCAAGCTTAGTAGAACCAAAACCGAGTATTTGAAGTGCGATCTCAGCGACTTAGGGGCAGTTGAAGGGGACTTTCTGCTGGATGTACAACCTGTACCAAGGAAAGAATCCTTTCGATACCTGGGATCGTGGATCCAAAGTGATGGGGGAATCGAGGAGGATATTCGCCATCGAACTCAATCTGGCTGGGGGAAATGGTGTCTGGCTTCTGGCGTCCTCTGTAACCGCAAAGTCCCGCTAAAGCTTAAAGGTGAGTTTTAAAAAACAGCAATCAGGCCTGCCATGCAATATGGTGCGGAATGTTGGGCGACGAACAATCGGGACACTTTGAAGCTGAAGAGTACCGAGATGCGGATGCTGAGGTGGGCATGCGGACATACGAGGCATGACCGTATCAGGAATGAGTACATAAGGAAGAAACTTATGGTAGCGCCAATAAAGGAGATGCTCGCCCAGCATCGGCTGCACTGGTTTGGGCATCTCCAGCGAAGACCGCCTAATGCTCCAGTGCGAGTAGGTCGCATTAGGCGCGCGAAAGGAAGGATGCAACGCAGAGGCCGGCCGAAGCTAACTTGGGATGAGTGCGTAAAGAAGGACATGAGCAATCAAAATCTTTCAACAGAGCAGGCGTTGGACAGACAGACATGGAGGGCGGCGATACGCGTGGAAGAGGTAGGTTTTAGGTACGAAGACTAACAAAGCCCTTTTTCTATATTTTTCGTCAATTTCTTGCCACTCAATCATAGAACACGTAAAGGAAACCCTACAGATTGTGAAGGGGGAATCCCCTATAGCCCTGCAGTTGGCAGGATTGTGAAGGGGAAACACCCCGTAGCTTCTGCAACAGGGACATGGTGTAAGCATATCCGCATTAATGGTCGAGAATTCGTAATCCCATAAAAACGGTGATTACTTACCATCTGGTCCATAAACAATCACGGCGCGGGTAGCGTCAAGTATTTTGCTTGCCGTAGTGCAAGTTGTGCAAGGCTCTGACAGGCCGGCGTATAAACTATGTTATATTTTTTATGAGATTTTCTCTAGTCAACCAGGTACTTGCTACTGGAAAAGACTTTGGATTTGGATTTGGATTTGGATTCAAAGCTTGAATTCACCTGAGAGAACTGTCACATCTAAGTCAATATCTAAACACTCTCTGATTGTAGAAACTGTTGATTGGGAAACACGCCTAGAAGAACAGTTGAATGAACTTTCTGATGAAGGTGATTCAGATATTGATAGAGATATTGATGAGGAAGTCTCAGAGTATGTTAAGTTGTTGGATTCATTGAAAATGAAGAAGATTGCAACTTATCATGTCACACCTTTTCTGACTCCTCTCTGTCGAGAAAACAAGAAATTGAAAAGACTTTACGGAGGTCTTTATGGTTTGAATCGCTCTTGCGAATCGATCCTCAAAGATACCGAGGAAAACCTGAGTAGAAAGTCACTTGAATGTGATCGTGTTTTTCAAAAATACTTCTTGTTAGAAGAGAAACTTACAGAAATTAAAGCACGGATTAACTCCCAGCAAGCAAGTTTAGATGACAGAGAAGGCGCGTATCTCTCTCGAGAAAAACGCCTTGAGGCTGATTTAGCTGTTGCTCTTGATAAAATCAAGATGTTGGAAGATGACTTGAAAAAGTTCAATACTAGTTCTAGCAAATTAACCACTATGCTAGGAGCAAGTAAAAATCATCGTGATACACGAGGATTGGGCTATGAGGGAATAGATGCTCCACGTACTAACAAAGAGGTAAAATTTGTCAAGGCTAGTGATTCTTCTAAACAAAAGGTTTCCACTGATGGCAAAAGTGAAATACCTTCACTGGAACTTAAGGTTCAAAAGAGTAAAGTATATCAACCTCCAAAGTAAGCACACACGGATCGATGTAAGAACATTCCTTATGTTTGCCACTATTGCGGAAATAAAGGTCACCTGGAAAGGAGATGTCGTTTCCGTATAAGGAATGAGAACTTCATGATGTTCCTTTTTGAATTCCCTTAAAAATGGAGATGAGAATTCTTGAATTTGGATGAGTTAAGATTGGTCTTTGTCCCATTTCTTGTTTTTGAGTGTTTTGCTCCGTTTCGTCGCACTTGTTGCACTTCTCATGGACTTGGGCACTTGGATTCATGGAGTACTACTCATCTAAGCTCATTTGTAGCTTTTACAAGAATGTTGTTGGTGAATCACAAAGAAGGAAGTTCAAGAATGGGTAGTAGTACGCATTGTTATGGGATTCTTGAATGTTAACAATCATCTTATGTGAACTATGGTGCATGGTCGTTAATGACTTTGTATGTTCTTCTTTGTTAAGAAAATCATTTTATACGCCTTTGGTAGCTATTCTTGGCGTAAATCCGTGCGAAAAAGATTGATTCTACCTTCTAAGGGAAAAGATTATTTTTGAAGTATTAATCTTTATGGTTTTATATATTGCAACTTGTTATGGGATATGTATGTTTGCGTCCGTGAACTTTGATTGTCCCATACGTTGTCAAAAGTTAAGTCTTTGATATGTCAATATGCAAGTATTGATAAAAGATTGAATGAACTTTTGACAAACAAAAGTTAAGCCTATTATGTCATTATGCAAATATTGATGGAAGAGAGGATGAACTTTTGTTTACAAAGATTAAAGTCTATTATATGTCGTTGTGCAAATAGTGATGAAAAATATAATGAATCTTTGTTTATTCTGCAGTATTGATCTTCCCTGATCCATATTTTTATGTAAATACTGTGAGGCTCCGTAAGTTCTCTTATGTGAGCATTTTCGATTAAATTAATCATGGGTTCTCTTGTGGTTAATTTAATTGAGATTTTTGGATACAAATTCATATTTTTATGTGATTTGTTAATGTCCAAAGAAATACTTCTTTTCTTGTGACAGTAAGGTAGCTCTTGTTGTTCTTTCGGGAATGACATTTTATGGGGGAGAGTTCTTAATTGAACTTGTGCTTAATTACCAAATCTTTGTGGGGAGTGCGGCTGTGGAATATTATAGGGGTTATCTTGTATCTTTATAAACTCCTTGATGAATGCATTTGGTTTCGGCTATATGATTGCATCTAAAAAGTTGATATGTGCTTTCTTTTGGTCATGAAGTGTCTCTATGGAAATTTCATTAGGATCCCACTAGTTTTCGTACCTTTGCCAATTTTATTGACAAAAAGGGGGAGAATTAATGTGTAGTTCACACTACAAATACATATGGTTTTCGGATCATTATGTAAGGGGGAGTGGTTTTCATGTGAGATGAAGTATTGACTAAGGGGGAGTGATACATATCTCCATAGTATTGTTGTCAAAGTTGTGATACAAGTGAACTTTGATGTTGTGTAATAATACTATGACATTGTGTAACAATGATTGAGAGTTTTGTTTTCTCATTGTTATGGCTACGGATCTTTAACAACGGTGATGCTGATTTGCATATCTTTGGAATCATTGGAGTACTTGGAAGTGATGAAGATTTCGAGTAATGTTGAAGAACCAAGGAGATCATGCATGTGGAAGAGAAGCTGCAAAGTTTATTTATTTTGTATTCCATATGTATTGATAGTTTTGTCACTAAAATTGACAAAGGGGGAGATTGTTAGAGCATTGCTCGGTCGAACTCGCAAGCGTTGCTATCTCAAGCTTGTTGTCAAGTTTAGTTGCTAAACCTATAATTTTTGATTTCTAGTCTACTTATAGCTAAGTCTCGAACTAGGATAGAAAGTGTAGTTGAGCTCTAGACTCCATGGCGTTCATCATGCAAAGACGAAGAACTACTCAAGGAACTGGTGGATCTTCATCGACAAAAAGGTATGTGGAGACTTGAACTTATCTATCACTCAAAAGTCTATCTACTCTATCTCCTATCTATAGACAAAAGTCGTATTGCTATATAGACTTTGATTATACACATTTGTTATTTCGAGCTGAGTTTATCTCGCTTATCTATTTCTATAAATATGTGTTGGTAAGCTTTCGCTTTGGCCAACTTCATATTTACAAGTGGAGAAAGTCATGTTGATTATTTCAATATCTTGAAAATTGCTTTGATGAAGAATAGTGTGTGAACAACCTCTATTTCACATCCTCTAAGAATGTTTCAATGATTGAAATAAAGAGTTTAGAACATGTAACCATCTTTGGATATAAGCATATAATGTGTTCGCGCATTAGTATATAAGTCAAAAACCGGGAACCAAATGTATGCATACTTATGTGTGTACTAAATGGTTGATGGAGACTGGGTAAATATGCGTACCCATATGCATACTTGCGAAAGTTCACGATCGTGAATTTCTGCTGAGTTTGGAAATCAAAATCAACTCAATCGGTTACCTAAGTATGCGTACCTGTACGCATACTGGCAGAAAGTTCACTTCCGTGAATTTCTGCTGAGTTTGGAAACCAAAACAAACTCAAATCCGGTTTCTTAAGTACGCATACCCGTACGCATACTTAAGTGTGTTACTTTCTAAAAATTCTTTGTTCATGAACTAAAACATTTATATTTTAAGGAATGCAATTTGCAAACCGTGGCTATAATGTTCATGAATCGATTCGAGTGAATCAAAACCGATTTTGCTTCGATTGTGTCTTGTATACTTCTATAAGATATAAGCAATTGAACAACTCTTGAACTAGTTCATTTGAGTCATTTGGACTAGTTATGGTGAAGATGAATAAGGTTGATATGAAGGTGCTCATATGGGTAACCATTTGGTTAACTACTGTTGAACCAACTTGGTGTACACGTTTAGGTACGGTTACTCAAACCTAAATGATGTATATTTCATTTGTGTATAACAAGCTAAGTTCAATCTAACGGTTGAAAGATATTAGCTTTAATCAAATCAGGTTTTCATCTAACGGTGAATATTGAATGCTTTGTTACCAAGGTAACTTAGATTGCAAACCCTGATTTGGAGACTATATAAAGGAGAACTCTACCATTGGGAAACCTAATCTCCACACCTCTTGTGTGATACTAGTTGTATAAGCTACAGTCGATTCTTCTTTAACCTTAGGTTTCTACCGAGACCCTGTAGGTTAACGACTTAAAGACTTCATTGGGATTGTTAAGCCAGACCCAACTATTTTCTCTATAGTTGCGGGATCTGATCTTGTTGTTTCTATCGTGATTGAGTGCAATCGTAAGATTGGCTTGAGATTAATTTCTCTGATAGGAATGATAGAAAAGTAGTCACAAACATCTTTGTCTCATCGTTTGTGATTCCGCAATATCTTGTTTCGCTAGTCGATTAAGATATTGTGAGGTGATTTATAATTCTAGGCTGTTCTTCGGGAATATAAGTCCGGGTTATCGATTGGTTCTTGTTCACCTTGATTTATCATAAGACGGAACAAAACATATAGGTATTTCTGTGGGAGACAGATTTATCTATTCTTGTAGACTTTTCTGTGTCATACAGATTTGTTTATTAAAGTCTTCGATTGGGTCGTAGCAACTCTTAGTTGTGGGTGAGATCAGCTAAGGGAATCAAGTGTGTAGTATCCTGCTGGGATCAAAGACGTAAGGAGCGGAACTGTACCTTGAATCAGTGTGAGATTGATTGGGGATCAACTACAGTCCATACCGAAGTTAGTTTGTAGTAGGCTAGTGTCAGTAGCGGCTTAATACAGTATGTGTTCAATCTGGACTAGGTCCCGGGGTTATTATGCATTTGCGGTTTCCTTGTTAACAAAACTTATGGTGTCTGTATTATTTATTTTCCGCATTATATTTTGTTATATAATTGAAATATCACAGGTTGTGCGTTTGTATCGATCAATTGGTAAATCCAACCTTTGGTTGTTCATTGAAATTGATTGATCCTTGAACATTGGTCTTTGGTACTGTTCAAGTTTATTTCTCTTGTATTCAATTAGACTCGCAGATTTCTATTTGTTTGAGGTTGGATTGAATCGAGAAATTGAGATATAACTCTTTGATATACTTTTTATTAAGATTGAGTCTGACCGTCTAGTTGATTCTTTTAAAAGTATATTGGAGTTAGTTCATACAGATTGCTAAGCGAAATAATGTGTGAGGTTGTTAGACCCCCGCTTTTTCACCTTTATATAGTCTCCAAATCAGGGTTTACAATCTAAGTTACCTTGGTAACAAAGCATTCAATATTCACCGTTAGATGAAAACCTAATTAGATTTAAGCTAATATCTTTCAACCGTTAGATCGAACTTAGCTTGTTATACACAAATGAAATATACGTCATTTAGGTTTAAGTAACCGTACCTAAACGTGTACACTTAGTTTGTTAAATAATTGTTAACCAAATGGTTAGCCATATGAGCACTTTCATATCAACCTTATTCATCTTCACCATAACTAGTCAAAATGACTCAAATGAACTAGTTCAAGAGTTGTTCAATTGCTTAGATCTTATAGAAGTATACAAGACACAATCGAAGCAAAATCGGTTTTGATTCACTCGAATCGATTCATGAACATTATGGCCACGGTTTTCAAATTGCATTCCTTAATATATAAATGTTTTAGTTCATGAACAAACCAATTTTAGAAAGTAACACACTTAAGTATGCATACGGGTATGCGTACTTAAGTAACTGGATTTGAGTTTGTTTTGGTTTCCAAACTCAGCAGAAATTCACGGACATGAACTTTCCGCCAGTATGCATAGGGTACGCATACTTAGGTAACCGGATTGAGTTGGTTTTGATTTCAAAACTCAGCAGAAATTCAAGGTCGTGAACTTCCGCCAGTATGCGTACGGGTACGCATACTTACCCAGTCTCCATCAACCATTTAGTACACACACAAGTATGCATACATTTGGTTCCCGATTTTGAACTTATACACTAATGCGCGAACACATTATATGCTTATATCCAAAGATGGTTACATGTTCTAAACTCTTTATTTCAATCATTGAAACATTCTTACAGGATGTTAAATGGAGGTTATTCACACAATATTCTTCATCAAAGCAATTTTCAAGAAATTGAAATAATCAACATGACTTTCATCACTTGTAAAGATGAACTTGGCCAAAGCGAAAGCTTACCAACACATATTTCGAGGAATAGATAAGCGAGATAAACTCAGCTCGAAATAGAAAATTTGTATAATCGAAATCTATATAGCAATATGACTTTTGTCTCAAGATAGGAGATAGAGTAGATAAACTTTTTCGTGATAGATAAGTTCAAGTCTCCACATACCTTTTTGTCGATGAAGATCCACCAATTCCTTGAGTAGTTCTTCGTCTTTGCATGATGAACGCCGTGGAGTCTAGAGCTCAACTACACTTTCTATCCTAGTCCGAGACTTAGCTATAAGTAGACTAGAAATCCAGACTTATAGTTTTGGCAACTAAACTTTACAACAAGCTTGAGATAGCAACGCTTTCGAGTTCAACCGAGCAATGCTCTAACAAAATATATTAGAATTAATAATTATAAATCGTTAATAATTATGAACAAAAATCTCTTAAAAGAAACTTACGTGACCATTCAAATTAATGTCCCGAAGACTCCACCAAAAAAAATCTCTTCCCATTTTGAAACAAGGAAAAATTGAATCGACTGTTCATTATTAAAAAAAATATATTCTTCCAACATCAAGGATTTTGCGGATGACTGGATTAGATATCACAAACTCGTATGAATTCTCAATAACAGTTGATTCAATCCTTCGAATTAAATTTTTAGAAAGATAATTAAAATTGTATGAAAACTGCAAAATTAGAATTAATAAGTTGTTCAGAAGTAGATTGAGAAGGATGATCCAGATTCATTAGCAACCTTATAGCATGATTAATAGTATTGACTGGGAAACGACTTTTTATTGAAAGACTTTAAAGCATCTATCTCTCCAAATACACGGAGTAATGGTGAAGAAAAGTTGTTGGGTATATATATTAATAAATACTATTAAAACACCATTATATCCAATCTTAAATAAATATAGGTACCAAAATCAATTAAGATTGAATGACCCACATGCGAAGCTTGCCACACAACTCTAGCATATGGCAATGTAAAATCAGATACTCTCTAGATTCAAGGTCATTGGTATCACATAAACATCAGGGTTCCTGAATATTTAAGTATCGGACAAGTTTGGCCTTGGTTGGGAGAATATTTTCTACGCATTTCCAAAGGATCGAATAACTGGATTTTGGGAAGAACTAGAAATTTCCAAAGGGTTCTTTAAGTAACTTGAGATGCATGAGGGTTATGCATGTGCTAAGAGCGTCCACAATGGACGACCAAAACTACAATTTTGGTCCAGAAACCAATCGTAGTGGGACGACTAAAACTAAATATAGTCGAGTTTTTTTACTGTTTCGGAGTATATTTGGTCTGAAATCCGGACCAAAACTATATATGGTTAGGCGGAGTTAAAAAGTGCGTTCGATACCAGGCGTATATATAAGTGACGTTTGAGGTGAAACGGATGTTATATATCCGCAAGTTGGTGAGGCGCAGATATAAGTTACGTTCAAGGGAGGCGAACGCATAAACTACGCCCCATCAGGCGTCGATATAATGTCCGCCCGATCAAAGGAGAACTATAAAAGTTCGTTTGATTCATAAAAACATTAAATCCCCCATCATGCGGTGATATAATGTGCGCCCCATTGTCAGGCGGTGATATAATGTGTGCCCCATCGTCAGGCGGTGATATAATGTGTGCCCCATCGTCAGGCGTAATCTATAAATCCGTATGATAACTTTAACCTTCCACTCCACACCAGGCGTTAATATTATGTACGTCCAAATCAAACGTGGATTATACGTACGCCCGAATATAAGACGTAGATTATATTTACGCTTGGTTTCAGGCGTTGATTAAACGTGCGCTCGACCAAATTTTACTCCTGCACCGTAACGTGGAATCACTGAGTAAACCAAAATAATTTAGTTTTTTTTTGGTTTTTGCTCTTTGGTTATACTCACACCACCGCAGTTGCTCTAAGTTTCACATGAAATTTTGTAAGAGGATTTTACATATAACTCTCCATTGTTGGAGTGCGGCCAAATGAGCCTGTCTTTGCCAAAAAGTGAAATTCTATAGTTGAGGATTTTCTGAGTATCTCCATTGGTAATGAGAGATCTAACAAGATCAACTTTCTAATGCTCATCTATAAAACCAGACACTAACATTTTAGGGTTAGGATATTGTTTACACATCGGAAAAGAGGCTTCGGGTATCCACTTTTCATCAAAAGCTCTTATGTTTTATTACCATTCCTGACTTCCCAATAACATTATCCTTAATGATAGATATCTAAGCCCACACGAATGCTTTTCCAAATATTTATATAAGAAGAGTCTGTGTGTGTTTTATCATCATAACATTAGCTATAGAAGTTAGGGTTGGAGAAACATTGTTGAGAACATGGATGTCTATCCTATGTGGATTAAGATATTTTTTTCACACACGTTCCATTGGAGAAGCTCTTATCCTCTGAATGAATGAGGAATTATGAAACTAAGCATATAGGCATAGGAATTATGAAACTAAGCTCTTATCAGCACACACGTTCCGTTAGGATGACTATTAATATAGATAACCCGATTCTGGACCAATAAATCAAGTTAATGTTATATGGGAATTGATGCCATATAAAATACAATTTTCTTCACCACTGGATTTATTAGATTGGTAAATCCATGTGAAATTAGGTAACTCTCCAGAATAGTCTTGCTAATTTTAGTCATATCGTCCTTCAACGAACGTTGCGATTCTTGTGAAGCTGTATTATATCCCGAAAGTGTAGTTTACAACTTCACACCATGTTTACATGCGTGAACCCAATTTAGTGATTTATAAACGTTGAACAGAGGAGTTGAGAAGGGGGTAAAAACAAAAAGGAACAAGTTAGTGGGGACAAGGCCGAACATGGCATGGAACCAAAGGGTTCTTAAACTTTATGATTAGTAGTAATGTTGGGAGCATGGACCCAAATATAAATCATAAGATAAGAAATGTACATCAAATATATATATATACATATGGAGGTTCCCTCCAAGTCACTTTTAAAACCCTAGTAGTTTATAGGAGGACCTTTCCTTTTCATTCTTTCATTTGTTCCATACTTCCAACAACTGCTCTTCCATCTTCAAAGAGTTATCCTACAGAGTGGAAATAGAATCATAAAAAAACAAAGAAAGTTAACTCTGCAATATAACCCAAGCTAGTGTGCTAGCTAATAGATATATGCCTTGCAGCTTCCCCTAGTCTCTAAATACTTACCTTTGCTCACTTTTGCTTCTCCCTTTCTTCATCTTCTTCTCTTTTGGTTTCTTATTCGTTGCTTCTTAAATGGTAAGTTGAAAATGTTGACACCAAGTCCTCAAACATGGTTGTCCTAGCTTTTTAGCTAGTACGTACTCTTCTTTACCTTCATTTGCTGATCTTGCACTTCAACTTTACGTGGTTTAATTAGAGGATAGAAGAAATGAAAAACATGATGGATAGTAATCGCGATGAAGTAGTAGTTTCAAGAACGACGAATTCATTGATGATGAGAGTTCTTGTGTTTGTGAGCTTTGTTGGGTTTTTGATTATTGTTAATGAGCTTACTGTGATACCAAGTAGTGCTAGTGAAGAATCGACGCCATTCTCGTCGTCAAGAACAACGGAAACAACGAGAACAAGTACATCAGCATCATCATCCTTGGGAAATAGTAATGGAAGACATAGTAGTAAACCTACAACTACTCCTCGTGTTGATAAGAGAAGTTACATGTCAAGCGAAAGAAGAGTTCCTAATGGTCCTGATCCCATTCATAACAGGTACGTACAACTATTAACATCAATAATTGGATGATTTTGTTTGTTTATTGGAACCGAAAATAAGTACAATTGAAAGTTCTTTTTTTAATTGTAGATTAGCACCAATAATTACTCTTAATTAATTTTTACGTGGGAAATTATCATGTTTTATATCTGCTTCTTTCCTATTGGTTAGGATATATACTTAAATAAATTTTTTTTTTTTTTGATCGGTGTACTTAAATAACTTTTAAACCTGTTGTTTTTTTGTTTTTTTTCTTTTTCTTTTTTGAAGCATTTTAAACCTGTTGTGTTAGAGCGATTCTAAACAGATCGCCCAAAAAAAACATCATTAAAACTTGTTTTCTTAATTAAATCCTTGTTAAGTTCTTGCAATGAAGCAGTTTTGGAGGAATCGCCAACAATTTTTTGATCACTGAGAAATCTTTGTTTAATCTTGCTTTCATAAAATGGTGCATGGGATTAACAGTATTAATAATTACGTTAGTAAAATACAGTAGGAGCATATATTCGACATGACATGCATGGTAGCCGAACATTCTTTTGATGTCGGCTTCGAACACTAATAAATTAAATTTAACAGAAAAAGAAAAGGTAAAAGAAAAAAGAAAAAGCATTTTTGAAAATTGTTTTTTTCCTTAAATGTAAGTAGTATAATCACTTTTACTAAGTAGTATAATCACTTTTTACTAACGAACTGCTTTCTTTTTTTGTTTTCAGGAGAGCAAGGAAGTCCAAAGAACCACCAGGCCGAGCTTAGTTGTTAGGCTTTAAAATTTAAAATCCTTATATAGTAATAGTTTTGAAAATGCTATTAATTGAATTTTGTGAAGAAAATTGATGTGATTTGATTGATTACATGTAGTGTTGATAATTTGGATTTATGTATAAACCAGCGAGGACTCAAATCTTTGAGTCAATTAATATATAATAAACCCAAAATTACAAAAGATTAACAACTTGTATTGAGATTGCTACAAGGTTCACTAAATTCCACAAAAATATACGGTTCATGTAAAACAAAATAATCATCTCTCTAAACTTAGCGGGTTGGGAAATATGGTAACTCTTATTAGCAACCTTGCTTATTCTCTTGCACGATTACAGGAATCTTAAACATATAATAAGACAGCTTTGCAAACACTCTTCCACCACTTTGGTATTTCTTGTCCCTCTCGGGCACAATCTCTTTATTTATCTTTTACATGTAAAGAACAAAGAACAAATATGCAGTAGCTAGATACGATAAAAAAAAGGAAAATGGAACCAAAAAGAGAACCTATTTGAGAGAGACTAGTACCTACTATTGCATATTGTAATTAACAATCTAGCTATAGCTCAATCGATCAGTCAATCATCTTTGTCTGCTTTTAGGTTTTCATTTCACGAATTATGCTTCTTTATTTAGTGCTTTAATGTTCAAAAACTAAAGCACTAATGTTAAAGATTATGCATGGGTATCTGTTGTTGTGTTTGATTGATTCTTTTTGGGTTTTCGGTTTTGGTCCATTCAAACTTCAAAAATTAACTCAAAAGAGAAGATTCTTCTGCTTCTACTCTATATTTTAACAGAGAAGTAGTACTCTTCTTCCCTTTCAAAAAAACAAGAAAAAAATAAAGTAGTGCTCTTAAAAACAAAAATTAATAACTCCAGAGTGAAAAACAAAGTTCTCACATTTAGCTTTACTTTAGCAAAATCCTTCTTTTACTTTCTTTTAGCTTCTTTTCTTGGTGGTTTAGATTTGGATTAAACCAAGAAGCAAAGACTGGTCTAAAGTTAGGTGGGAGATTCAAAACTAGAGTTCTTCAAAGAAATAAAACTTTTTATGTTGCATGGAGACAAGGGCCTGCCATGCTTATGCATCTGTTTTTGAAGTGCACCAATCTTTGAATCCCTGAAAAGATGGTACTACACTAGTACACTACTTGTATTACTAAACTATATACGTTGTGGTTTACACATTGCAAAAACCTCCAGTCAGTGGCGTCGCCAAGATTTAGTATCAAGGGGGGCTAGAAAAAAAAATAAGTTTGGTTGGACTAAACTATGGAAACATAAAAATTGGGGGACTAAGATCAACTACAATGGTGCGACTAAAACCAATGACCAAAAACCAAAAAATAGTCACAATTTGGGTTTAGTCCGTGGTAGTACGCTACGGTAGCTGAGTAAAATTTGGTCGAGCACACATTATACCCCCGCCCCATTCAAACTCACACTAAATGTTCGCCTCTCATCAGGCTCACATTATACCTTCGCCCCATTTTACACTTGCTTTTGATTCAAACGTAAGTATAATGTTCGCCCCACCATCATACGGATTTTATACTTACGCCCCGCTATAAACGAACATTATACCTACGCTCGGTATCAGGCACACTTTTAATGTTCGCTCGACTAAATTTGGTTTTGGTCCGGGTTCCAGACCAAATGCAGTCTGATATTTGGTTTTATTCTGGTTTTTAATCTTTAATCCGTTCGACTGCGTGTGGTTTCTGGACCAAAATTTTGGTTTTAGTCGTCCATTGTGGATGCTCTAAGCACCAAAATTTGGAGGATTAAACATAAAATACACATAAAATGAAGGACTAATTAGTGAATTTTGGAATTTTAGGGAGGACTAGAGCTAGGTCTACCCCACCTTTGGTGCCACCCAATGTGGTCTATCTTGGCCGAGATATCGCCGAGAATATCGATTTCGGTGGTTATCCGAGATGCCGATATTGCTGATATTCCACCGATATTTCACCGAAGGTCCTGGCTATTCATCGAAATCCGATATTGACTACGTTGGTTCCACCGTGCATTGAGTGCATATTTTATATTGATTATAGCAGTAATGATCATCATCTTTAATAGTAGTAATGATCATCATCTTTAATAGACTATTGTGCTTCGTTGGCACTTTGGAAATGAAGTTTGACTCAAAGCCCACAAAAGGAACAAAATTTCAGCCCATATTAATGCCTAACTTATTTTTGTAGGGGGCCGTATATCTAGACTGCATGTGTAACATGTAGGTAGTTGTGAGCAAAGGCGGGTGTGATATTATTTTGATCTCAATTCTATATATCATTAGTGCTTATTTTTATATTTATAATGGTATTTTATTTTTTTGTAGGTGTTTTTAGAGAAATAAACTCTTGTGGAAAAAGTTGCTCGAAAAGTGATATTTGAACATCCGGAGAAAATTACTAAAGGCACCCCAGAAGTGTGTTAAAGGCATCCGGAGGAGTTGACAAAGGCACCCAGGAAATTACTATGTACACCCGAAAATTACTATTTCCATGCTAAAGGGACCCTGGGAACGGATAAGGGAGACCATTTATATAGCCAAAACATATTTTAGGGATCGATTTTTGGGGAACTTTGGTATAGATTCAATCGCTAACTTTCGCAGGCTGGAGTTGATTCAAGTAAACAAGGTTAGTATAAGTGATGGAATCGGAAAACTTGGGTGGATAATTCGGTTTTGGGTGAAACAGGGAAGAATAGTTTTTTCAGGATTTTAGTTTGAAACAGGGGTAGAATTGGATGACAGTTTAGGGAGATTTACACGGGAAAGGTTTGCAATAATCCTGTTATAGTTAAACAGGCTAAGTTACATGGATGTGAGGAAAGAGAAGCTAATCTTTGATTCTCGATTGGAAGAATAGTTACGGGATTTGTTTGTGATAAAGAAGGAAAGAACTTTGGGTTTCTGTTGGAAATTCCATGATAGATAGGATAATATATTCTCTTAGGCTTCGTACTTACCAAGTGTGGAAGAGATTTAATTACTCCAGAGACGTGTAAAGAAGATGGCGGAGAGTTATTCACGTGACTTGATGGAGGGAGAAAAAAGATTTATTTTCGGAGATTTCTTTCCCTAGAGGTTGTTGTGGTGCATAAATACGAGTGTAGGGAGTCATAAAACGGATATCGAGAGCTGCAGAGAAGATCATCATCAGCAGGTGAAGAAGATGAACAATTATCGTTCCGAAGAACACGAAGAACAGATGTAACAGAACTGTGTTTATCAACAATGACTGTGACAGTTCTTTGTAACAGTTAAATTATATTTGCAACAGATATTTCGAATCTGCAGCACTTGTTTTATAACAGTGAGTCTGTAACGTACGAAAAGCGTTGCAAACTCACTGTTTTATCATTTTTCTCTTTTCTTCTTTGTTAACACCATTAACCATTTGAGCAATGAAAAATTATTTTGAGCGTGTTTTCACCATGTGGAGCTAAACCCCATTACTGGGACGAGGGAGGAAGCCAAATTTCATGAGTTTGGTAAAGTTATTAAATTCTTTATAACTTTTTGCATCGATTATTAATAGATTTATGATTTTTATTGAATGCTTGTGATTTCAATTAATAGATCATGCTTAGCTGAAGTGTTTTGATGTTCCATGCTTTAGATTTACAGTCATTACTTTCAAAAACTTAACTTAGGCATACAAATAGAGTCAAAATTCTTATTTAATGAGCTATTGTTTAGAATAAATAGATGAATGCTTGAATATGAATATTTGGTGGAATCCTGAGTCATACTAACTCTCAAACATTGTTATTATCTTGTATATATTTGCTAGTATTAGAATTTAAGTCTTGAATCGAATCTTAACAAGTCTTTACTACCACTTTACAACACTGTACGAATAACATCAAATTTTTGGCGCCACCGACGCAGACTTGTTTTTAAGTTAGGTTTTAGATTTTATTTATTTTTTAGGCTTTTTTTTTAGATTTTACTTTGGGTATTTTTGGTTTTGGTGTGAAGGTTTTGCTGGAAGGTAAAGGTGGAAAGTTGGGCTTGCCTATAAAAGTACAGAAAATTCAAGATTATTTTTTTTTGTTAGTTTTTCTTTTCTTTATTTCTTTTTGGACTTGTATATCTTGTTTGTTTATTTTTGGTATTTTATTTATTATTATAAGAAAAAAAAAACACAAACGTGGACAGCATTATTGCATCGTCTGGCACATATTAGTAGGAAAACACGTGGGATAGTACGGTGAACCCTCTGGGCGTTATCATCCGAAACACCACAAGTCTTAGCCTCGTACCTTTGACTAGTCTTCGATTGTATGTATATTTTGCTAAAGGTAACCTGAGCTTACCCATTTAGTCAACCCTGTAGTTAATGTCAAACTAGTATTACAATAGCTAATATAATGAATATCCGACTAAGTTTCAAAATGGACAGTACTACTTTGACAATAGTGTGAATAGTGGTTGGGAACATCAACCTTTTGAAGGTTATGGCTCATACCATGGTGAGCCCAATCACTATCTAGACATGCACCGGTCATACGAGCAAGAAAATACTAGTTCCTAGTCTTTGGACGATTTAATTAAATAGTTGAAAACTAGTCCTTATTATGATCCTTTTGTTCCTATTCTTCCTCTAGAAGAGTCTATCAAGCAGTTAACTGAAAATACAAATACGTTTGTGTTGGAAATGAATGAACGAACTGCACCTATGAGTGAACTTTCTTTAGAAGATGCCCTCAAGCAGATAGCTATGACGAACGAAAGAATTTCTCGAAATAATCTTAATTTCCAATACAGTGTTTCCAATAGTACCCTTGAAAATGAGGATGTTTATTTGCATAATCATGATGACGAGGTTAGAATTGGTAACACTACTTGTTTAGATTAGTCTCGAGCATCTTAATGTTATTATAATGATAATTATGATGAGGATAATGTTGATGAAGAACTAGAAATATGTAGGCATAGTTGCATAGTGATCGGGAATTTGTTACTCCGACTGAGCTTCATGATGATATTGTTATTTCTGGATCAGATCCTAATAAATTTAATGATTATTCACCTATTTAAAAGGACAATGATTTGATTAGAGATACTATTTTAGACGATGTAGTATTTCCTAGTTACGAATCCGATAATGGTTTAAAGGAACCAGTATATCCCGATAATACTGTTTTAGAGTCTAGCGATTTGGAAACAATAGTCTTAAAACGAAGAAGATGAACTCGTAGAGATTTTAAATATGAGCGGGGATGCATCACCTGAGTATAACTTAGAAGAAGCAATTGACTATTTTCAGGATTCTGATGATTTAGAAATAGGGAAATTGTAGCTAGTCTATCTAGAGACACCCAAAACTCTAAGTTTGGGGGTGATTATCATTCTACATGTGCTTTACCGTTGACTTTTATAGAGATCCCTTACTTGGGACTTGACATATGTTCCCCAACCATTTTATAGGAGTATCTTCATACATGTTTTCCTGAACCTAATGATGTCCATAAAGAATTTCAGTTGTTAGAAACACATCCTCTGGTTGATGTGGTTTACCCAGGCCATGATACCAAGATTAACTTTGTTTTCCCACCAAATATTTTTCTTCCTAATCAACAACCAAAGGTTGGATTCTCTAATTGATTGAACTACGCACAACCTGTGATATTTCTATTATATAAGAAAATATAATGCGGAAAAGAAACAACACAGACACCATAAATTTTGTTAACGAGGAAACTGCAAATGCAGAAAAACCCCGGGACGTAGTCCATATTTGAACACCACATTGTATTAAGCCGTTACATACACTAGTCTACTCCAAGTTAACTTCGTACTGGAATGTAGTTGAACCCTAATCAATCTCGCACTAATCAAAGTACAGTTGCGCTCCTTACGTCTCTGAATCCCAGTAGGACTCTAAGCACTTGATTCCCTTAGCTGATCTCACCCAAAACTAAGAGTTGCTACGACCCGAAGTCGAAGACTTGATAAACAAATCTGTCTCACACAGAAAAGTCTATTTGTATAGATAAATCTGTCTCCCACAAATAAACCTATGAGTTTTGTTCCGTCTTTTGATAAATCAAGGTGAACAGGAACCAATTGATATATCGGACTTATATTCCCGAAGAACAGCCTAGAAATATCAATCACCTTACAATAATCTTAATCGTATGGTAGCGAAACAAGATATTGTGGAATCACAAACGATGAGACGAATATGTTTGTGACTACTTTTTATCTTGCCTATCGGAGATTAAATCTCGAGCCAATCTTAGAGAAGATAGTACTCAATCACGATAGAAACAGCAAGATTAAATCACGCAACTATAGAGGAAATAGTTGGGTCTGGCTTCACAATCCCAATGAAGTCTTTAAGTCGTTAACCTACAGGGTTTCGTGAAAAATCTAAGGTTAACGGAGAATCGACTCTAGTCGCAACTAGTATCATACAGGAGGTGTGGGGATTAGGTTTCCCAGTTGCTAGAGTTCTCCTTTATATAGTCTTCAAATCAGGGTTTGCAATCAATGTTACCTTGGTAACAAAGCATTCAATATTCATTATTAGAAGAAAACCTGATTAGACTCAAGCTAATATCTTTAAACCGTTAGATCGAACTTAGCTTGTTACACACAAATGAAATGTACCTTCATTTAGATATGAGTAACCGTACCTAAACGTGTACACCTTGTTGGCTCAACAACAGTTAACTGAAGTTAGCCATATGAACACTTTCATATCAACCTTATTCATCTTAACCATAACTAGTTCAAATGACTCAAATGAAACTAGTTCTAGAGTTGTTCAATTGTTTATATTCTCATAAAAATATACAAGACATAATTGAAGCAAAATCGATTTTGATTCACTCGAATCAAGTCATGAACATTATATCCACGGTTTTCAAAAGATTGCATTCCTTAATATATAAATGTATTAGTTCATGAATAAACCGATTTTAGAACATCATCTACTTAGGTATGCGTACCTAAGTAGCCGGACCAAGTTTGGGTTTCGCCAGTACGCGAACTGGTACGCATACCATCCAAACTCAGCAGAAATTCCCGGACCTGAACCTTACGCCAGTACGCGTACTGGTTTGCATACCAGGTTCCCGTACTTTCTCAAACCAACAAGTACACATACGGGTATGCATACCATGGTTCCCGGACATGGATTACATATATGCAAGTACACATACTATGCTTAAATCCATTTTTTCTAAACTCTCATTTCAACCATTGAAACATTCTTCGAAGACGGGAATAGCTGTCTCACACAAACCATTAGCTTCAAAGCAATTTTCAAGTGATTGGATGATCAATACGAAACATTTCGAGTCTATATCAAATGACTATCTCACACAAATCATGTAAGATGTTACAAGGCGATTTTCACATGATCATCTTTTGACTTTCGTCAAGAATATAAGATGAACTTGGTTAAAGAGAAAGCTTACCAACACATATTTCAAGAAATATGTAAGCGAGTTAAACTCAGCTCGAAATATCAAATGTGTATAATCGAAGTCTATATAGCTATACGACTTTTGTCTCAAATAGGAGATAGAGTAGATATACTTTTGAGTGATAGATGAGTTCAAGTCTCCACATACCTTTTGTTGATGAAGTTCTACAAGCTCCCCTTAGTAGTTCTTCGTCTTCAATCGATGAACGCCGTGAAGTCTAATGCTCAACTACATTTTTTTATCATAATCCGAGACTTAGCTATAAGTAGACTAGAAATCAAGACTTATAGTTTTGGCAACTAAACTTGACAACAAGCTTGAGATAGCAACGTTTGCGAGTTCGACCTAGCAGTGCTCTAACAATCTCCTCCTTTGTCAATTTTAGTGACAAAACTATCAATACATATGGATTACAAAATAAATACACTTTGTTGCTTCTCATCCAAATGCTTGATCTCCTTGGTTCTTCAACATTACTCGAAATCTTCATCACTTCCAAGTACTCCAATGATTCTAAATGTGTTCAACTCAACATCATAGTTGTTGAAGATCCGTAGCTATAATAATGAGAAAACAGTTGCTCTCAATCACTGTTATACAGTGTCATAGTATTATTACACAGCATCAAAGTTCAATTGTATCACAACTTTGAAAACAATACTATGGTGATATGTATCACTCCCCTTAATCAATACTTCATCTCACATGAAAACCACAACCCCTTACATAATGATCCATAAACCATATGTATTTGTAGTGTGAACTACACATTAATTCTCCCCCTTTTTGTCAATAAAATTGGCAAAGGTACGAAAATTAGTGGGATCCTAATGAAATTTCCATAGAGATACTTCATGACCAAAAGAGAACAACATATAAACTTGTTTAGAGGCCATGATATAGCCGAAGCTAAATGCATTCATCAAGGAGTTTATAAAGATACAAGATAACTCCTACAATATTCCACAGCCGCACTCCCCACAAAGATTTGGCAATTAAGCATGAGTTCAATTAAGAACTCTCCCCCATATAATGTCATTCCCGAAAGAACAACAAGAGCGACCTTACTTTCACAAGAAAATAAGGATTTCTTTGGATATTAACAAATAAAATGAAACATGAATTTGTATCCAAAATACTCAATTAAATTACCACAAGAGAACCCATGATTAATTTAATCGAAAATGCTCACATAAGAGAACTTACGGAGCCGCACAGTATTTACACAAGATGTGGATCAGGGAAGACCAATACTGCGGAATAAACAAAGATTCATTCTATCTTTCATCACTATTTTCATAGAGACATATAATAGACTTAATCTTTGTAAACAAAAGTTCATTCTATCTTCCATCAATATTTGCATAATGACATAATAGGCTTAACTTTTTTTTTTATCAAAAGTTCA
Organism: Papaver atlanticum; assembly: GCA_023531105.1. Taxonomy (NCBI): domain Eukaryota; kingdom Viridiplantae; phylum Streptophyta; class Magnoliopsida; order Ranunculales; family Papaveraceae; genus Papaver; species Papaver atlanticum. The sequence goes on along the minus strand of JAJJMB010011506.1, from coordinate 63,169 downwards.
TTCAATCTTTTATCAATATTTGCATAATGACATATGAAAGACTTAACTTTTGAAAAATATGGGACAATCATAGTTCACGGACGCAAACACACATATCCCATAACAAGTTGCAATATATGAAACCATAAAGATTAATACTGCAAAATCATCTTCCAAATAAACTTTAGAATTTAAATAAATAAATCTAAAGACATTGCAAGATGAAAGTCGTTGGAAATAGCTATGTGTACTCACAATAATGGCTATTCCAAACCCTAGTTATCCTTCTTAAAACACAAGAATGAATTCTCATAAGAAGTTTCCTAGACAAAATAGAAAATCAAGTGTCCTTGATAACTTCATACCTTTGAAAGGGTCCATCATAAAAGGTATCACTGATATCCTTGATTCTTTTGACAATAGAGACTCCATGTTCATAAGTTAGAACATTAACTTTTCGATCAACAACGCGGGCGAGATGCCTAGCCTTGACACAGTCCAATATGAGTTTCTTATGATTCCGAATCAAGATATTTTGATTTTCAAGGATTTTGGTCTGACCATCAATGAGATGATTTATTTGCAGTTGAAGATTCGCAAATTCGACCTTTGAGTCATTCTGAAAAAGAATTAACTCCTTGACAGATTCACCAATCCAGGAGTTGTACTCCTTCATTTCAACCATCTTTTTCAAGACAATTTCTTGAACAGAATCGCATCCTTTCACATCTTTAGCCATTTCAAGATTCACAACTTCCTGAGGTCTTGGAGAGTTCTCCATTTTTTTTTTAAAAATAGGGAAGGAAACAGTATATAAAAATATATATGTTATCAAACAAGAGAGGAGTACCCTTGTTATCGAAACCCTAAAAAGAAAACTCCCAAGCAAGAACACGTAAGTTCGTGGACTGAACAAGGAAGGTTAGTGGATCAACGTAATTCAAAAAGTAAATACACTTTTTTTGTATCTCTTACTTACATAGCTCAATAATCAAAAGAATCAATTAGAGCGTAAAGAGAAGATATATTAAAAATTGGGAGTCAAGAATTGGCTCAACCACTAAAAAAAGGTAAATCAAACACGAGACTAATGGTAATATACAGTAGACTTGAGCAACTCTCAAAAAATCATCCTTGCAACTCTCAAGTTAGATACAAGGATGAAGTTACCTAGAGTTAGGTGAAGGAGTGAGATGTGATCCCACCATGAAGATTGAGAGAGGAATTGTAAATACCATCAGAAGATTTGATCCTTGTATTCCTTACCTTCCTTCTGCTATTTCTTATTCCAGAAGAATTCAACATAGCATTTTTTAAAAATCCATTAAAGGGAACTTTCTGAGGATTAAGTCTAAGACCTCTAGAAACCGGCTCCAGAGGATTAGAGGAGAGAGATCTCCACCATCTAGACTTAGATCTACCAGACTTATTCTCATAAACACTGGGAATGCGTACTTTTGTGGTGTAAGAGTTTGCACCATGATAAGAAACACGATCCCTGTAGAGATTTCGAAATAAGTAACCATTGATGTCCCTTTTATGAGAGTTTTGGCTTTCTGCAGGAATGAACTTCATTGTAGATGTAGTCAGACAATTTACCCTGTCGACTGTAAAAAGAAGTAGACTTTGAAGATCAGAAATCTGTTTCTTTCTAGCAAAACAATGTTGAACATAGTGATTTCTTTTCCCACAGAAAGAACAGGTTCGTGGAAGAGAAACATTTGACGGAACCTGCTTTAAATTCACAGCCCTATTAGGAGACTGCAAATTATGTAAACACTTCTTTGCAGGAACTTCATTTGGAGAATTTTCTTCATGTATCGTAATTTTTTCTGAGAATTAGTGAATGACACAGAAGATTTTCTCGTTAAAATAGAGTTTTCCTCTTTCAAGGTTTTGAACTGTTTTTGGACTAGAAGAAGGGATGAAACCAGTTTCTCTTTTTCAAAACGAAGGCTGTTCAGATTAGATGAATGTGTCTCGATCAAACATTTTTCTCTAATTGAATCTTCTTTAACAATATCCTCAAGAACACTAATCTTTTCACGCTGCTGGGTAGTTTCTTGAATTAGTTTTTCGATATTTAGAGAAGGACTCAATGATACTATAGAGTTCCCGTTCTCAACCAAGAAACTTTTCAAATTCATCAATGAGTTGAGCATGATTTTGAAAGTCAATAGTCTCAGTAGATTTTTTTTTTGAAAATCTGGTGAGTTCTATTTTAGCTTCTGACATAGTATCAATTGTCCTTTTTGAGGGAATGTTATCAACATTTGTTATAACAAACTTACTACCTCGGGATTCGGAAGAATCAGCTAAGGAGTTATCCTTTGAGGTAAGCCCAAGACAATAGCATAATGAAAAGCTTTGGAAGACATTTTAGTATGCGCAAAGACATTAGATAAACTTCTGTCCACAGATTCAGATTGCCATAAACACAGACTTATAAGGTCTTAAACGTGTTTGCATGCTCTGATACCAATTGAAAAAGTGGGGGTCTAACAACCACACCCAATATTTCGCTTAGTAATCTGTATGAACAAACTCCAATATAATTCCAAGAGAATCAACTAGACAGTCAGACTCAATTAATGGAAATATATCCAAGAGTTGTATATCTGTTTCACAATGTAATCAGCAAATCAAACAGAAAGAATCTGTGAGCCTGATTATTATGTGAAACAACTTGAACGGTACCAAAGACCAATGTTCAAGTGTCAATCAATATAATTAACAACCAAAGGTTGGATTCTCTAATTATTTGAACTACGCACAACCTGTGATATTTCTATTATATAACAAAATATAATGCAGAAAAGAAATAACACAGACACCAGAAATTTTGTTAATGAGGAAACCGCAAATGCAGAAAAACCCCGGGACCTAGTCCAGATTTGAACACCACACTATATTAAGCCGCTACAGACACTAGCCTACTCCAAGTTAACTTCGGACTGGAATGTAGTTGAGCCCTAATCAATCTCACACTAATAAAGGTACAGTTGCGCTCCTTACATCTTTGAATCCCAGCAGGAATCTACGCACTTGATTCCCTTAACTGATCTCACCCACAACTAAGAGTTATTATGACCCAAATTCGAAGACTTGACAAACAAATTTGTCTCACACAGAAAAGTCTATTTGTATAGATAAATCCATCTCCCACAGATAAACCTATGAGTTTTGTTCCGTCTTTTGATAAATCAAAGTGAACAAGAACCAATTGATATACCGGACTTATATTCCCGATGAACAGCCTAGAAATATCAATCACCTCACAATAATTCTAATCGTATGGTAGCGAAACAAGATATTGTGGAATCACAAACGATGAGACGAAGATGTTTGTGACTACTTTTTATCTTACCTTTTAAAGATTAAATCTCGATCCAATCTTAGAGAAGATAGTACTCAATCACGATAGAAACAACAAGATAAGATCACACAACTATAGAGGAAATAGTTGGGCCTGGCTTCACAATCCCAATGAAGTCTTTAAGTCATTAACCTACAGGGTTTCGTGAAAAACCTAAGGTTAAAGGAGAATCGACTCTAGTCGCAACTAGTATCACACATGAGGTGTGGGTATTAGGTTTCCCAGTTGCTAGAGTTCTCTTTTATATAGTCTTCAAATCAAGGTTTGCAATCAATGTTACCTTGGTAACAAAGCATTCAATATTCACCGTTAGATGAAAACCTTATTAGACTCAAGATAATATCTTTCAACTGTTAGATCGAACTTAGCTTGTTACACACAAATGAAATGTACCTTCATTTAGATATGAGTACCCATACCTAAACGTGTACACCTTGTTGGCTCAACAACAGTTAACTGAAGTTAGCCATATGAACACTTTCATATCAACCTTATTCATCTTAACCATAACTAGTTCAAATGACTCAAATGAAACTAGCTCTAGAGTTGTTTAATTCTTTATATTCTCATAGAAGTATACAAGACACAATTGAAGCAAAATCGATTTTGATTCACTCAAATCAAGTCATGAACATTATAGCCACGGTTTGCAAAAGATTGCATTCCTTATTATATAAATGTAATAGTTCATGAACAAACCGATTTTAGAACATCATCTACTTAGGTATGTGTACGGGTATGTGTACCTAAGTAGCCGGACCAAGTTTGGGTTTCGCCAGTACGCGAACTGGTACGCATACCATCCAAACTCAGTAGAAAATCCCGGACCTGAACCTTATGCCAGTCCGCATACCGGTTTGCATACCAGGTTCCCAGACTTTCTAAAACCAACCAGTACGCATACGGGTATGCATACCATGGTTCTCGGACATGGATTACATATATGCAAGTACACATACTATGCTTAAATTCATTTGTTATAAACTCTCATTTCAACCATTGAAACATTCTTGGAAGACGGGAATATCTATCTCACACAAACTATTAGCTTCAAAGCAATTTTCAAGTGATTGAATGATCAATACGAAACGTTCTGAGTCTACATCAAATGACTGTCTCACACAAATCATGTAAGATGTTATCAGGCGATTTTCACATGATTATCTTTTGACTTTCGTCAAGAATATAAGATGAACTTGGTTAAAGTGAAAGCTTACCAACACATATTTCGAGAAATATGTAAGCGAGTTAAACTCAACTCGAAATATCAAATGTTTATAGTCGAAGTCTATATAGCTATACGACTTTTGTCTCAAATAGGAGATAGATTAGATAGACTTTTGAGTGATAGATGAGTTCAAGTATCCACATACCTTTTGTTGATGAAGTTCCATAAGCTCCCCTTAGTAGTTATTCGTCTTCAATCGATGAACGTCGTGAAGTCTAATGCTCAACTACACTTTTTATCCTAATCCGAGAATTAGCTATAAGTAGACTAGAAATCAAGACTTATAGTTTTGGCAACTAAACTTGACAACAAGCTTGAGATAGCAACGCTTGCGAGTTCGACCGAGCAGTTCTCTAACAGAACCAATTATTGAAATAAAAATTTCTTCAAGTTTCGGATGATGATTATATGAAGTTTGCTAATGATCGAAAATGGGGAATCATTCATAAAGGCATGTTTAAGCCATCACTGAATTTGGTAAATATATTTTGATGCAAATATATATGATGTGAATATGAATGAATGCTACTTTAGGACTATGATCAGTACTAAATCATTTTTGGTAAATCGGCAAGTGATTTCCGAAATTATTGATTATCTATGGAGAAATATGATACTTCCTCAGGAAATAATAGTCCGGTTAAAAAAGAGACTATCACTTCCATACTTGGTGGATCATGGGTAAAAAATTGTCTCTTGATTAAAAATGTCTCATTTCTTCTCTAAGTTTTTGGAAAACTTGCTGCTGCAAATCTTTGTCCACCCACTATGCATAAGACAAAGTGGAACAAAGACATGACCGATCTGATTTACTATCTTGAAGGAGGAGTAAAAAACTTTGAGTTCTGTAAATTGATATGATAGAAATAAGGTTTGGAAACATAACTCCAGGATTTTCATGTCTTCTCACTAGAATTTGCAGCTTATTTGAATCACCCTGGACGATTCTCCTGCAAGGAAGCCTAAACCTCTTGATGAAAGAATTCTTAATAGAATGATAGGACAAGGAAGCACTAGAATGGATTCTGCAAGTGCCAACACCTCTTCAGGAACCAGTATTTCTATACTTCAAGCTGAGGTCTCCTTCCTCCAGATCGAAGGAAGAGGACTTCAGAGAAGAGTTACTTTCTTTAAATATCAGCTTGATCTTGCCACTGATAGATATCCAGAATTGGTTGGAGAACTTTCAAGCATTGTTGAAGACTACCAGGACACCAAGTCTAATGAAGAAATTAACTGGGGAGACTCAAATTAAATGTCTATTACTTGTCTTTTTATTAACAAAACAATGAGTGATTTGTACTTTTTTTTTTCTGTGACTTATGAATTTATTATTGGTTGTATCAACTATACTAAAATTCTACTTATGGTATTTCTTCATATATGAGATATTGTTTCGGTTTTGATCAAACGCTAATATTTTCGATCTCATATTATGAATATCTCTTATGATATCATATTATGAATATCTCTTATGATATCATGACTCTTTGATATAAGAAGGTTTCGGATCTAACCATGTGGGATGCTTTTATCAATTGGTCATAAGTAAATATCAAGTAAACTCATATGTGAAGTCATGATTATACTATTATCTATTTATATTTCAAAAATTGTGAATGTAGTATACATATGAGTTTCAGTTTTAGTCTTTTACATTGGCAACGTAAAAGCTAAGACTTTGTCGACCTTTCTCTGGTAAAGGTTATCTTGTTTTCTATTCTTTTGTCTTGCAAGGAGTAACGAGTCACATGGGGAAAGTGGTTGTAGAAACCAAGGGAAGAATTATTTTGATATTCTTTCCTGATATGAAAACTTGCTCGATTCGGATCCTAGTTTGTCATATCGAAGAGTGAGGTAACGATATATTTATTTTTGTTAATCATTTTCCTATTAAGAAAAGCTAATTTAAATTTCCTATTCTTGCTTTTGCTTAACGGAATAGGAGGTCCAATTGATTCATGATAAGAATGAGTCAATTCTGATCTTAGTTTAGTCTTATTAACACGAGGTACGATTTTTCAAGTCCAATCGGATCCTTGATAAGAAAACTAGTTATTCTAGTTCTGTCTTGTTTAAATGAGGTACAATTATTTATGAATAATTGGATCCTATTCTTTTTATGACTTATCAAATCAAATGGAAAATTGCTTCGGGCAATTCTTTCCTTGATAAGGTGCTAAAACAAATTACTTAGTTTTAGTATTGCTTATCTAAAATGGTATGTTAGACCTAGTATACGAGTGATTTACAATCACTGAGAAAGGATATATGTACTGAAAAGCATATATCTAACGAGAGAGTAAAGCACAGACTACGGGGGGTGGAGGTGGGGGTGGGGGTGACATATCATCTTGCTGTGTAATATTTTATGGGGCGTAAAGCTTTTACTATTCAAATGCGTCAACAACAGCATTTATTTTTGAATATGTGCAGGTTATTGATCTGTTAAAAATTGGAATCAAGCATATAAAGAATGAGTTAAGAAAATGTTATGTAACATAATATTTGTATCTTTTAATTCGTGTATTCTCCATATATATATGTAATAGAGTTTTGTCACTAAAAGTGATAACGGGGGAGATTGTTAGAGCATTGCTAGGTTGAACCTACCAAGCGTTGGTATGTCAAGGTTGTTGTCATATTTTGGTATCAAAACTCATAACTCGCTTGATTAGATTACTAGAGTCAACTTCGTTAGGTTAGACTAGAAAGTCTAGAAATGTTGAGACATACAAGTATCACTCTGAAGACCTGAAGATTCCGAAGACGTATCGACAACGACGCTAGCAGCATCCTTCCACTTGAGGTTATTAATACATGACTTGACTTGTTTCCATTTCCATATCGTTAGCTTTCAAGTTGTTTCTGATTGAAAACATAACATGCGAAGTTATATATGTGAAACTCTAGTATAATAAACTTGATCATCATACTTTGATCAAAGTGTCAAGGAACAATATATCAATAGTGATAAGTATTTTATATTGATATATTGACTTATGAAGTATAATGCTTATCTTTCGAACTTTGTAATTGCGACATCGACATAATCTTAGTAACTCGTTACTAAATTGTATAGTGAACATAGGTTTGATTTCATACCTAGAAAACTATGTTTAATTACATGATTTTAAGGAAGTAGACGTATGAACTTTCTTCGTAGTCGAAAGGAAATCATAAGGATTGATGGCCTTGGTTTTCATTGAAGATCTTAAGTATGGACCGATCCTAACATACATAGGGAGTCAAGGTAGAACCGATCCTAGCTTATGTTGGTAGTCAAGGTAGAACCGATCCTAGCTTATGTTGGTAGTCAAGGTAGAACCGATCCCTACCTATATTGGGAGTTAAGGTAGAAGCAATCCTAACTTTCTTTAGGTATCATGGTAGAACCGGTCCCAATAGGAAAAACCGATATCTATGAGTCACATACACTTTAAGGTTTGTGTGATTTGGAAATTGGGTTTACAAAATAGGAAAGTTCAAGATGCCTACATAGTGAGTAAGTTGAACATGTACTGAATTCTTATTTCTTAATTGTTCAAAGATATTCCTTGATACTCAAGGTGATATCCCAAACCAAAATAGTAAAAAATCTTTTTGAGATTTCCGAAGTTAATGTGTTTTGTTTTACCAGCAATCAAAACATATCTCTAGAAATATATACTACCTCCGTCCCACTAATAAGTGACCTACTTTATAACTAAATTTAGTTATAAAGTAGGTCACTTAATAGTGGGACGGAGGGAGTATTAGTTAAGTGCTAGCTAATATTGAGTTGTCCTTAAAGATTTCGGTTACACAGTTGGATATTGGTTGGAATTCATAAAATCGAATTTAGGTGCTTTATTGCATGTCTTTAGAATATCATCAGTTATGGAAATTCTTTGGTTTCCAAACTACCTTGGTCTATAAATAGTGAAGTATGTTTTTCTTACAAACTTATCCTGAGCCAGGAAAACTTCATCTTTGTTGTTTCTGGTGTAGCCGACTAATAGTATTCTTGTTATACTATCTTGGATAGGAGAGTGACCTAGAGGCGAAATCTCTTACATCCGCTAGTCTAAAGACTTCTTTGGGATCAAGAAGCGTCTACTAGTACCGTTTGTGGGAAACTTGAATTGAATTGTTATTTTAGTTTTTGATTATTGATTTGATTGACTAACGGTGGTTATCTCTTGATTTTCACCTAGTTTGATCTGATATAGGTTACTCAAACTAGATTAAGAGTTTAACATTGACTTGTAATCATCCATTGTTAACAGACTCTGCTCTATGCGTGATCGATCATAAGTCAGGAATCAATTTTGTTATTGTGCAGGTACAAAAGACTATTGAAGATTGAAAGACAAGTGCTTCATGCACAAACTTGATCGTCTGGGATCTGACTAGATCTAGTTTATCTTTTGATAGACTGATTATTGACTAGTTGTATTTATATTAACAAGCTATCATTTGGTGGTACTCTATTGTATCCAAATATGGTAGTTTTGTTTGAGTTGATCTGGTTAACTTGTTTAATCCATATCTTGGAAGATCTATACTCGGAAAATGAGTTTAATCCATTTTTAACAGAAAAGTATTTGTCACACTCAACGACAAATATCTCTGATTAAATTCTTGAGATAAGAAGAGTTGTTTAGTTCTTTACTGTTTGGAAGATGATCTAAAGGGTTGAGTGCTTAACGTCTTTAGAGAGACTGAAACAACTTAAGATAGTGGAATCTATTTTAGGATTCACGTGTGTTGGCCAGCTTGGTTGCAGGAACAGAATACTGAGGAATCTAGATAACTAGGGGTAGTTTACTTGGTCTCAACTATACGAAGTTGGTAATTTCTTTGTATAACGGCTTAATTCTAAGAGTATTCAAAACTAGACTAGGTTCCGGGATTTTTCTGCATTTGCGGTTTCCTCGTTAACAAAATCTTGTTGTTTGCTTTTACTTTACTTTCCGCATTATAATTTGTTGAAGTTATAATTAGAGTAATTGCACTTGTATGTTAATCCAAAACACTTGATATTGATCCCATATTAAATCAGCTTGTACCTTATCTATTATCAAGCGATTATCTTGTTGTTGTGTAGTCTCGACTTATTTGTCCATAAACGATCACACAAGGTATCAGACTTATATGTTGATATCGAAAAGATTATGACGTACTTGGTACCCTCATCATTTTAATTGGTATCAAAGCGGGCAAACATGAAAAGATCTAACAATCTGTGTTTGGTGCGATGCAACCAATAAGATTTAACGTATCATCAAGATTGATGATACTTGCTTGTAATGGAAGGTACATACAAAGTAGATGTTGAATCTCTGTGATCAAAAGAATTGGACATTTGATAAAAGCCGACTGTACCTCAAAAAGGAACCTTTAGTGCCAATCACCAGAAAGAACTTTGTGTTCAATAATCCTGAAAATTTTTCTGATCTGTCAAACGGGATTTAACTTTATAAATATGAAGATGACTCTCTCGCTAGAACCCTCAAAATTTTAGATGACAGTAATAAGGTCTAAAGTCTAAAGTGATTTCACTTGTAATTCTAGATGACATATTTGATCACTTAATCACTTGTAATTGTGCATAGAGATTAAAGTCTAAAGATTTAAATGAATATGGCTAAGCTTATGGTTCAAATGGTCAACCGACCACGAACTATCATTATACACAGTTCGGTTACTGCTGGCCATACTGTATATTTACTATGTGATTTCAAGTCGAATTTTTCACAAGCTTACGTGAGAACCTAACCCGTGTTTCATATAAAGATAGAAAGTGTTTTCTTGATTCCCAAACTATCTTAGCTTGAATTTTAAACTACCTTCGATTTTGAAATTCTTTAAATAAAGAGACTCAAACAACTGAGAAATTCAATCCCTGCCACTTTCATTTGTCCTAGTTGGATACTAGATGTCGTCTTATATTAACCTTGGTTTCCTCTGAGAAACATAATTAGGTTAACGAATTAAAGACTTTACTTAGGGATTCATGAAGCCAGGTCCGACTATCTTTTACCTTGATAGTTCGTATATCTTGATCTTGTTATCTGTTATCAAGGTTTTCATAATTTATTTCGAGCGAGATAAATAAAAATTGCAAAGTTCTCTTCGTCTCAGACTTTGTGATTCGGTAAGATAGATATCTGATAACGATCTTAATTGAACGTGTCTAAGATTGTTCTTATGATGTGGTTAATAATCAAGGCTGCTCTTAGGGAGTCATAAGTACCGGATTTGTGAGGTTTGCTAGCTTTACTATTGCAAACAGATTTCCCCACCTTGATCTTATGAACTAAATGGATATCAAATAGGCTTATCTGTTAGAGGAAGATTGGTATCAAAAGTCTTCAATTAGGTTGAAGCAACTCTTAGGCGGAAAAGGACGTCAACTAAGGGAATCAATTGCGTAGAACCCTGCGAGGTTCAAGAGACGTAAGGATCGCAACTGTATTTGAATCTCTTGGACTGTGGATTCGGTCTCAACTGCATTCCAGTCCGAAGTTCTGATAGTAGGCTAGTGTCTATAGCGGCTTAATACAGTTTGGTGTTTAAATCTGGACAAGGTCCCGGGGTTTTTCTACCGTTGTCATTTCCTCGTTAACAAAACTTCTAGTGTCTTGTGTTTTTTCTTTTCCACATTATATTGTTTATCTTTGTAATAATATTATCACAAATAGTACGTAATAAATCGTAGTAGATACGTCCATCTTGATTATGGTCGATTATAAGAACTTGTTTTTGTAGAATTCGTATCTTAAAAGATAGATAACAAGTTTTATACTTGGAAGAATTCAAATTTGGTTATTTAGATACGACTCAATTGAACTTGGATATCGATCTTTAGAATCATCCAAGTACTTTCACAGTTATATCACGCACTCCTTGTCTGTTACGTTCTGATTGTGAGAGAAAGAGATATAAACTCTTTATATAATTTTGTTCAAGGATCATTAAGTTGGTCTACTTGGAATTGTATTAAGGTTTTGTCCATACATGTTGCCGAATGAAAAAAATTGTGGTGTACTTGGTACCCGCTCGTTTTCAAAAGTGATAGAAATTACAAAGTTTTTTCGTCTCACACTTTGTAGTTGCACAAAGTTAGAGCGTTGTTTGGTTAAACTCACGAGTTTTGGTATGTCAAGCTTGTTATCAATTTTAGTTGATCAAAATTATGACTTGATTATGTTATACTGAAGCCACGCTCGGATTAGGAATAGAGCGTAGAAGTTGAGTATCAGAATTCACCAATCGACCTTGAAGAATGAATACTGAAGAACAACGACGTCAACGGAAACTTTATCAACAAAGGTATGGGAAGACTGACTATCCTATTTACTCATATTCTACTATTTAATCTACTGAGACATGTTGTATGACTTTAGTATTATGATGAACATTTCAAAGAAGAATTCAAGCAACAAGGAGTAGTCAAGTTAGTTCTTATGTTCACAAACTATTTACTCGGTTCACCAACTTGAACTTATAAAAATAAAGACTTGATTAGTAAATCTCAAATAACTCGTGCACACGAACTGATTTGCTCTGTTTGCGAACTAGTCAGTTTTGAGATTTTCCCAGATACTATTTATTTTAATAGTACACAAATTAATTTATACAGTTTGCAAACTGGTTGATTTTGAATATTTCATGGATAACTTTTGTTTTCAATTACACAAAATGTTTTGGACAGTTCACGAACTTTTTAATTTCAAAAGGTTCCTGAGTTATGAGATGACTTTCAGTTCACAAGCTATTTTTGACACTTCATGAAATATTTTGGTCTTGTGATAATTAAACTCCAATTTAAGCTTGTCAGTTCCTTGGAAAACCACTTGGTGAATAACTTATACTTACGGTTGTACATATCTTCTTTGTGATTGAATGCAAACTTCTCACATACTTGCATGCACAATCTATATGGAGAAGTTAAGCTTGCTTGATTACAAAACAATTCGTAAACATGGAAATTAGTTGAAGAACCTAGCTTTTTTTCTGAGCTACCAAGCCATATTCATCACTATAAATAGAGGACTCCCTATACACTAGAATCGTAATCACGGCTCTTCTCTGTCCTAGTTGCGGCTAGAGTCGTCCTTTAAAAACCTAGGTTACCTTACGACTTTGAAAGAATTCATTAAGGGATTGTGAAGCCAAGTCAGACTATTTTTTACCCCATATTTCCTTTTTATCTGGATCTTATTCTTATTGATTATTGTAGTTTCTGAACTACGGATTAGGAACAAGATATATAGAAATCACAATAACTCTTCCTCTCAGACTTTTTGATTCTACAAGATATAAATCTAAAACAATTCGGTTTTCATTTGTTTACGATTGTTCTTGTGAGGTAGAATTGATTAGGCATCTCTGTAAGTTTTGATGAGAGTAAGTTTTCCTAATCATTGAGTTTGCTTGATATCTTCTTTTATTGAAGATCCCTCGTAAGCATATAGATTTCCATACCTTGACTAAATATCTCTATGAAGGGAAACCGAATTGGCCTTCTGTTAAGGGGAAAATAGGTTGAAGCAACTCCGAGGCCTGTAAAGAAGATCAGCTATAGTAATCGTGTTGGGCAGCGTCTTCTGAGATCCAAAAGATATAAAGAAGCACAACTGAAGCTGAATTGCTTGTAGGCTAGATTCGGTCTTAACAACATTTCAGTCTAAAGTCTGACCGTAGGGCAGTGTTTGTAACGGCTTAATGCAGTGTGGTTTTCAAGTTCTAGACTAGGTCCTGAGGTTTTTCCTCTACATTGCAGTTTTTCTCGTTAACAAAAAATTTGTTGTCTTATGTTATTTTTTTTCCGCATTATATTGTTTATTTTTATAATATATAAATATCAAAAGTAGTACGTTGAATAACCTAGAAAATTTTGAGTCTAAAAGATTGTACAAAACCTATAAGATTTATTTTTGAGAATTCGTATTTTGAAATAAAGATTACAATACGTGTTCTTGTTGGAATTCGATTCTCATGACAATTCAGGTACATACTAGGTTATTACTTGGATATTGATTTTTGAGATCGTCCAAGTAAAAATTGTTTATATATCAGGTATCTGATCTTTATTGTTGATATGCGGTATTGATTGTGACAAGTTTTTCCATACAGGTATCCGAACAAAAAAGTTGGTGGTCTACTTGGCACCTTCCTCTTTTTAAACAAGATTTATATGTGTTCTTAGATTGGTATGTGAGGTAAAATAGATTAGGCATCTCTATAACCTTTTGAAGAGAGTAAGTTACCCTAATAGTTGAGGTTTGCTTGATATCTTCTTTACCCTTAAAGATCCCACATAAGTAATCATATTTCCATCACCTTGATTGAATATCATTCTGAAGGAAATCAATAGGCAATCAGTTAGAGGAAGATTTCTCAAAGTTTTTCCTTCAGCTGCAGTAGCTCCTAGGCATGTAAAGACGTCATCTAGGATAATAAAGTGCATTAGGTCTTGCGAGATCCAAGAGACATAAGAAGCATGAATGAAGTTGGTTTGGTTGGAGGATCCATTCGGTATATACTACAGTCCAGTCTGAAATCTGATAGTAGGCTACTGTTTGTCGTAGTTCAATACAGTGCGGCGTTCAAGCTGGACTATGTCTTGGGAGTTTGCTACATATTGGAGTTTTCCTCGTTAACAAAAGTTCTGGTATCTTGTGTTATATATTGTCCGCATTATATCGTTTATCTTTATAATTGAAATATCACAAGTACGTCTATTAACCTAAATAGTCTTAGATTAATTTTAGAGAACCTACAAGACTTCGTATCTCAAAAAATTGATTACAAAACTTGTTCTAATAATATCTCTTATTAATTTTTATTAATTATCATAGGCATTCAAGCCTCTTATATTTCAGTTCCCATTAATATCAACTAGATCAGGTATCAGAACTACTACCATTATCCTGAACTTTCTTATCAGCAATTATACAATCATACCTCTTGTTGTATTTGAAAAGAATAACTTCGATAAGTTTTTTATATTGGTACGCATCCTCTCTTCTCATGCCACCGTAAGCATAGTATAGTTCAAACACCAATTTGGAAGCAAATAAGATAACTTCACTGATATTGGTTTTGATTTTGGGATGTCTCCTAATTTTATAACCACCTGATCCTCTACTACAAAAAAAATAAAAAATAAAAAATGGTTACCCTTAGAAGAGATACCTAATGATGTGGGAGAATGAAAACTCCCCAACACCACCAACATATTCTATATTGCTTTTCAAAGCCGCATATTATCAATATCATAGGATTACTAACTAGTAGCAATTTCAAGCCTATAATGAGGCGCCAAATATGCCTTTCCTCTTCCACCAACCCCTTGATAAGCTACCAGAGCCCCATTATTACATTCAAAGTTAGTTTATATTCTTTGAGAGGTAGGTTCATATTTTCCCAATTTACCTTCATACGGATGACAAATAAGCTTAGAATGACAAGACATAAGACTATTATGGATAACGGGTTAACTTACTAAATAAGCGAGAAAGATAATGGGTTACCTCAGTAGTAGTAAATCGGTGGTTGTTTTTTTAATTTCAATTTTCTTGAAAATCTATACATGATCTTTAGATTTTAAGATTTTAATCCTTTTTAAACAATCATTCATCGCCACTAATCATTTTCTTTGTTATTTCTTTGCTTAGATTGGCTTGTTGAAGAAATATAAGACGTTTTTATTTCTATATTGAACTTTATGTTCTAACAATCTTGGTTGTTTTATAAATGCTAATGAGATTCTAAATAATATTTTTGCAGAACCCTTTGTAGATTCTTGTGTAATCACCGTAGTGGAAACCAGTCGTGGTTTAGCATCCAACAATCATATCAGTAGAATTGTAGCAGTTGTGCTTGTATTCTCTAATAAATATCACTCAAAAGTCGTTTGAAGCTCCTGGTATTCCAATCAAGAATTCAACACAAAACTTGATTTTTCATCAATTCTAAACTCTCTTCATATTCATCCAATCTTTTTATGGCTTGGATATCTCACACAGATCGGAGATACTGGTTCAACCAGGGCGACTCGTTGGTTTTCAATCAAAGCAATTTCAACAAAAGAATTAGGACATTTTCCCTCTTTTTCAAAATTAAAATTCTTGTCAAACCTATCACACCAAGTGTTAGAGCACTTCTCGGTCGAACTCGCAAGCATTGCTATCTCAAGCTTGTTTGTCAAGTTTAGTTGCAAAAACTATAAGTCTTGATTTCTAGTCTACTTATAGCTAAGACTCGGACTAGGATAGTAAGTGTAGTTGAGCTCTAGACTCTATGGCGTTCATCATGCAAAGACGAAGAACTACTCAACGAACTGGTGAAACTTCATCGACAAAAAGGTATGTGGAGACTTGAACTTATCTATCACTAAAGAGTCTATCTACTCTATCTCCTATCTTGAGATAAAAGTCGTATTGCTATATAGACTTCGATTATACACATTTGCTATTTCGAGCCGAGTTTATCTCGCTTATATATTTCTCGAAATATGTGTTAGTAAGCTTTTGCTTTGGCCAAGTTCATCTTTACTCGTGACGATAGTCATGTTGGTTATTTCAATATCTTAAAAATCGCTTTGATGAAAAATAGTTTGTGAATAACAACTATATAACATCCTCTAAGAATATTTCAATGATTGAAATGAGAGTTTAGAACATGTAACCATCTTTGGATATAAGCATAGTGTGTTTTCACATTTGTGTAAAAGTCCAAAACCGGGAACCCAAAGTATGTGTACATGTACGCGTACTAGCGGTTGTTGGAAATCCGTGACAGTAAGCGTACCGGTATGCATACCCGTTCGCATACTTAGGTTGGTTACTTTCTAAAATCGTTTTGTTCATGAACTAAAACATTTATATATTAAGGAATGCAATCTTTGCAAACCGTGGCTATAATGTTCATGAATCGATTCGAGTGAATCAAAACCGATTTTGCTTCGATTGTGTCTTGTATACTTCTATGAGATATAAGCAATTGAAAAACTCTCTAACTAGTTCATTTGAGTCATTTGAACTAGTTATGGTGAAGATGAATAAGGTTGATATGAAAGGGCTCATATGGATAACCATTGGTTAACTATTGTTGAACCAACTAGGTGTACACGTTTAGGTACGGTTACTCAAACCTAAATGAAGTCACTTTTCATTTGTGTATAAAAAGCTAAGTTCGATCTAACGGTTGAAAGATATTAGCTTGAATCTAATCAGGTTTTCATCTAACGGTGTATATTGAATGCTTTGTTACCAAGGTAACTTAGATTGCAAACCCTGATTTGAAGACTATATAAAGGAAAACTCTAGCAACTGGGAAACCTAATCCCCACACCTCCTGTGTGATACTAGTTGTATAAGCTTGAGTCGATTCTCCTTTAACCTTAGGTTTCTACCGAGACCCTGTAGGTTAACGACTTAAAGACTTCATTGGGATTGTGAAGCAAGACCCAACTATTTTCTCTGTAGTTGCATGATCTGATCTTGCTTTTTCTATCGTGATTGAGTGCAATCGTAAGATTGGCTTGAAATTTATTTATCCGACAAGCAAGATAGAAAAGTAGTCACAAACACCTTCGTCTCATCGTTTGTGATTCCATAATATCTTGTTTCGCTAGTCAATTAAGATTATTGTGAGGTGATTGATAATTCTAGGCTGTTCTTCGGGAATATAAGTCCGGGTTATCGATTGGTTCCTGTTCACCTTGATTTATCAAAAGACGGAACAAAACTCGTAGGTATTTCTGTGGGAGACAGATTTATCTATTCCTATAGACTTTTCTGTGTGAGACAGATTTATTTATTCAAGTCTTCGACTTTGGGTCGTAGCAACTCATAGTTGTGGGTGAGATAAGCTAAGGGAATCCAATGCGTAGTATCCTGCTGGGATCAGAGACGTAAGGAGCGTAACTGTACCTTGGATCAGTGTGAGATTGATTGGGGTTCAACTACAGTCCTGACCGAAGTTAGTTTGTAGTAGACTAGTGTTTGTAGCGGATTAATACAGTGTGTGTTCAATTTGGACTAGGTTCCGGGGTTTTTCTGCATTGCGGTTTCCTCGTTAGCAAAACTTCTGGTGTCTGTGTAATTTCTTTTCCGCACTATATTTTGTTATATAATTGAAATATCACAGGTTGTGCGTTGAATTGATCAATTGGTAAATCCAACCTTAGGTTGTTGATTGAAATTTATTGATCCTTTAACATTGGTCTTTGGTACCGTTCAAGTTATTTCTCTTGTATTCAATCAGGCTCGCAGATTTCTATTTGTTTGAGTAAGGATTGAATCGAGGAATTTAGATATAACTCTTTGATATACTTTTTATTAAGTATTAGTCTGACTGTCTAGTTGATTCTCTTAAAAGTATATTGGAGTTAGTCCATAAAGATTGCTAAGCGAAATATTGGGTGAGGTTGTTAGACCCCCACTTTTTCAATTGGTATCAGAGCATGCAAACACGCTTAAGACCTCATAAGTCTGTGTTTGTAGCGATCTGACTTTATGGATTGTAGTTCTATCTCTGATAAACGCGTCACCAGAAACAAAAGTTCTGTTTCTATAATATCTACTAAATAGAAAGATTTGTCAATCTCAGATATAGACGAACCTAGTGTTCTAATGAAACAGACTGACACTGACATGTGTTATCCCGATTACCATTCAAATGAGTCTGACTCAGTTGATGAAAGGGAAGAAACTGAATAGAGTAAATTGATTCTAAACCTTGTTAGAATCCAGGCTGATATAGTGAATCGGTTGAAAAACAATGTCAATGTTCTTCTCGGTATAGTGAGAGACTGTGACTCTAAAGAAAAAGCTCCTTACAAGGAAAACGCTGAAGTACGGTCATCACGTATTTTACTTGAGGAAAATCTCAAAAAGGAGGCTTTGGAAATTGAACATCTCTTGAGTAAACTCTCTATTCAAAGATGTTCCAAAAAGTCTAGTATACCATCTACTTCTATCACAACTGAAAGAGTTCCAATTCCAGAAGTAAAATCAGAATCCCTTCCTATTGGAAAAGATGTGCTTAGAGCCTCCTCTAAACAAGGACATCCCACATCACATGGAAGGAAGAAATCTCCCAACGATGGTATTAAGACTGTTCTGTCTAATCACTCAGGTGATCAGAAAATGTGTCTCTTTTGTGATTCAAAAGGATATGTTGAACTAAAGAGGAAAACGAGGTTGAATGACAATTCTATTGTTCGTCTTCAACACACCTTAGATTTAATTCTCAAAGGTGTAACTGACATTCGTATGTCTACACCAATTGGTTTCAATACTCACCCTGTGTATTCTACCAGGAAAGTCAGTTCGATGAGTCCCTCGAATGCTCAAAAGCATAACAGACGTCTTAACAAAAATCGTCCAAGAAGAGATCAGAAATTCTCTTCTGTCAGAAAGGGAGATAATGCTACTTTTGATGTGAACAAAGTATCAGGAGAAGGGAGCTAAAATGATGATACGAAAAATAACCTAAAGGTGATAATTGAAGGTTATAAAGAAATCTTCAACAGGCTGTCAACTTCCTCTAGTCAAAATTCTTCTGGTAAGAACTCAAACTATGTCTCGTATTTTGATGACAGCAAGTTTCATGACAATTTTTCACATCAAAGGGAATCCTTTCCTAGATTCGAAAGGAAAACGAGACTCAACCGTAAACATATTTCATGTAATAAGCTTAGGGCTCATACTTGTGCTAATTAATCACAAGGGTTGAGAACTTAATCATAAAAATCATGTTGAGTAAGATGTGTTAATAATCAGGTATACTGTTGGCAAAATTGTTTTCTGTTTAGTTGAGCTATTTTCTTATCGTCCATAGCTAAACTATTGTCCGCAAACAACTTTGCTTCAGTATTGGTTGTGTCTTATGTTGTTTGTTTTTTTTTCTCAAAGAAGTTTTTCGTTGCAACTATGTTGCCTGCTACTTTTGTGCTTTAAATTGTTTCTCTCTGAAGATATAAAATTTATTGAGCCAAAAATCTTGTGATAATTTTCACGTAGCAAAATTTCTTTCTTGTCGCAAAAATACGATCTTTTGCGTGTTTTTGTTATTGGGTCAAGTTGTGTTTGTACGGGTACCCATGTTACTGTTACGAATCAATTTCGGAAACCCTAAAAGTTACCTCTCCTAATAAACCATTTAAATACCAAACCCTTGAGTCA
This sequence comes from Papaver atlanticum, assembly GCA_023531105.1. NCBI lineage: Eukaryota > Viridiplantae > Streptophyta > Magnoliopsida > Ranunculales > Papaveraceae > Papaver > Papaver atlanticum. The sequence goes on along the minus strand of JAJJMB010011506.1, from coordinate 43,404 downwards.
CGTACACATGCTCTGGGTTGTTTTGTGTTCTGTCAAGAATGTCTTCATCTTCTCGCTCTGGTGATTTTGCAAGTGGATTTCTTGATAAAGGTATTGGTTTCGAGTCCAAAGGGAAGAAGAAAAGAACCATAGTATAAGATGGTCATCCTAATGCCTCATGTTACTATGCCTATACACATCATGACATTGAGAATGAGGATATGGTTTCTGCTGAAGTGGTTCATGATTTTCTTAAATACTTCGAGGAAGCAAAACTGCAGCTCGTTGATACTTTGAAGAGTCTTGATGTGTTAAGAACTGAGTTGAAAAAGGTTAATTCTGACCTTGTTCTCATGGAGACACATGTTAAAGAACTTCTCAATGAGGATATCTTCTCTGAAGAAGCAGTGGATGTTGTCAATTACAAGCTCAAAGATCTCAAGGCTCGTGAGGACTCCGAAAAGTCTATTTGACTTCAGTTCGTGTCCGGTTTTGGTGGTTTAGGAGTCTTTCTTTGTTTATTAGCTTGTTGATTTCTTGTTTTTGTCTAAGAAACTTCTTATGAGAATTTATTCTTGTGTTTTAAGAACGATAACTAGGGTTTGGAATAGCCATTATTGTGAGTACACATAGCTATGTCCAACGTTTTCATCTTGCAATGTTTTTAGATTTATATATTTAAATTCTAAAGTTTGTTTGGAAGATGATTTTGTTGTATTAATCTTTATGGTTTCACATATTGCAAACTTGTTATGGGATATGTGTGTTTGCGTCCGTGAACTATGATTGTCCCATACGTGGTCAAAAGTTAAGTCTTTCATATGTCGATATGCAAGTATTGATAAAAGATTGAATGAACTTTTGACAAACAAAAGTTAAGCCTATTATGTCATTATGCAAATATTGATGGAAGATAGGATGAACTTTTGTTTACAAAGATTATGGCTATTATACGTCATTGTGCAAATAGTGATGAGAAATAGAATGAATCTTTGTTTATTCCGCTATATTGATCTTCCTTGATCCATATTTTTTATGTATATAGTGTGCGGCTCCGTAATTTTTCTTATGTGAGCATTTTCGATTAAATTAATCATGGGTTCTCTTGTGGTTAATTTGATTGAGATTTTTGGATACAAATTCATATTCTTATGTAATTTGTTAATGTCCATGAAATCTTTCTTTTCTTGTAAAAGTAAGGTCGCTCTTGTTGTTCTTTCGGGAATGACATTTTATGGGGGAGAGTTCTTAATTGAACTTGTGCTTAATTGCCAAATCTTTGTGGGGAGTGCGGCTGTGGAATATTATAGGGGTTATCTTGTATCTTTATAAACTCCATGATGAATGCATTTAGTTTCATCTATATGATTGCATCTAAAAAGTTGATATGTTTTTTCTTTTGGTCATGAAGTGTCTCTATGGAAATTTCATTAGGATCCCACTAGTTTTCGTACCTTTTCCAATTTTATTGACAAATGGGGGAGAATTAATATGTAGTTCACAGTACAAATACATATGGTTTTCGGATCATTATGTAAGAGGGAGTGGTTTTCTTGTGAGATGAAGTATTGACTAAAAGGGAGTGATACATATCACCATAGTATTGTTGTCAAAGTTGTGATACAATTGAACCTTGATGCTGTGTAATAATACTCTGACACTGTGTAACAATGATTGAGAGCTATTGTTTTCTCATTGTTATGGCTACGGATCTTCAACAACGATGATGCTGATTTGAATATCTTTTGAATCATTGGAGTACTTGGAAGTGATGAAGATTTCGTGTAATGTTGAAGAACCAAGGAGATCAAGCATGTGGATGAGAAGCTGCAAAGTTTATTTATTTTGTATTCCATATGTATTGATAGTTTTGTCACTAAAATTGACAAAGGGGAGATTGTTAGAGCACTGCTCGGTCGAACTCGCAAGCATTGCTATCTCAAGCTTGTTTGTCAAGTTTAGTTACCAAAACTATAAGTCTTGATTTCTAGTCTACTTATAGCTAAGTCTCGGACTAGGATAGTAAGTGTAGTTGAGCTCTAGACTCCACGGCGTTCGTCATGCAAAGACGAAGAACTACTCAAGGAATTGGTGGAACTTCATCGACAAAAGGGTATGTGGAGACTTGAACTTATCTATCACTAAAAAGTCTATCTACTCTATCTCCTATCTTGAGACAAAAGTCGTATTGCTATATAGACTTCGATTATACACATTTGCTATTTCGAGCCGAGTTTATCTCGCTTATCTATTTCTCGAAATATGTGTTGGTAAGCTTTTGCTTTGGCCAAGTTCATCTTTACTCGTGACGATAGTCATGTTGGTTATTTCAATATCTTGAAAATCGCTTTGATGAAAAATAGTTTGTGAATAACAACTATATAACATCCTCTAAGAATGTTTCAATGATTGAAATGAGAGTTTAGAACATGTAACCATCTTTGGATATAAGCATAGTGTATTTTCACATTTGTGTAAAAGTCAAAAACCGGGAACCCAAAGTATGCGTACCCGTACGCGTACTAGCGGTTGTTGGAAATCCGGGACAGTAAGCGTACCGGTACGCATACCCGTTCGCATACTTAGGTAGGTTACTTTCTACAATCGTTTTGTTCATGAACTAAAACATTTATATATTAAGGAATGCAATCTTTGCAAACTGTGGCTATAATGTTCATGAATCGATTCGAGTGAATCAAAACCGATTT